>VWPW01021497.1:0-54416 GCA_013389825.1 Crypturellus undulatus
TACTGGTTTCACCCCGTATTTGGTTCAATAGGGAAAGAGCAGGAGTGCCACCCTGGGGTGGATTGCTGGTTCATTTGAGGGGGACTTAGAGGGATATTGTGATGGGTTAGTGCTATCGTGTATGAAAACATCAAATGGCACGCGGCAAATGGTCATTCCCGCAATTCCCACCAGTGATCAAAATTGGGCGCTTCCCCCAGGGATCTTTCTCGTCTGTGGGCAAAAGCCGTGGCAGGGGATTCCAGCCCATCTAGAATGGGGACCCTGTTATTTTGGGAAATTGATATTGTTTGCCTCTTCTCTCGAGGATGTCCGTAACTGGACAGGTCCTGCGAGGTGGATGAGATGTTCCAGCTGAAATCCTGGGTCCGAATTTTGACAACCAAGTCAATCTATATTCCAAAACTAAGAATGTTTTCATGAGCCTGTTCCTGAACGTGTTCTCTCTTATGGGGGCACACGCCAACATTCGAGCCCTTGCCTGCTGGTCAAGGAAGGAGCTCAATATTACATCTAACATTCTGTCAGACCTTAGAGGATCAAGAAGGCCTGTCAGATCCTTAGAGGATCCTTAGAGGATCAAGAAGGCCTGCGTAAAGCAGTTTTGCAAAACCGGGCTGCCTTGGACTTCCTGCTCCTTGCACACAGATAAGGGTGCGAGGAGTGGGAAGGTCTATGCTGCCTTAATCTGAGCGATCACAGCTCATCAATCCATCATCAGTTAAGGCAGCTGAGAGCAGGTTTTGACAAGATATGGATTGATAAAGGCGGCCTGGATAACTGTTTGGATGGCCTGGGTGTGACAGGATGGATGAAGGACCTGGCGAAGGGAGCAGCTCTATTATTATTAATGATCTTAGTGGTCTTGATAATTCTGGGTTGTATTTGTAAGATGGGCTCAAGGGCGGGCCACAACCTGGGATTACCAGTCCTACAGAAGCCCGAGCCCCTGTTTTATAATGAGGTAACAGGCCCAGAATCATCTCTGTAAATAGTTAGAAAGTTTGTAACATCTTCTGTTGGAGTTAAGCTTGGTGCCCCCAGTTGAGCAACAGTTGGCGCTGGGCCGGGAGAGTTATTGTGTTGCCGTTTTGTAACAGGGTCCCATAATAGTGTTAAGTTTCTGTTTTTGTTTTTCCTGTTAATGTTCTAAGATTCTCTTTTCCTTTTTTTAAAAAGAAAAAGGGGGAGATGTTGGGGGACATAGGGAGATCTTTACAGGCCTCAAGTGAGGCCTAGGTCTGTGTAGGCCTCGGGCTGCCCGGTGGATGACCCCTGGTGCCTGCACATGCTCAGTCATGCCACTTGGCCCGGCTGAGCAGTCTTGCAGAGCACCAGGCGGTTCATCACACCCATGAAAGAAACATTCTGGCAGCCCAAAGGTGGGGCTAAGCACTCCCCGAGGGTGGGGGCCGGAGCGAGCTACTCCGGCCAACCCGCTGTGTGACAGGGGAGCGCAGCCAATGAGGACATCTTGGCAACAGCCCTCACCCAATCATGTATCTCCCTCCTCCCATCATCCCTCCTACTGTTCGTCATATAAAAGCTTATGTTAGCTGTAATAAAGTTGTCGGTTGACCCTGAACATATTGGTTACGTCTTTTGTCAACCATCCGAGTGTTTAGGCAGTCGGTGCTGCCCGTCCGGAGAGGTGCCGTCGGTGCGGCTAAAGCCCTGCAGCGCACCCCACGACCTCCTCACCTTGGGTGGGTCCGACCCGACTGGGCCAGCCCGAGAGAGTGCCCCGGCGTCATCCTCCTTGCGGCCCGCAACCGGACATCTCAGAGGATCCAAGATCTCGGAGGGTGAGACAAGCCGGTTCCCCTGGGGGGTCCAAGATCACGCTCGGGAGCGTCGGCGCGTCGGCCAGGCCTGAAGACCTGGGGCCTAGTGCCAGCCCCGGCCAGCAGCCCGCGACACTGTATGACCTAAATCTTCTATTATTGGTGAGAAGATTTAATGTAAAACTGGCAAAATGATCACTTCTCACTATTTTCATTTGTTTCACTGACATGTCACAGAAGCATCAAAGAAATATGTATCTTAAAATTAGAATTAAAGGAAACCCTTTGATATTTTCTGAAGACTTTATTCTATATTATGTTGTTTTCCAGTATTTTTTGCTACTTGTAGAATTTTTTCAGTACAAGCAAAATTCCTTGGCCTGGTATTTCACCTTCTTCTTAGTCCTTCACTCCCAAGTTCTCTTCCATTCTCTGAGCCCTACAGCTGATTATAATTGGTTGATACTTCTATAGTGAATAATATTAAGTTTTCTCTTGTTGTCTTACTGCTGCTAGACAACTTAGAGCTCTGATCACGGGTTCAAAAGCTAGAGGAAAAGTGGACCCTTTCTGAACTGGGATGGCCTCCTTTTTAGTACAATTTGTCTTAACAAAATCTTAATTTTTTAGTTCAAAATTTTTGGATATCTACTAAAAGATGACAATTCAAACTCCCTTTAAATTAATTTCTGATATGATCTATTGTTTCCTAAAATAGAAATATAAATTGAGAGAGATGAATCTTGCTTTTAGGAGCTTCTACTTTCTCCTTTGACTATAAAGGTTGGTTAGGAAAGATTTTTTGCAACAACAGTTGAAGCAATATTTGTGTTTTCTACCTCAACATGCAATATTTTTCCAGTTATACTCATCCAGTGATATTTTTCTCTGCTGCCTCTGTGCCACAAGAAAAAAAAAAAAAGGTCAGAGATTATGTTAATGACAATACTCAATTCAAAATAAACCAGATCTTAATGCACTGCTTAATAGCATGGATTCAGCTGCCTTAGCAAGATACATTCATTTTCTATGCACATACTCTTATAGCATTATCCACAGGACTGTTCTCAGACTGTTTTGACTAGCTGAGCAGTATTCATACTTCTGAGCACTCTGTTTTCATCTCTCAGAGCACTCTGTTTTCATCTTTCAGTACCCTTAGTTACAGTTCTAGAGCAAGATAAACTGTGAATAGTGACAGTTATGACTAACATGAGTGGTTTTGCAACAGAGCCTACTAATGGTCTTCCAGCAACTAATAGTCTATGGAATACTGTACTAGATGCACAATGCCATTCTGCAATCAAAATATTGTATGTAACTCTAATTAACTCTTCTAGCTGGTGAAAATTGATATCTTCTCTCTCATTTCCCTACTTTTTCCTTTTTCAAAAAGAAAGAGAGTAAGATACCTCTCGTTTTTTTTGTAAAGAAGTTTTTTACCTTATATAAAATATGTCTTCATTCTTTCATGGGATCTTAAAGCAGAGATCAACAAACTCAAACATCACTGTAAATTGCCTTATATTAGTGTTACTTGCTATGGCAGTTATCTAAATGGGTCTTGCTTGACGGATATCATCCAAGCCACCTCTTCCTTTATTTTAGTACATCTAGAATAGTAAGAACGTAGAAATATGTGCAAAGGCAATAAGTGATAATGATGTTCAGGGAATTTTAGATGAGTTAGGTATGAGCATTTAGGGGCAGTGATGCAACTCCTAGTATATCTACTATATAGAAAAAGAATAGAACTCACATTCTCTTAAAAAAATCTAAAAAGGAGGAGACATACAAGATTAATGCTACTATACATATGTGAATAGAATGGGATATTTTGCCAATTAAAATGATTCATGAACAAACGTTATTGATGCTGCTAATTTTGTTGATGATTCATGAGAATGTAACAGTTTATCTATCTCTAGTCTTCAGCTTGTTCAACTAAAGGACAAACAGATATCCACTTTCTTTTTGTTAGAATAAGGAAATCCAAGATGTTAAAGAAGGAAGATTTTTATTTATTTACTGAGTATGTAACACTCAGTGAGTGTTATGTATGAGTATATACAATAAGGGTTGAATCAAACAGTGTTCCATTCTAGCTGAAATAAAAAAAAAAAATTAAAATATTCCCCAAATATATTTTAGTTTATAGATTTATACTCAGTTTGCTTTAGAAAAGAAGAATGGATTCCTCATATTTTCCTAATGCTAACCATTGGTCTTGTTAATCAGTCAAAGGGAGGTATAGGGAACTTACAAGTCGTCAAATAAATGAAATTCTGACATGATTCTAACCCACTAAACAGAGTTCATAAGATAAGTGATTATCATAAAACATTTTAAATTGAATTTACTATTCCAGAAAAGAGGCGAAAGCAGAAAATTTGCAAATGAAATCATAAAGAGTTATATTTTAGCACTGGTGTTTACAAAGACTCTGAATGTGCTAATGAAGGAGACAATACATATCCAAAGCTTGCATGAATATGGAAGCCCCTGGGACAGCTAAATGTATAACTTTGTAACCAGCAGGACTGTGAGAGTCTATAATACTTCTCATTACATTAGTTTAATTAAACAGGTCACAAAGAGTTCAAACTAGCAAAACCAAGATTCCTTTAGTTATTATAATCAAAAAAAGGAAGAGAAAGGAAATGACTGAGGAAGTTGAAAAGAAAAAAAAATCATTAACGACTAAATTAATTAGTAGGGGGTGCAGTGTTGACACTGCCCTAAAACATACCTATTTTTTCTAGGAATATTTCATGTCATCATTCCTCTGGAATGGAAGAAACAGAAAAAGGGACTGTCAAGGACAAACGTAATACTGCATTAGATGATGACACCACAACCTGTATAAGCCTGAAGCACAATTCTTTCTTTTATACAATATTTTTTTAGCATAAATAGTCCCCAAAGCAGTATACCTTTCCACTTTTATTATTTTGAGATTGCAAATACATGAAATACTAGTGAGAAATCAAAGTATTGCTAGTCCTCCTGGGTTTTATTTGTAACTCCAACAAACTGGTTGCTGTTTAGTGAATAGTAGTATAACAGAACTCAATGTGCTTGATGTAGATTTAGTCATGTCATTAATTCTTATTTGGCAAAAGACATAAATGATATTAAAAGAAATAAATTTTAATTGGCTAAATGAAATAAAGAAGAAATATTCTCAATTATTTTTCCACTAAAAAAAAAAGAAAAATCATGAATTAACTTTGGAAGGGTTAAAGACTGCATAGATTTGGGGAAGAGTCTCTTTAGGAATAGAGAACAGTACCTTATGAAAAGTGACATCTCACTCATTCACATTGCACTCATTCATTTTTAAGATCATGAGAGATACTACTACTACTAGTTTAAGTGGTATATTATCCAAAGTACTACTTAAGAAGATTTGCATGACATTTAATCCTAGTGACACTACTCCATGGAAGAACAATTTTCCTTTGCAAAAAAAATGTATATACTTCTGGATCTCTGTATTTTGCATTAATGGGGCATTGGCAATAGCAAGTACTGTGAACCTCAATGAGACTTATTTTATTGAACATTTGTAATCTTGTTGAAACACTTTTCAGCTAATAAATATATATCGTGAACTGCACTAACACACAATAAAGGTACAGAAGTACAATTATTTCAAACTACTTTGTGCAAGACAGTGCAGGTGGATTGAGGGTAAAAAGTCAACCCAGGTTTAGCTGGGATACTGGAGAATGATGAGGTTTAAAACAGACTGATTCTTGAACATTTTGTGACAACAGAACATTTTGTTTGTTGATAATGTGCATTTTCTTGCATTTAATATTTATAATATATGGAGTCTCTAATATTGCAAACAGCAGCATCTTATATATTTGATGTATAAAAAAGAGTTTGCCTCTGTATTCATGGCCCAACTTGACCCAGATGAACAAAGAAAGGTATGAAATAAAGCAAAACAAAAAAAATTATTTCTCCTGCATATTTTTCTAGTAAATATTTGAAAAGGTCAAGTTTATTCTTTTTGCATTAATTTGTATAAAAATGCAATAAAAAGGGAATCATAACTAAATATAAATCTGATCTCAAATTAGTATCATTAAAATTTACACAGAATTGAACATTGTGTTGACTGAGGAGTCCAGGAATCACTAAGGAGTAGGGATTTTAATAGAAATAACCTGTTGGTCAGTGTGCTAGCAACACATTATCAAAATAATTATATTACTCTGGGTTTCAGGCCTAAGAGTTCTTAAGTTGGAATTGCCCTCTGCTATAAGGGAAGAAAGGCAAAGAAGAACCTCTTTTAGCTCCGCACAATATGCTGAACAAATAGAGTGTTATAGTGAAATACTGGAGTGTTGACACTGCTTAGATCATGTTTGACAAACATCCATCCATGAAGAATATACAAGCTAGATTAAAGTTACTTTTTTACCTCTCTGGGAACCAAAAAAAAAAAAAAAAAAGCTACTTTTTTTTTAAATGGTAATTTGTTGGCATACAGTGGGAGAAAATAGTCATGCTGTTCTATGATATATTAAATTATGGTATTATACTTTACACTTAAGAGACAACTGTTTATTTAGTTACATTTAATCATCTAAATATATTTTTGCAATATTTTGACAGACAAAGTAAAGGGAGGACACCCTCTTCACTTCAATACTCCGCATCCAAAATCAATTTTTAAAATAAAATAAGTTTTTGTTTTCATTTTCATTTTCTGAGACAATATCACTTTTTGCCAAAAATTCCATTTTTTAACAAAAAATCACTTCTAAATTTGGGATTCAGATTTTTAACAGAGTCCTTTGTCTATGAAAAGAGTTCCATGAGAATTAGATATAAAAGGCATTGATTCTTAAGATCACAGTTTGCTTTTGTCTTTATGGATTCTTTTGATTTTGGTAGGCTTTTTAAAAGACATTAAAGTATAACCATATACTATGTGAACAAGAATTAGTTGTAGATGGAAAAGAACCGTTAATAATGATGCTCTGAATTGGGATGCTGTATTGTATAAAGGCTTGTTAAATGAAGGATCCACCATCCTTTTTACCGCTAAATAGTTTGCACATGGAAATGTGTTATTCCTCTATGTATTAAATACTTTATTGTAATACTGTGAAATATTATTTCACAATACTTAATTAGAGAGAAGTCAGATGAACGGCTGAATAGAAGAATTTAAAAACTTGGCAGAGGATGAGTATGAATTATTTTCACTCAGGAAGTTCATCTGAATCTACTATAACCAGAATAATTAAGTGTGCCATAAAATTGACTTTGTTATATATAGCTATTAGGAATGTTTAGAAACTTTTTATTGATGTTTTGAAAACTTAAATAGCAAAAGTTTGACATATATATGATTGTCTGCTCCTAGAATTCAATGGTAACTGCTCTGACTAGCTCCAGCACAGGGCTACAAGGATGATCAGGGGCCTAGAATATCTGCCCTATGAGGAGAGGCTGAAAGAGCTGGGCCTGTTCAGCCTGGAGAAGAGAAGACTGAGAGGAGACCTGATCAGTGTCTATAAGTACCTCAAGGGAGGCAGTAAAGAGAATGGGGCCGGCTTCTTTTCAGTGGTGGCCACTGACAGAACTAGAGGTAATGGCCACAAACTGAAGCATCAGAAGCTCCACAGGAACTTAAGGAAAAATTTCTTGACAGTGAGGGTGACAGAGCACTGGCAAAGGCTCCCAGAGAGGTTGCGGAGTCTCCTTCTCTGGAGATCTTCAAGACCCGCTTGGACACAGTCCTGTGCCACGTGCTCTAGGTGACCCTGCGTGTGCAGGGGGGTTGGACTAGATGATCTATAAAGGTCTCTTCCAACCTTAATGATTCTATGATATCTACAATATCTATGATATCATCTTTTTCAGGAGCCTAACAGTTCCTGACTTCTTGAAATGTTTCTTTGACCAAACCAAAACTGACAAAGTTTTGCATTCCAGAAACTCATCTCTTACTGGCATATCTGTTTAGATTTTTTGGGAAATGGGATGGACTTTTTTGTGTTTGATAATATCTATATGCGAACATACAGACTATGTGCCATCAAAATAGCACTGGGTACCCACATTCTTTATAATTTGTGGGGGGACTGGGAGGGATAACAGCACAAGCATGAGAGGGCTCCGAAGCCCTGGAGGATTGGAATAGGTTTTACCATCTGTTTACTATACATTTCTCTGACATTGTTTTCATCATAGGAAACAGATTACCAAGAGGCTTTTCTACAATTTAAAGCTAATATGCATTTTTCTTAGAAATGACTTTCATTTTGTAATAGTACTAGTAATTTCAGATTTGGATATATTTTCTCTGTATATCTATTCAGAAAATTATATATTTTTGTGTTTATTTCCCTTAAAAACTAAATGTCCCTCTGCCTTCCGGAGAAAACTATAATTCAAAGCTTCCAATAAAAAGTGACACATGGATTAAATACTGCTGATATACTGGATATTTTAAACCTATTTTAAGATAATAGTAAATTTTGCATCTGTTCAATAAGTGTGTATGTGTGTATTATAAAATACTGAGTACATATCTAGAGGCAAATTACTTTTTGCATATAGTACTACTGCCCGAATGCACACTTAGGTCTCAATTAAATGAATCTAGTGGCCTCCAGTAATTTCTTATGACAAATCTTTCCTGTATAATTTGCATCAAATGAACGTATGTAGGAGGTCAAAGAAGAGAAATATAATAAGCCTCACCCACAGAGATAGAGGTTCTCACTAGTCATGTAAGATTATTGATTATCAAATTGGGAAAGATTCCATTGGAGCCACACAAAATATTAATATTTGAACAGAAAATATCTTTCAGACACTGTTTTCTTGGTATAAATGTATATTGTGATGCACATTCCTTTGACACCAAGAGAACACCAACTTGAATATCAGAGTGAAATATTGGCCATACTTTGAAAAATTTAATTAAATATGTTACCAGTTCAATACGTAATGCATTGGCAGTAGAACATTTGTAGATTTTCTTTTAAAGACTTATTCATTTTTTGCAACAACTAAAGTAGTATTTGGAGTAAATTCCAAATTACAGTGTCAAAAACTATCCCAACTACTATTTTACTTGTGTAGTACGTAAGCTCCACAGCATTTCACTTGTGCCTATAAGGAGGCCATCAGGCATTTACGCTTTTGTTTTTGTTCATTTATGAAAATCCAGGCACACAGCAATAATGCTGCATTGCTTGATATTGAAGGAACCCTCACAAGCAATTACCACCTAATTAGGTGTCTTTGACTCTCTGCTTATACTTCTTTAAGACCAATAAATATATTCTCATAACTACAGAGTGACTGTGATTCAGTTTATGATAAGTGAGATCATAACTGGATTCTCCATCTTAGTTTATAACAGAAGTTCCTGAGACATAATTGTTAGTGTGGCACAACACACTCTACATATCCACTTTCTTTTAAAATGCTTTGAAAAAGTAAAATACAAGATACAGAAAAGATTAAGATTATATTTTGTTTCAGCCTGTTATACTAGATTGTTTCAGTTCTGGAAATACTAGTGATCAACTTCCTCTTTCTGTCTTAAAATAAAAAACCAAAAGATTACCAGGGATGATTATTTAATGCAGTGAAGTGTCAAAGCTAGTTTTCATGCTTTGAAGCTTTCTGTTTACATACAAAAATAAATAATAACATATTTAAAAGCTGCCCTTGGGACGAGGGAGGAGGGAGTCAGGTTATTTATGTGAAACTAGTCACAGTATGAAATATACTAGTCATCAAAAAGACTTTCAGTAAGAAAAAAATAGTGAATTGTATTGCATTGTGTCAGCGAACATTTTAATATAGCATCAGATTTCATATTATGCACCTATTCTAAACCAATTAGTACAAGCTGAATTAACACACTTTCCTGCTGCTGTTGCATTTATCACTAAAAGGTAGCTAGAAAGCATGGTAAAATTTCTAGCAATATCTGCCATTCCTATGAAAGTGAAAACGATTTTTCAACCCACAAAACCACATAGCAGAAGCTAAAATGTCTCTGCTAATAACAAATTCATCTCAAATATCCATCAAGCTGACCAGACTAATAATGAAGGAAAGAATGTGCAATCCAGAAGTCTAGATTTTATTTAGATATAATTTATTTTTATCCTGATGGTTATATAGACTTATTTTTCTTACCAGCTTTAAATCTGAATGGGTATAGTGCTCTACTGTTGGGAACATCAAACACATCAAGAATTATTAATCCTAAAAATCTCAAATATGCAGTGTCTTTATGAGAAGTCATTTTCACCTAATCTGTATTGACATTTATTGTAATGTCCAACAATGCTGGACAGCTGTGAATTCTGTGTTCCCTCATTAGTCACTCTATATTTGCTTCTTTCAGGATCATTTTTGTCAAGTAAAACTTTGAGAAAATGAAGAGAAACATGGTACTGTATACTGCATTTGGTTAAATAATACCTATGCCCAAATAACTGACCATTAACCTTTTCTATATTTATCTATAACACTAGATCTCAGGGGTTTATAACAAGCTTTATTTAAAAGGCAAATGCTCAAAAGAAAAAAAAAACTTTATTTGAAGCAACATGTTGAGGATTGTAAGAGATTCTAGTAATCATGTTATCAGTACTGAAGTTTCCTTTACAGTACAAGTAAGATAAATATCATGCTACAGTGAATACAATATGGAATGTACAATATCAGTGAATGGTGAAAAGTATACACACATATATTGTCTATTTTTCTTTAGAATCAGGATTAATTTAGTCCATGAACAATGAATAACCAGTGATAGTCAGTCAAGACATTTTAAAATAAAATTAACTAATAAAAGATGGAAGCATCTAAATGAAGTAGCCATGTCTCTTGCTGGACATTCGGATCTTCAAATCATAGGCTTTTGTTATAAACCTGTAGTTTACTGTTAAAATAAATCTGTTCTGTTCTACTTCATAGATAGATTTAATCCATCATTGTCACATGCTCTTTTTAGAAGGGAGAATTCCAATGGTTTTAGAAAGTAATTTGATACATTCATGAAAAAAATGCTTATTGTACAGAAAGATGAAGAGGTGACCTGTGGATTTGGAAATCTACAAGTGGAAGACTGATGAAAACTGGGAGTATACTACTGTGTGCTTTTCTAATTACTATAATCTTTTTAGGCGTCTCTTACTGATGTACATCAGACACAGGTGTGAATGAGTAAGTATTCTCATTTTTCTCAGATTTTAAGTATGTAAATAATAGAAATGCACAGATTAACTGAATTAAGATTGACTGCACTTGCTGTTTTAGAATGGAATGAGAATATAGGAGCATTACAGGAGCAATTGTACAGCCATATTACCATGCTGAAACAATGTCTCACAGGCCCAAGGTCTAAAATACACTACAGATGAGTTTCTCCCAATTGATTACATGTTAAAAGAGCATAGTCAGAAAAGGTCTGTACTTGCTTTATGCCAGAGGTGGGTATGTTAATAAGACATTTAAATTTGCTATGAAACACCCTTCCTGACTATTTTGACCATTCTCTTTATTGGAAGTCTTCACTGTATCTACATGTACATAGACGTTTATTTAATGTACATACTATAATGTAAGCTATTCATATATATTTTTTTCTTTGCTGATTTACTTAGTTGCAGGAAAAGTTCAGTTTTTCAGTAGCTAAAAATGTCTGCAAAATATTTGAAGCAGACAAAGTAAAAAAGACTAAGTTTCATTTGGGGAACCACATTTCCAACCCTACCTAGAATTATACTGCATTTTCAAAACAATCATGTGATGACATTTCCATGGCAGCCCTGAGAATGAAGACATCAATTTCTTCTTACTGAATCTTTTTACTGAATCAGTAAAACCCATGGAATTAATTGGATCATTTCATGAATAGATGCATTTTGAGGTTCACTTTTGTACTTTACAAATCCTCAGGAAAACAGTCATATGAAAAGTATGTACAGTCTAGTGTCCTTGAGTAAATATTTGAGATGATAAGTTTAGTTCTACTAAAGTGTTGATATAATAATATTGTATTGTTTTTAAAAATTCTCATTATTTTCCTGAATTATCATGGAATGCAAAATAGTTTTACATATTTAACATTTAACACATTTATGCATGGAAATCACTTTATTCAAATCTATTGTCTGAATGTTATCAGACGGATAACTTGTGAAACGCATTACTTCAGCAAGTATATATCTCTTTGAATAAAGCAATGTTTCGGTTTTATGCATACCTCTTACAAAGTCTCCAACATTTATCCTTTGGATATTTTCTAAAGTTCCTATTTAAAATATTTTCAGGTATATGTAAAATATTGTCAATTAGTGATGATTTGGAGAGAGCACTCAAAATAATACTTCTGTTTCCTTGTTTCATGCTCTGATTAATGTTCTTGGTTCTACCAAAAAATAAAGTAATGCAAAAATGTTTGCAAAAATGTTTGCAAAAATTCCAGAAATCTTCCAGCCCAAGAGGAAGAAAGCATTGAATAAACTGGATAAGCATATGTATTTTTCATGACTTAACTAAATGCAGTTGAAATTCTCAGGTTTAATCTTTCCCATCATTTACTGAAATAAGAAAACTGGCAAGTGGAGATGATAATATATGGATGGTTAAATGCTTATAAATCTTACTGTGTCAGTAAGGAGATTGTGTCATTTGTTAAATGCTGTAGCAGATAACCTAGCAAAGAAGGCAAGAAGGAAGAAGCTTGCCATGTTCTGTTAAAATATATATGATAATAAGGTTGATTTTTAAAATAGCGAAATAAATCTAGTGAGAATTTTGCATATGCCCACTCTGAGATGTACAATTTAGAAAGATGTTCTAAAGGTTTCCTCCTCATTCCCTTCAATTCTGCATCCTTCCCCAGTTGCATCCACTATTTCTATTTACAGAAAAAAACAATAGCAATTTAAGTCTATTTCTAGATTTCTAAGAATATCCAGTAGGTATCAGCAGCTAAATTTGCTTAATACCTACTCTGCAAAAGGGCTGCTCTGTCTGTTCTCTTACTGACTGAATGTGCCCTCATTTCCTCTCAGAGACTGAGCACACATCGTAGCATGACTTTCCCCTTGAAGTGCTTCTCTGAACTAGTAGAAACTGCTCTACCAGGATCACAAGAACAGAGGAAAGGGAAACAGTCTCCCCTAAGCTCTTGATACTTCCTGTGTTAGAATTGAGACAAATTAGAGCAGAAGGAGGAAGGGACCTGATCTGAATACAGAATAGACATCTTGGAGCTGGACTGAATGAGGAGCAGGATCTGCGCAGGGAACAGATGTGAAAGACATTTGTGCCCCCAAATCAGGTTCTCTAAGACAAGCCTGGAATTTTAGCCAACACTTCAGAGTCGTAACATTAACAAACTTCGTTAGCTTCAGTGTTAATGAACTGTAGTGAAGATTTCAATTCTGCTGATGACTACACACAAAATAAGGTGTATAATTAAATAGTCTATCAGGATGTGTATGTTCAAAAGAACTATATTAGATCACATGGCAAACTTTTGTATCTAGCTTGTAACCTTTATGTCCTTTCAGACAGTTATTTTTGTTTTATGTAACACTGTAATATTATACATGAAAATAAGAAAATTGCAGTATTGTAAATTGATAATGGCAAATTTAGGAAGAGAGAGAGAGGGGTAAGAATCCATTTACAACATGGAATGACTAAGTGTAAGAGTGCTGCAGGCATGAAAATACACAAATTACTCATCAGTAGCCTCATACTCTAAAGGAATTACTCGGAGGACTAATGATAATAATGATAATAATGATAATAATAATAATAAACCTTGCAGAGCAGAAATCACTCCCTAACATGTTTCTTGAAGTCAGAAAAAAAAACCCTGATCTCAGACAGTGCGTTAGTGTGTGTATATTTAAAGAAACAATTCATTTTTAAAAAAGGATGAAATTACTTCATCCATCATATCCAAACAATTAGATGATGGAATGTTTTGTGTAACCTCGTATTTGCTTAATTAATAGTTCATGGAACTTATCAGGAAATAAAGCTCTTCCTGAATGAAATGTGAAGAAGAAAATGGTTCATTTCAGGAATAATAACTTTTTTCCTTGGATAACTTGGTGTTATAGCATTCCACAACATGATCAGGAAAGCCATGTCTTTGGAGCTTAGCGCACAGAGAGAGAACAAAAAGATTATATCAATAATATCAAGACTGGGCAAACAGATAATTTATGCATCTTTTCTCTTCCTCTGATATTAGAGCTTCACTTGAGGATCAGAATATTCAAGCAGAATATCTTCACCAGGGTTTTCTAGGTTTTTCCCTAGCTTTGAAAACAGATATAAAACTTTGATCCTTTGTAAGGAATCTCTTGCGAGGTTCCACATAGGAAATAGCATAACCAATGGCCAGGTTTGTTCCTTTGTACACATCATTCTTTCAAGGTTTTACTTGAACTAATAAGAAAATGATAAAGCCATAGTTCTGCATAATTAGCACTATCATATGGATTTTGCTAACATTTATATGTAAACTGAAATAAAATACTCAAAACAATGAAGGAAAAAAAAACTTAAACATTGACTGGGGCTAATGGAACATTATGCAATATAAAATACCTCACAAAATTCTGAAACATATAGTGACCTTCTGATTATTTTTTCCATATATTTGCAGAGAACAGATTCCTCTACCCAAATAACCGACTAAGAACAAAGCCTTCAAAGACATCCAGACATCAGACTATACTGAATGCAGATCAGTCATTTGCTATTCATATTATTTTTTACTAAGGGACACACTGACTTGTGAGTTTAACAGTATCTGTAGTCTTAAGCCAGCAGCCTTAAATAAACATAGGATTTCAGTGGTTCGAAAGCATGTAGTGATTTTGCAGGACACACAAAGAGAGCACACGCTATCAGCAACACTGTCTTGATCCCTGTTCAGGGCAATAGGAGCAGCCTTCCCAGAGATCCAGAAGCCAAAAATAGAAAATACAGTCATTTAATCCCTATAGATAAGATATTACTGCAAAGGGTTTCGGTGGGGTAAGAGACAGTTGCACAGGATTCCTATCTTATGAATGCTTACAATAATGTTGCCTTTCCTCATTGAGATGAACCAAAAACATTTTCATAAGGAAAGAATATCATGTGTGGTAGCATACACATCTCTTGCTCTGCTTGAGTCAGATCAGTACTTGAATCACAGTCTTCCACATTCCAAGTAACCATTGATAGTGAAATGTCTCTTTCTGTATGGGCCTATGAATTAGTGCTTAATAGGAACAACTTTAGTATGAGAAATTGCGAAATATGATAGATCATATCAGACCTTATCTTTAGACTCCCATTTCCAAATTGTGTGGTAATAAAAAGCAGATGACAGACAGACAGAGAGCTATCAGTTCTGGAAATAATTCAGATCTTTACTGAGCTTTAAATGGAAATTTCACTGTTAAAGTTACTGTCCATGAAAAACTCTGAATCTCTCTGAAAAGAAAAACAAAAAAACCCACCACCAACGAAAAAAAAAAAAAAAACACAACTTCAACAAATTTTATTTGCTAGCAGTGTGCAATTTTTCTTCTTCCCCTCTTAAGAGTCCAAGGAGCTGAATTTCATTCAGCAGCCTTACCAGTGACAGTTTAACTTCTTTTCAGTCTGATAGTAATTTCAGTCATTTAATTAAAACTTTCCATTACAATCTGTAAAACATTAAAAATATTCAGCAAAGCCAATCAGATCCCTGATATCTTTTTTTAAAGTAGTTATACACGGATTTTTATCCCAAGAGTTTATTTTACCACAGCAGTGGCCATTATTCAAGCAGACTGCTACATTAACTCCTCAACTGTATTTTTGGCATTGGAAATGATATATACCAATCCTAAATTGAAACAAACAATTTCCATCAGTGAATTGAAGTCTACACAACTACTTTTCTTTGTACATCCCATGACGAATTTTATTGTCCAAGCAGCTTTCTTTTACTACTTGGCAGATCTGGTATATCAAAGTAATGTCAAATTAGCTTGAAATCTAAGATAAGACTTAGATTTCAGCAGCCATTTTTCCTAGCTGTTTCTTTCCAGGAGATTTCTAAATCACTAACAAGCAATTCTATTTAAAATATGCAAAAAAAAAAAGTGTTGGACTGAATATGTCAAGAATTCTGACTGGCTCAGTGGCTCATAATTTCTAGGTTCCAGACTGCAGAGGCCTAAAATTAAAAATTATAATGTTCTTTGCAGGGAGTCTGGTGTGGGGGGAACTTTTCACAATGTGACCTGATCACCCCAAATGACACTTTGCCATTTGTTTTCCTTACTTTTCTCTACCAGCTGAAAGGTCTGATATGATAATGAAAAACACAAGATTTTCCTCTTATGTTCTTTGCTGAAAACAGAGTATTGAGCATTTATCCCTGATTCTTGTTCTTCACAATTTTTATTTCCTTTTAAATTAAATTTTCTTCAGTAAGTAGCAATTATGTGTAAGCAATTCCCTTGTTATTAATTCTGCAACCTTTATTTTGTTTTGTTTCTACACATTTATATGTTAATTATGACTATATCCTAGGCAAGCCAGGGTTAAAATGTGCAAGGTTTATATACCAATGCACAGTGGAAAGGAACTGCTGTAAGAAAATGGATGGCAGATCCCAGAGGGTGGTGATAAATGGGGCCGAGTCTGGCTGGAGGCCTGCGGCCAGTGGTGTCCTATGGGCCCGGTGCTGTTCAACTTGTTCATCAGTGACTTGGACGAGGGCACAGAGTGCACCCTCAGCAAGTTTGCAGATGACACCAAACTGGGAGGAGTGGCCGACACTCCCAAGGGCTGTGCTGCCATTCAGAGAGACCTAGACGGGATGGAGAGTTCGGCAGAGAGGAACCTTATGGGGTTCAAGTGCAGAGTCCTGCACCTGGGGAGGAATAACCTCAGGCACCAGTACAGCTTAGGGGTTGACCTGCTGGAAAGCAGCTCTGCAGAGAACAATTTGGGAGTCTTGGTTGACAACAGGTAAACCATGAGTCAGCAATGTGCCCTCGTGGTCAAGAAGGCCAATGGGATCCTGGTTGCATCAGGAGGAGTGTTGCTAGCAGGTCGAGGGAGGGGATCCTGCCCCTCCACTCAGCTCTGGTGAGGCCTGGTGAGCTTCCCAGTACAAGAAGGACATTGAGCTTCTAGCGAGGGTCCAGAGGAGAGCCATGAACATGACTAAGGGACTGGAGCATCTATCGTATGAGGAAAGACAAACCAACCTGGGCCTGTTAGTCTGGAGAAAAGAAGGCTGAGAGGAGATTTGATTAACATGTTCAAGCACCTGAGGAGTGACTGTAGGAAGGCTGGGGCCAGGCTCTTCTCCGTGGTGGCCAGTGACGGGACGAGGGGTAACAGGTGTAAGTTGAAACACAGGTAAGTTCCATGTCCCTGTGAGGAAGAACTTCTTTATTGTGAGGGTGACAGAGCCCTGGCACAGGCTGCCCAGAGAGGTTGTGGAGTCTCCTTCTCTGCAGATCTTCCAAACCCACCTGGATGCCACCCTGTGCCACGTGCTCTAGGTGTCCCTGCTGGAGCAGGGGTGTTGGACTAGATGATCTCTAGAGATCCCTTCCAACCTTAACCATTCTGTGATTCTGTGATTTTGTGATTCTGTGAAAAGACATAGCTGGTGAAGGAGAGAAGTCAAGAGGTTAAAGTAAGGAAAGGAGACTGTTCCAAAAAGCAATCCTAAGGGAGTAGTGTAGTATTCAGGAACCTTGAAGTTCAGGAGTCAGGCTGAAGTATAATAACAGTGAACCATGACATAGGATTATATCATATTCATATGTCAGGCTTTAACATGTTTACTATACAGCAATGAGCTCTTGCAATGCTTTATATATATGTGTGTTTATGCCTCTTGAATATTCCAGTTATCCTGGTTATGTGAACAGCAAATAGTTCAATAGCACCATCACTTAGCTTTCAAACATAATGAAGTGGCAATAGACCTTCCTTGCTATGAGAACATTTGAGTTTCGATGTCTAATTATGATTATCTGAACTGTAGTCACGAAAAACTAATCATTGTGACAATAGTCTTGTGGAAATTATACTGCAGAAGCACAAAAAGCAGGCAATTTAATGTTTGCCGTGGTTCATCAAGCCCTGACTCCTCATGCATAACTTGGTCACATTTATTTGTGCAGGGGTGTAAATCCAAAAGGGAAAGCCAGACCCAGAATATGCTTCCTAAAAAATGTCGTTGCCTTGGCAACTAATACAGTACTAAATTTTCCGACAGGTATCACACAACGTTGAAACACATCAGCTTTGTTGAAGAAAATGTACGTGTCCCAAACTCCTCTTCTAGAAGTGAATGCAGCTGTTGCTCCTTTCTATAGCATCCCAAAACATCAGACTACACAAAGTCTTGACTCTGCCATCTAATATATTTTTCCCAGTATATTCCTTATCCAGTGTATCCATCTTTTCTCTCCCCTCCAGCTATTTTTTGTCTTTAAATTTTCTGTATTTAAGCTTCTCCTTCCCTTAGTTTCCCTTAGTTTCTCACTCTTCTCATCCATAGCCAACTCTGTTTCTTACTCTTTTCACTTGATTGTTAGGATAAATCCTTTTTAATTTCATTTACCTCAATCTTCAATTTAGCTTGAAGAGGAACTTCAGTGTTCATATGTGAGGGTTCAAAAGGCCATCTGGAAACAATTTGTTGTGCACAAAATAATATATAACGCTTGCTGACTACTTGGAGACATAGAATGGATTGGATCTCTGACACTCAAAACTGACACTCCCTCTTCACTCAAAATGAATATTGAAGAACAGGTAACAGAAGAAAAATAATAGATTGAAAAAATCCTGTGCATGGAAAAATGGAACAGCCCTATCAGAAGTGAAAATACAGAAATATGAAGAATAACTGCTGAAGATAACTGGAAGACATATACTCCCCATATTTACAGCTAGTGTGTCCATCAGTAAAACCTTAAAAAAAAAAGGGGGGGAAAGATGGTCCTATTTATGACAACAGTTGTCTTCAGGCCTTCAGTATTAACAGTTTCCAGATAAAACTTCAGGCAGAAGAGGATGGGGATTTTAAAGTCATGCTCCAGAAGTGTAGCTTGAGCTACATGTATCATCATGAATAACATAAGCTTTTTCCATAAATAGCGAAAAAATGCAAGAGCTGTAGGGGGTTGTATTACTTTTCAGGAGTTTGCAAGTAGTACAGGAGTCACAAATATGGAGAAAGAAAATGAAGGAGGTACAACTAGTTCAAAAGACTTACATACTGAATGAACAGCCTTAAAATCCATTTAATATGTACACAAATAATCAAACAAGAAACTGTTGATAATAAGACACTACTTTTGATAAAAATAGTAAACCAAAAGTCTCATAGAGTGACACATATATATGAAGAATTCTTTTTTTTTTTTCAAAATAAATGAATGTAACTAAATATATGGAAAAATAAATGAAAAAAGTTCAATTTATGATATCATCATGGATGAAGATAAAACTGGAAAAAAGCTATATAATTTGGGAACCCTCATCTTCTCTCTGCCATCATATTGAAGTGAGAGTTTTATGAATGCTACAATCCATTAAGACAAAAACACTTAAGACTGAGATACACACGATCTATTTTTGCCAATAAAGTATCTTACTTCTTGAGAAGGCTGGCATACCACTTGGCTGCTGCTACCTAGCTAGCACATATAGATATTAATAAAAAGCACAGAATTCTGAAAAGTACTTGAGTGTAGAGATCCTTTGCAGGAATGGAGTCACACAGTGTTTGGAATGAGTGACAGCCTGAAAGTGCATTAAGAATTTGTTTTACACAAAATATCTTGCTAACCAAAAATTCTGTTGTTTTAAAGATTTATGCACATTCCTAATTTAAGCATAGTAACATTGGTGGCTTAAATCACAGGCTTAAAATTCAGTACCTAGATGAGCTTATGGAAAATTAGTGGTAAATTCCAGAAACTGTTCAAAGAATGAGTATTACAAATGGTGACAGGAAGGAAAAAAAATAACCAAACAATCTCTGTTATTTAATGAACTGAGTTTTTCCAATATCACACACATATGTACAAACATCCAAGGAAAAAGAAAATGCACACGTATATTTTTATTCCAGATATTTTGTATTTTTTCATTCATCTAATAGCAAGTCTATGAAACACTACTGCAAAAATTCAAAAAAAAATCTACAATTCTAACAGTGGGATATGGAAAAAAAAGGTTGTAAATAGATTAAAATATATCTTTAATGGAAGAAAAGGGAGTTAGAGAAAGGGTGATTTTTGGAAAAAAGCTTAATCTAATTAGTGTGCTGTTCTGTGCTGGAAGAAAGAAAGAATAAAAGGGGGAGGAAGATAGTAGGGAAGCATGGAAGGAAGGAAGGAAAGAAGAGCAGAATGAATACACATGGAAACATGTTTTGATTAACTTCAAATGATATTGGCTATTTGGTACATTAGAAACACAAAATTCATAAAAAATTGATTGGCTCATTTTAATGTAGTCTTTCAGAACTGTTAAAGGAACAAAAAGTAGGTTATATAGTTCTACTAATATAGTAAATTTCAAAGTAAAAGTGAAATTCAAATGGTAGAGGTATTTGAAAGATGTAAATGCATTTTAATAGTGATGTTTTAGCTTTTAGGTGGTATTTTTATTAGCTTACAGATGACAAGACAAGCTCTAAGTAACTATAGGAAGGATTTATATTACTGAATGTATAGATATTACTTCTTAAAAATTGTATTTCACTACTATTCATTACGTATGTTTTTGGAAGTATTTGTTGCCAGCTCATTAGCTGACATAAATCAGTAAACTGAGATAAATACTATTATTTTATAATCCTATTTATTAGTTTAGTTGCAGGAATACTTATTCTTTTTTTCTTTTCTTTGAACTTACCTGAATTAGGTGATCAATCCTCCTAAAAGTTCCTATCATTGCCTGATACTGATTTAAAGATCTTTTAAACATTTTATTTGCAGTCATCAGCTTACTTATATCCTTTTCTTGTTTTGCTATTATATGTGGTCTATCTTTTCTTTCTTGACTGTGAATATCTTTTATCTTTGCAAGATTATGTTTTTCTGTTTTGTCTTATTTTTCACTGTATCCTTGCAAAAATAATTCTGGATTCCTTTTTTCTTTATGCTCAAAAAATAATTCATCAAAACATTGCTAGTTAAGGAAGCAATATACTCATTTAGGTTAAATTTTGTTCAGTATTTGAGATTTTTATAAACATGCATGCACAAAAAAGTATCCAGATGCCTTTGTAAATTGATTCAATTTGACTTTTGTCTTTGGTTTAGGATTAACAATGCTTCCAACTATTCAAAGCAAAATGGCTTTCTGCTTCATAGCCAAAGTTAAGGGCAAGATCCTCATCCACTTATTTCTTAATCTTTGGCTCCACCCCATATTTATGGTATCTTACATAAAGGTGAAATTGCATAAATACGAATGCTGTGGTTCTCTTGCATTTTCCCCAAGCCATAGGCTGGGGTCAAAACAGTTATTTCACCAACGAATGAATATATGAACAAATAAAATTTCAAGTCAAAAATAAGCATCCTTCCCTAAAAAGCAAATATGCTAAAATGTTTTTTTCTGGTTCCACAGAGCAGAAAACATTGGATATCAATCTGGAACTCAGTTCAATGATTCAGGTTTCTCTGCTTATTGTCTTTCTAACCTCTTTCAAAATGTGTAACATCATTGTTCTTTTACAGTTTGTATTCGTTACAAGTTTCCAAAATTCTATATATACAAGTGGTGCCAACAGCTACTTTGTCAAACTACATTCACTTCAACCAAAAACAAAACTCTAAATAAGGAAGAACAAAAGGAAATACAGTTTGGAAATTTAGGATTTTGAAATGTTTATAATAGAAAATTATATTTTCAGGACTGCAATCCCGATTACATATAATTAATTACTGGAACACTTGGAATAAAATCCTGTGGGTCCTTAGCCTACTCAGCAACAGTATCAGAAACTTGCATGGGATTTTAAAGTGAATCTCAACAAGGGACAAATTAAACAGCTAACTGAGGACTGGGAGCCTGGCAAAATTACATTATCAGTATTTTAAGTTTCTTGTCTTTTTAGAAGATAAATATTTCAGTACACAATACAATCAAATGAAGACTGCAATGCAGACTCTGTTAGGGCCTAGAGACTCAGCAGTAAGTACATCTTTTAAATGGATTTCTTACTCCAGCAATATTTTCCATGTAATATCTCTGCCTTTTTAAAATCTGCCTTAATTTCCTTTCAGAAAATGTAAATATAGTGAGTGCATGAAAATAGAAACCAGGAATTTTACTTCTTGCAAAAGAGATGTAAAGAGATGTATATATAGACATATGTATATATGTTTTTTTTCTAGTGGGCTAAATAATGTAGTAGATATTCAGTCAACTCTTCAAAATGCTTAGATAGATAACATTCTTCACAATCTGTTGTTTGGATGATCCTAGCTAAGTACTGCAAAACCTTTAATAAATGACTACGAGTAAAAGCATATTCTAATTCTAAATTTAAGCTTGAGACTTATAAGGGTAATGAAGTTTAATAGTGTCTACCTTAATAGCATCTGCATTTTCTGCACAAGAATAAAACAAGAGGAGGGAGGAAGTAAGGAGGATGGAGCCAGACTCTTTTTTGTGGTATCTAGTGATAGAACAAGAGGCGATGGGCACAAAAATGCAGGAAACTTTATTTAAATATAAGAAATAAAAGAACTGTTTTATTATGAGGTGAAATTATTATTAATAATAATTATAAATAATTATTATTATGGTGAAAAACTGCAGTTAAGTTGCCCAGAGAAGCTGTGGTGCCTCCATCCTTGGAGATACTCGACATGAATGAACACAGTCCTGGGCAACTGCTCTACACGGCCCTGCTTTGGGCAGGAGGAGTTGACTAGACAGACTCCAGAAGTGCTTTCCTATCTCACCATTCTGTGATTAGGGAATTAGAGAAGAGATACTAAATTCTACAAACATTTAAAAATCTTTCATGGTGGCAGTAAAATCTCAGCTAGTTAAAATAGTACATTAGAAACTGTAGTTGCTTTTTCTTTTCAATTGCTAATTGACTCTGTCAAATAAATAAATGAAAAGACACTTAACCAGCAGCATAAGTGGATGTTGCTTTTGTGGGAGCATTGGAATGGATGCTTATTCAGACCAAAGATTTAAAGTGTCAGAGCTTTTAGCTTTATGGCATTCCTTTTGCTATTATATTGCTGCATTATGTTTTAAACTTACAATTACACTTCCTTTAATAATATGTCTGCTGGTCACGAAAGCTATAAAGACAGCTGAATCATATTCATTGATACTACCTGACAACTGAGAGGATAAAGGAAGCAGTTTCTTTTCTGATTAAATGCAGGGTTTGGAAAGTCTTTAAAAAATTCAGAGAGGTTAAAAGCCAGCAGTGCAACAAGTCAAGTCACTTTAATTCATATTTATAAATGCTATTCATTGACACCATTATTACTTCTAAACTACAACTGGGTAAGACAGATAAAATTAGTCTTCTTTTTTTTCTGCTCGCCTCTGACTAAAAGTAGGCTTTTCTTTTTAGGCTAATTAGGATCTTTCATGTTACAGCAACTGTCATCTATACCTGTTTCCTTTAGAAACGCATGTTTTTCAGTCATCAAACGAGTGATTATGTGTACATGACAAAACGCAATTCACTGACAAAGTAAAATGTGTATGAACTGTCTTGTATATGTAGTTTAATACTCACTGACACTCACAGAATAAAAAACAGGAGTTTTAACAAAATTAATTAATAATAAAGCACAATAGTCATATATTCTAGATGTGTATTGTTAAATAATCCTTATTTAGGTATTTAAATACATGCCGGCTGATTTTTCAGCATGGGTCAGCCCCACTGGTTTCTACTATCCTGGAATCTGTGACACAATCCATGAACACAATGTGTTGCCTGAGGACTTTGTAGAAAGTTATTCATTTTTCTTAAATTCTAGTTCTTTTATGAAATTACTCTTTTAATTACTTTTAATAATCTGGTCCTGATTGTTTTGCAGAACTGCAAACATGCAAGTTTAACTCTTTTGCAATTAACACAAAAAATGACAGATTTAACAACTCTTAGAAAAAGAAGGATGAAGCTCAAACTCCACCCTTATTTAGGGTCCTCTGAATCTTCCCAAGTCCCATATGCTGACATTACTAATGTGGCTGATAATATTTGCATGTACAATAAATCCAATACACTGAATTTGCCATAAAGTCAGTGTGCTTCTGTATCCTATTGCACATGCAGTGTGAATATACAGCCTTGCTCTGAATGCGATGGTGCTGCTCTAACCATGGAGTTAGCAGAGCCCGCACGTGCTGTGCTCCAGTGCAGGGCACACAGAACCTTGCCAGATTCTACCAGATGTGTCTTGGAAATCAGTCCCAACTAAATAGGTGAAACCTAAATCCTGTAAACCTATGCCCTGTGTCATCCAGCACTTGTTTAGCTTAATACCAGTAGTTCTTGTTAGTCACTGATTGCGGGACAGCAAGGGGAGCTGAAACTCTGAGGGATGGAGGTGAAAGCTAGAGAGGGGACCATGCAGGCTGCAGGGAGGACCACAAACTGGGAGGACCACAAACTGAGAGGAAATCAGGCAGAATACCGGCATTTTTTTCCTGTGTTTACATATTAAACAGGCTGCTGTGCTTTATAGTTCTTATTTAACTCTTTATTAGAATAGAGAGGGTGTCACGAAATATCATGCAGACTGTATGTATAATCATACTCAATTAGTGCTCTATTCTGCTCTTATTTTAGGCAGAATAAAGCCTCAATCAACTTCAGCTTTTAGAGGTATTTTGAAAAAAAATCATATTCGGCCCAGACACATACCTATCAGCCAAAAGTGCTAGCGCTTTATGCTACTCCTTGCCCCTCCCCTCCATCTCCAATTTATTTAACTCCACGCTAATTGCAACACAGCCCACCAAATCTTTTTTCCTTTGTGTGTACATATGTCTACTTAGACTACACAACTTGTAGACAGTTGTCAATTTAGCTTTTGTGTGTGTACTTGATCAGAAGGATTTAACATGCATTCCTTATGTAGGGGAACTCTGATTAAATTAACCAGGCATATCATATATTTTAAAGAAATGTTTACTGCAAGTAAAGATGGTCAATGCTGGAAACAGACTATAAAGTCTGGAATTAAATTCTAATTTAGACAAAATTATTGTGTTGCCAGAATACAGGTAATTTATTTTGTGTGATTTTAATAAAAAGATTCCTGTGCGCATTTCCAGTTTGAACTGCAGAAGATTCTCTTGAGCATCATACTGGAGCTACATTCTTGTATTGTTCTGTGTGTGCTGGTCCCTTGGGAAACACCTCAATTTACAGTCAAAGGATGATTTCTTTCAGAGAAAATGCCTCTAGATTGCCAGATCTCATTTCATATTCACTCTTTTGTAATTAGTACAGTTTTCTAAAAACTAAGAGTTTTGCATTATGGAAAAAAAAACTCCGTGTTCCTCTAAATATATTGCAGAAGGATAGGTAACTTTACTATATAAAGGCTATGTCAGGACCTCCAAAGCTGGGGAGCTGCATATATAATTGCTTTGACTGTTTGAAGCCTGGATGCAATTGCTTACTAGGGTGCAAATTTTGGGTTTTTGGGGTTGTTTCAATTTTGGCTTCTCTGAGTCATTATATCTTTGAGTAATCTTTAGTACATCAGATTTTGAATAATGCCTGAACTCACTCATCTGAGTCCCAGGAGGTTTCAATATGAGTGCTATCATAATGTTAGATACATCTGCTTATGAAGTTGCTTAGCTAATTTGATCCCTTTTTCCAACTTCAAGGCAAGAACCTCTTCCTCTCCTTTCCAGATCAGATACTTGGTATTCCTACGTCTCCCATGTGGTCCACTCCTGCAGATCTCACAGTCTTTTTCTGAATCTGCGATCTTAAATTCAGATCATGATTTCATAGCCAAACACAACTCTACTACTGAACTATCTTTATGACACTATTCAAGAGTCTAGTTCTTTTCCTTTAAACTGAAGCACCATAAACATTGTACTTTTTTTTGCTTGCACACTCAGAAACCCAATCTCAGAATGAGATTTTCTGTATCTTTAGTTTTACCATTGCATATTTAAGAAAATCAAATCTATGTGACTTTAAATAAAAATAGGGAACCTTCTTCCCTTTCTGAGTAACATTCTTGATATTCTGACTGTATTGGAATTCTCCTAATACAAATAACTAAGTTTTTTATTGATATCTCAGTATTGTGTCCTGTTTACATATCACATATTTTAATGAAAACTAAATGGAAAAATCAGCATGAAAATTTTCATTTTTATGATTCTAACAGTCTTACTTTTCATAAAAATGAAGACATCATAAAACAAAAGTCTTCTTTTACTTAGTGTTTTGATTCACTTCCCTAAAAGAAAATCAAGTTTCTTAATCACTGAAATATTTTCATAAATATGAAAAGGAGAGACTACATAAAAAAATCTGAAATTGCAAGTTGCATGTACTCTTGAATGACGAAATAAGAAAAGCTATGTGCAATTGAATTACATGCACAAATTTAAAGCTATTTAGACAACTCAGCATACCAGTATAAGTGTAGAGAATAAAATTTCTAGATTAGTTGCCAAAGAAAGTATTTTTTTCCACAAAATTACAAGAGCTGTCTGTAAATTATTTTGTTATGCGTTTGACTTAAAGGCTTGCAGCCTTTCACAGCTTGCAACGTAGCAAATATAAATTCATACTATATCAAATATACTTCTCATCTGGGTTGGCAGGAGTAGACTACACTTGGTACGACACTTCTTTTCATTCTTAGCATATAGGATGGAAGCTGAAATGATCAAAACACTCTTCAGCAGACTGGGACACACTGATTGAAAATAATTTGGAATATCTGTGTCAGGTTAATAAATTAATGCAACCAAAAAAATCAGAAATACCTGCATATGGAAGAGTATGTTATATAAAAATCAAAGGAGTAAAAAGGTGAGATTTTAAGCTGTACATTTCTCGAATGGACATGAATTTGTCCAAAATATACAATCTTTTGATTATAAAGACTTTTTCGATCTGTGTTTATTTCATTATTTTATTTCCAATTTCTACATTTTTATGTTTTATTTGTCAACTTTCTAAAATTCTCCATGTAAATAGTTTTTGAAGAGTATGCTTTGGCATATGAGTTTGCTGTATAATGTTGTTAATAATTAATTAATTCCCACTTTATGCAATGCAATTAAACCTTTAACCAATACATCTAAACTGAGCTCCTTAAATCACTGTTTTTTTTTTTTAATAATATTATTACAGTTTGCCCATATATCACAAACTGCATTTTGTTACTGTGATTTGTGAAGACGAGATTCTTCACCTTGCCAAAGTCTGTTCTCTGTGATCACAACTACTATTTTATGTATGTAATCTGTTCCTAATAAAGCTCAGCTGCTTACCCCTACTACAACTATTAGCACTTTTCTTTTTTGATGTACTAATGTTTGCTCTTTAGCTTGAATACCACACTGTCTCCTTTTGCCTTAGTTGGCTTTGAGACCACAAGTCATACGGTTTGAAAGCTTTCATATTCGCAGGATGATTAAAGCATTTTTAAACTACTCACTAGTCTTCCAAAAATA
Organism: Crypturellus undulatus; assembly: GCA_013389825.1. Taxonomy (NCBI): domain Eukaryota; kingdom Metazoa; phylum Chordata; class Aves; order Tinamiformes; family Tinamidae; genus Crypturellus; species Crypturellus undulatus. The sequence goes on from VWPW01021497.1 coordinate 27,540, forward strand.
GCCTGTCAGACAGAATTGGTATTGTACACAGTGCCTAGTGATCTTTGCAAGATTGCCTTCACTCTGCAAAATAAGTCTTGAAAACAAATTTTTACACTTTCTTCAGTATATTTTTTTAAGAGGAAGATATGAGGTATTGACTTCAATGTTTTGCAAGATCTGCTCAAAGTTAAGAAACAGTTACAACAGACTTAGAGCCCAGAATATAAAAGGCCAGAAACAAAAATGCATTCACCATTTTCTGGCAACAGTAAGAAAAACTACCATCAGACTCAAGAAATAGCCTTCAAAATATGAAAGCTTAACTGAACATTGCTTAAGCTGTTAGCTGATCACAGATATGAGTTTAAAATAATACTTGATGCTGAAAATGGATAATATTCTAGGAAAAAAAAATGGAAATACACCACAATGTTGTGTAAGTGGTAATAAGGTAAGATGTATATGGTGGTAAGATGGTAAGGACAAAGGTGTTTAAGTGGGTGGAGTCAAGGGTAAAAATGAGGTTATATGCATGTATGTGCATACGTGTGCATAGTGACTCAGAACAGCCCAAGGTATATTAAGAAGAAGCAGCTGGATGTCATTACTGATTAGTGTGAGCAGATTATTCCTCATCAACACATCCAGTTTTGATTGATGTAGCTGACTGTTAGTAACAAGTTTGCATTGCTGGAGCAGGTAGGGGCCCACTTGTTGGGAGGTATGAGGTTTGTTGGTGAAAAGTAAATATACATATATATATGTATGGGTATGTACAGGAGGGTGCCCTTGACCCTTCTATGACCCCGGGCTTGGAGCATGCTCAGTCAGGCCAGCAGGCCAGCTGGCCTGACTGAGCGACTCATTACAGGTAATTGGAAAGCTCCAGAAGCTCAAAAGTGGGGGCCAGAGCTCCCGAAGCATGGATGCTGGAGCAATCTGCTCCGGCCAACTGACCGCCCACCTACGGGGCTCCACCAACCACAGGGGTCCAGGAATTACCGTACCACCAATCCTATGTCACGTTCCTCCCTCTCTCCTCCCCTTTTACCTCTCCAATGTAAGTGTATACTTTTCCTGAATAAAGATGGCCAGTTCCTGACAGCTCGTATCGGGTCTTTCGAGGTTCCCACCAGGCTCGTACTCCCAGACTCTTTCTGCTAGGCCCTGGGGCTTCAATCTCTGCTGTGTGGGTGCCTCCCCTGTGTCGCCGGAAGCTGGCACTAGGCCGCAGGTTTTCAGGCCTGGCCGACGCGCCGACGCTCCCGAGCGTGATCTTGGACCCACCCAGGGAACAGGCTTGTCTCACCCTCCGGGATCCTGGATCCTCTCCGATGTCCCACCCACTGCAGATCGTGTCCCTCACCCACTGCAGATCGTGCATCGTGCACGGTTGTCAAATCAGCCAAAATTGTCAATTTTTGTGGCTGAATTATAGAATCTGAAATGAGCCACCCCAGATACTTCCAAGGTTGCTCCATCTGGATCTTTTCTGGCGCAATCTGGAGGCTGAATCGATTAAGTGTGTCGATCACCAGCCGAATTTGGGCAGGCTCAAAGGACTGCCTTTTACAAAACAGAATATTGTCCATATAATGATAGATAAGACATTCGGGTCATAACATCCTAATAGGATCCAATGCAGCAGCAACATATAGCTGACAAAGTGTGGGACTATTTTTCATCCCTTGAGGCAAGACCACCCATTCATATCTGTGGGCCGGTTCTGCACGATTTGTAGGGGGCAATGTGAATGCAAATCTCTGGGTGTCATCTGGGTGCAATTTAATATTGAAGAAACAGTCCTTCAAGTCTACAACCAGTAGAGGCCAATTCTCCGGAAACAACGCCAGATTTGGCATCCTGGGTTGCACGGCACCCATAGCCTGCATCAGCTCATTGACCCTCCGCAGATCATGGACCAGTCGCCACTTGCCCGATTTCTTGAGCAGGACAAAAATAGGGGTGTTCAAGGGGCTAGTCAACAATCTTACATGACCCAGCTCCACTTGTTTGCCCACCAACTGATGTGCTGCGAGAAGCCGCTCCTGTCAGTGACCACTGGTCCACCCAGACCGACTCGCATGTTAGCCAGACAAGCCGTCGGGGTAGAGGCAGTTCCCCAATGGCCGCCGAGAGAAAACCGGCGTACCGGTGGACAGAGTGACCCCCATTTGCGCCATTGCGTCCCTTCCAAGCAGCCCACCTAGCCCTGATGGAAGTGGGCAAATGTACACATGGACAGCGGCGGCCGACTCCTCAGTCACAATTTGCAGGGGACTTGTGGAGACCCTAGGTGCGGCCATGCCACCCAGGCCAGTAAGGCCATCAGCAGCGGGTCTCAAAGGCCAATGACGAGGCCACACATCCCGGGCAACCATCGTGACGTCGGCGCCCATATCCATGAGTAAGTCCAAAGGGAATCGTTCCCCTCCATGGGTCAAAGTGACCCTCAGAGTAGGGCGAGCCCCAAGGTGCAAGGAAAGGCAGGCCACGGGTCCGGACGATCCAAAGCCTTGATTGCCCCTCACCCGGTCCACAGGCTCCCCCATCAACATCGTCTTCAATAAGTTGGCAAATGGGACAAGCTGTGCCAGGCGACTTCCAACCACTCCAGGTGGTTGGAGTGTATACACAACAATTTTAACCTCCCCGTGAAGTCTGCATCGATTACCCCCGGCAACATCGACCCAAAATAAGTGCCCCTAGGTTGTTGTCGTGCTTACGCCACCCTGTGGGCACTGCCTGCGGTCGGGAATCGACCAAAGCAACATCTACTGATGTTGCCAGGTCAATTCCGAGACACCCGGAAGTTGCAGGGGAGCCCCATCCTCGACTGGAGGAGTCATTTTTGTCCTGGAGTGACGCCTCTTCGCGCTGGTCACCCCATTTCCCGACCTGGAGTATTGATTGCCGAAAGATGAGCAACGCTGGCGAGGGCCGTGTTGCTTGGAGAGGGCCGGGCACTGCCTCTGAAAATGACCACGCTTCCTGCATTTGAAGCACAAGGGGACCCCCCCACAGGGTCTCCTGCCCTCCTGTCGAAAGCACTGACATTACAGAAACCGAGGACAACATAACATGTCGCCCTCTCCAGAGCAGCAGCCAAAGTCCTATCCCTTTCCGAGAATGCCTTGGCAAGAAGCGCATACTGCTTCTGGGTGCCTACTCCTGCCACCCTCTCCAACATCTTGGCAAACGAGGCATCCGCGTGCAGCATACTGATAATTGCCCTGGTCTTACAGTTGGCATTCTGGAGGACCAAAGTATGCAAGAGAGTGTCCTTCACATCAGGTGGCACGTGTCGGTCACCTTCCAAGGCTCGGGTTAATTTGTCCACGAAATCACTAAGGGTTTCGCGGTCCCCTTGCCTTAGAGCTGACCACCCTGGACCCTTGAGATCCACCGGGATGCGGATGATGGCCTTATGAGCCGCTTCCGACACAGCCCTGTGTATCTCAGCCGGAAATTGCAGCTGCTGGGTCTTGTTCGCGAAGGTGCCTTGACCCATCAGCATGTCCAATTCAACCCCGCTCAATCCGTCAGTGGGAGATCTGGGAGCACTTGCGATTTGCCTGCAATCATTCTCCCAGATCCGCTCTCACTGAAGGAACTGAGCGGGGGTGCAGATGAGCTTCGCCAACCCCTGGCAGTCGTACGGAGACATTAAGTAGGTGTCGAAGACAACTGTCAATTTCTGGCGGGTCGGCTTGCTATTAAGACCATGTTGGTCTACGATCGCCCGAACTTTCTCTAAAACCTTCGACTCTAATGGCTGGTACGTGGTCAGCAATTGCCCATTGGCCCCTGGCGACTGAACCACAGGGAAGGCATTAAGCCCCCCCAGCGACCCAGCTGCCGACCAATCTCCCTCGAGCAACTGCTTGGTCACTAACTCAGCCCACACATCCGGCTGTTTGAATCGCACTCCCGTGCCATTAGCAAAACCCTCGTACAATGCAGTTCCCTGTTGGGACCCGGATCCCATTCCCCCTGTACCACCACCTAGTGGTGCGGGCAGTGCAGTGGACGATTGAGGGCAGGTGAGCGTAGGGCCTCGGAGAGGAGGAGCATCCTGTGTTGGCCCCATCTCTTGGGGCGGAGCCGCAGGTCTGGACGCTTCTGGGCAGGGCGTCGCTCCGCATGGCTGTCCCAGGCCGGTGGAGCAAAATGGCGGCGATGTTGGCACTGGCGTGGCCCAAGATGGCGACACCCCTCAGTCATGTGGTGAATAGTCGATCCCGCCGCTGGCTCCAGGTTGCTTGATGTTCCTGGGTCATGACGGGTCCGCATGCCAAGGAACGGGGGCTGCAGACTGGTCCGGCGCTCCGGCAGCGGCTGCTGCCATCCAAGCACCCGAAGACAATGCCTGCACCCCTGGGGCTGAGGCGATGGGCTGCGATGACGCCGTCTCCGCCGTCTCCGCTGTCTCCATCTCCGGCCACCAGCGCTGCTCGTTCTGCTGCTCCATGTGCTCCAGGGCCTGCTGAGCCTCAAGGGTTCTCATTAAATCCCGGTACACGCGCACTCTGGCCCTCGCTCTCCTACTACCCTTTGCTCTGCCCTCAATTACTCTGCCCGCTTGACTCCACTGTGAGGCAAACGTGATCCATTCCCCATCAGGGAACTGTCCCAGGGTCTCAATCCAGATCAGCAGGTTGCTGATCTCTTACTTTCTGGCTCCTGGGACGTTCTTATCCAAGAACTTTAATAAAGCGTGCCGGGCCGTCTCATTCTCGAAGCTGAGAAAGGAGAACGACCTGTTAGATGATCGGCACGCTGTCTATAACGACAGCAAATCTAACAGTTAAGGGTTTCCTTCCATAGGAAGGACCCATCTAATATATAAATACATGATTATATAAAATCATAAATATATGATCATTCACATATATAGAAAAATATAATTATACGAAAATATAAATAATAAAATCATAGATATCTATACGTGAATAAATAATTTGGCCCTGGCCCGCCTCGGCCCAGGCTTCTGGCACCAGCTTGGGCCCCACCAGGCCACGGCTCCTGCGCTAAAGCCTGGGTCTAGATTGGCCAAAAGGTCAACGGGGTTCCTCTTTGGACCCTAGGTCAGCGGACCTGATGACCTGACGGGCCTCAGTATGCGGCACTGGTCCGGATTCACGGGCTGTTTGGACCCTAGATCAGCAGATCTGAAGGCCTTATGGGCCTCAGTCCGCGGCATCAGTCCTCCTGGCCCAATCAGGTCCCCGTTGCCGTCAGCAGAAAACAATTATAAATTAAATAAATATATATATAAACATAACTATGATTAAATACAATCATGTAAAAAATATATGCACACATATATAATATGTGTGCAGGGGGCCCCTCTGATACGGAGGTACCCCTCAAATCCTAACAGGAGGACGATAGTTCTCCTGCCGCGCGACCTCCCCTACACCCATCACTGGGGAACCAGCCCCTAGGGGGTCTCCCACAACTTGCACCGACAGGACGAGCCGGCTGCGCAGCAGCGGCCTGGGAGCCAAGGCTTACCCGCTCGGCTTAAGGGCAAATGTAAGGGGTTGCGGGCCGGGCATTGAGACCTCCCCCGGTTCCTGCCGGGGCTTGCCCGAGGCCTCCCTCGGTTCCGGCCGAGGTACCCGCCCTTCCCCCCTGCTACCGCCCCCTGCACGTGGCTAGCTCCCACCTGGGGGCCCCATTTGCTGCCGATGAGGGCCTACCCCACCATACACCACCCGCGGAGGTGGATCTAGCGGGGCCCGTGTAGGCCCAAGCCTCTGGGCAAACCTGAGAGAAGCCGGCTTGGATGCGCAGGATCCCATGGCCTCCGGACCGACAACCCAGCGACGTCCGTCCAGCGGAGTCGGGACTCTGGTCCGTAAGGGAAGGAGGGTGAGTGTCCGATCCCCCGCGAGCAGGATCACGTCGGGGTCACCAACTGTCGCCGGAAGATGGCACTGGGCCGCAGGTCTTCAGGCCTGGCCGACGCGTCGACGCTCCTGAGCGTGATCTTGGACCCCCACGGGGAACCGGCTTGTCTCACCCTCTGGGATCCTGGATTCTCTGAAGTGTCCAGTCGCGGGCCGCAAGGAGGACGATGCCGCGCCGGGGCACTCTCTCGGGCTGGCCCAGTCGGGTCGGACCCACCCAAGGTGAGGAGGCCGTGGGAGTGCGCCGCAGGGCTTTAGCCGCACCGACGGCGCCCTGTATGCGGACAGGCAGCACCGACCACCAGCACTCAAGGACAGTGCACAAAAGACGTAACCAATATGGTTCAGGGTCAACCGATGACTTTTTTTAAAGCTAACATAATCTTTTATGTGACGAACAGTAGGAGGGATGATGGGAGAAGGGAGATACATGATTGGGTGAGGGCTGTTGCCAAGATGTCCTCATTGGCTGCGCTCCCCTGTCACACAGCGGGTTGGCCGGAGCAGCTCGCTCTGGCCCCCACCCTCGGGGAGCGCCTAGCCCCACCTTTGGGCTGCCAGAATGTTTCTTTCATGGGTGTGATGAACCGCCTGGTGCTCTGCAAGACTGCTCAGCCGGGCCAAGTGGCATAACTGAGCATGTGCAGGCACCAGGGGTCATCCACCGGGCAGCCCGAGGCCTACACAGACCTAGGCCTCACTTGAGGCCCGTAAAGATCTCCCTATGTCCCCCAACACCCCTGGAAGCATGTTGCGGGAGCTTACACGCGCACCTCTCCGCGACACCCACTCTCATGGAGGTATGGCTTATCATTACATACCATTGTATTGTGTCAATAGCTTAACAAAACACAGCAAATTATTGTAGATGTGCACAGTTTAGGCTATTGATAAGATGCACACAGTTACTATTACTATGCAGTAATTTTTTGAGGTAGTCAAAAGAAAATGGCATTTTCCTCAAGTATTCTGGAGCACCACGAAACCTTCCAAACAACCACGCTGCAAATGTCTGAAATTCCTCACGATACAAGACACTTTATAACTTCTGACTTATATTTGTTGATTAGAAAAAATGAATGTCTTTGTTAGCATACATGAAGCATGATTTCTTCTGCGATTCTGAGAGATTCACTCTACTTTCTGGCTCTCTACTTTCCTGGCTTATTAAAGCACTAACTGAACTTTAAATTAGAAGAAAAATATATGCCACATAGATGAAGAGTAATGGTTGATTGCCAAGTTTGTTCTATGAGACAGAAACCCGTGCCTACTGCTCAGTAAAGTCTGTCTCAGGGGATACCGGTTTCCTTTTTCTTAGCGCAATATCTAAGGCAACAAGGAGTAAAATCTCAGCTATGGATACCAGATAAAGTTGCAGGAACTTTGGAATGCTTTGAAAAACTTAGAAGCTACCTCTGCAACAGCAGCAAAGTAATTGAGACTTCACAATTCTCACCTTTCTGTTATTAGAATGAGAGGCTGAATAGTTGCAATAGAAATGTATTATTTATCATATAAAGATTTCATTAATCTATGCCTCAGTAATGAAATGGAAGACTAATTTTTATGATTTTTATGATTTTATTATATACTCCAAAAAGCTGTAATTTTATTGAACTATTGGTTCTTTATATAACGGATATATAACAGATATATATAATATATTGGTTCTAATAACATTTATCAATACAAAAGAGCATGAAAAATAAAACTTGATTTTAGCAGAGCAGTGCAACCTTACAGCATAAGGTTTAAGCCTTATCCTGCCTCCTTATCCTGTCCTGAACAAGACAAACCTGGAGAATGCTGCATGATAATAAGAATATATTAGCCACAGATAAGTATAAGGTTTGGCTTCTTTGGACTCTGAATAATGATGAGCTGTGCTATAGAAAGGAGACAATGTTCTCTGTGTTCACTGTTTTTATGTCTTGTGGAATCTGAAGAAGAGCAGTAGGAATTCAGAAATACTGTTGCTATAAATACAGATTGTTCTTCCTAAGCTTGAGCACATGCCTGGCAAGACTGTGATGCCAGCAAAGATCATTTTACCAAACTGTTCTCTAGCAGACTGGCTGCTTTTATGTCAACTGCAACAGTAGTTTCTGTGAGCTCCACATTTCTCTCCGAGCACCTATTTGTGGAAAGAATCTATACATCACTCACTGAAGGGAGACCTTCCCCTCTATCTTTTTCCCTTTTCTGGGATCAAAGCATGAAGTCTCATTTAATTTCTTCAATGATCTAGGCATTTGTCAAGAATACCAAGGCTAACAGCATTCCAGTCTATGTGGAACATGACTTATCTGGTACAGGAGGTAGGAGAGTAGGAAATAAAATCAGTAGTTTTTCTACAATACCAATCTCCATGGCAACAATGACAAAGACTGCTTTTTCCTAATGTTTAGACTGCCGTTCCTATAAATCTTCTCTCATTCTTGGGAGGACTTAGAGACAGAGGATAGCTTCAACAATATTTCTCTTTTGTATAAGATAACTATTTGAATCTTGAATTGTTTATAGGTTGTGGGCCTGAGAATGAAATGAAGTAGCAGGAAACAAGTCATAGATAACTGCATGTCTGCGTTCTCAGGCTGTCATACTTTGTAGGAATATATATTAATAATGTAATCAAGAATAAGAAGAGGGTCTTCTTAAACAAGGTCATGGAGCTTAAACTCTCTAGCACTATTTTACCATTATAGAATCACAGAGTAATTTAGGCAGGAAGGGACTGAGGCTGGAGTGGGGATCCCCCAGCTCAGAGCAGGACCAACTTCAAAGCTGGATCTAACTTTGAAGTTAGATCAAGTTGTTGTCTTGGGTGTTAGTCACGCAAGTTAGTGGTGTCAATATAAGTACTTAATCTCTGCTGTGTAGATGCACCCTAAGTCTCTGGCCTAGGTATCTTAGCAGGCTGTCTTGTTCTCTAACCCTTTCATGATTATCTGTCTTTGGTCCCAGGTTTAACACTAGTTTGCTCAGAGTGAGGAGTCCTGCTCCTGTTCCTGGCATCTGAAGAACAATACAGATGTATGTGGATTTTCTTCTTTTTCTCACTTACATAGCAATTCTTACTAGAAAACTATTTTCTTCACCTTCAATGTCTTCTTCATCCACAAAGTCTCTGCTGAGGAATTCTGGGAACAGAAGTTTAAATCTCCATTCTGGCTTGAAAGGAAAGTTGTGCTACTGTTTCATGCACAGCATAATGTACATTTGGAGTCAAGCGACCATATTCTTTGATGTACATTCACAGGCAGAGCTATCGGAGACTAAAGAACTCCCATAACTCACTGAATTTTCTACTTAGATAACAGATAGCAAACCCTGGAAAAGTAAATCAGTTCAGCCCACATAGACGAGTGGGCTGAGTGGGGGAAGGGGGACACACTGTAAAGACTGACTTCATAATACAGTAGTACGTAATAATATCTGGGAAATAGAGAGACTAAAGTGTGCCAGTAAAATGAAACAGTGTAACTACTCCTCCTTGGAAGTGGTACTGAATTGTAACAAATCCTTTGTCTGCCTCTGACAGAGCACGAGATGCTCCCTTAATATAGGACACTTCACAAAGTGATATGTTAGTCTTGTGTAATTATAGACTTCCTCATTTGAAAACAGTGACAGGTATAGTGAAAAAGAAAAACAAACATTAAAACAACCAACTCTAAAAATATCCTGTTTAATAAAAGAAAACTTAAAGAAAGGCTGAAACTTAAGTAAGAGAAGGAAAAGAGGAATTCAGTAGGCCCCTTCTTTGACTCCTTGCATGTTCCAAGCTAACTGTGGAGACCAGTAAATCACTATTACTATTACTAGTAAAAGGACACAGACTTTTTTTCTGAGTTTGCAAGGCATCATAATTGAGGCTTGTCAGGCTTATTCTGTTTGAACTTTCCTTGCTCTGCTTTCAGCTTTGTTTTTACCAGATTTGTCTGTACCAACAACTTATTTTATAACTATGTGTATGTGTCTAATTTGTTTTGCTTTTACTTTTTATGGTGAAAACATGGCTTTTATAAAAGTAGTAACATTTATTCTGTGTAGAATGAGACACTTATGGCTCTAACATGATGGCATAGAAAAACAAAGGCTTGGTATGACCAGACTGGGGACAAATGATGCAGAAGGAAAAAATTAGGCATGAGTTGAAAAAAATATTTGGCAAAGAACAAAGGACTCTGAAGATCCTGGGCTATAAATAACTCCACAGTGATCAGTTAGAAAAAGTGAAGGCCTGGAGCTGGACAAAAACAGTTTCGGGGTAATTATTTTTATACAAAGTACAAGTATGGAATATATGTATATCATAAGTAAGAAATTCAGAGGCAACATGGATTTGCAGACCAGGAAGAAAGAGCAATGTGTAAAAGTGTGTTAAAAAACATGAAGCTAGGGAAGGAAAACAAGACAGGGGACAGGAAAGGGAAGTGAGAAGGAGCAGGAAAAGAGGAATGAAAAGGGGAAAGGAAAAGAAGGAGAGGAAAGGCAGAAGAAGAAATCACCCAAACCATCCTACTCCTCCCAACAAAGGAATGTGGATATTGATAACTCACTATCCCTCCCACTAGACGGATACTGAGGATCCTGAGTGGAATGGTGAACAGAACACTAGGAAAAGGTAAAAACTAGAAAGCATGTTTAGAAGGATTTTAATCATATTATGATGATTGAGGCTTCTGTGATTATCCTTATTTCTTGCCCCACACGTACCTTTCTTTTCTTTTTTTTTTTTTTCTTTTCCTGTAATAATTAAATCCGGACTGGTGATACTTATCTGATCAGAGTACTAAGACTTCCGTTACATTTAAGATAAATTCTTGTCTTTACATTTAAAGTGTGTTTCCTTTTTGCCTGCAACAATATTATGAGTGTAACCTATTCAGTAACGGATGTTTTGCTGGATAGTACACTAAGGTGAACAAGATGAGACAGTGGGCCAGGTAGAACAGAATAATAGTACATGTGTTTCTTACTTTTACAGTTCCGAAACCATTACAGATCGTCAAGAAACAGGACCCTTAGGAAAATGAACTGGAATAAAATAACACTTTCATCATTTGCACTGGTTTTAAATAGATAATCTCTCCTTTAAGTGTTAATGCAAGATGCCTTTTGGCTCTCATTTGAATTGTTGGCGGAGAAGGTGGTGTCATGTTTTTCCTCCCTACATGTCAGTCTGGTCCTAGTTAAAAAGAACAGAAGGGCCTTTTGGAAAGGCTTCTTAAATAAGCATATTGAAATATATATGTTTGCCAAGAATTAGAAGTAGCTAAAGGAAACAAATGAGACAAAAGAAGAGCTCACTAACTCATTTTTAATAGTTGCACTTCACACTTATGAGCTGCTTATACAGCAGTGGAACATATTTAGGGAGAAACTGGAAAATGCTGTTGTTTCTGTAATAATGAAAGCTCTGTAGGTTCTACTATACTGATAAATGATAGCTGCCACAAGCAAATGACAAAAGGGCAACCACCTACGTAATTCTTCATATGTTCTGTTGCACTTGAAACAGAGGGAAGAAGGGTAGATCTCTTTCTCCCCTCTTCAGCCATTTTTTTCTGTTTCTGCACAGCAAAGACAATCAGGATTTAAGTTTTTCCTCCAGTTGATTGATTGCAGAATCTTAACATGAATAAGAAAAAGTTGATTAATGGCCCCTCTGAGCTGTCCAGCACCTATGAGATGCTGCCTTTCTTCTAGTTATGTATCTTTATGTATACTTTTTGTATATTTACATCAATAATCAGAAAGGAAGGGGTAACTATTACCTGCCATATGTAGCTCCTGAGCTCAATGACACAGTTCTTCCAGGAAATAACTATTCCTCCAATTTATGATCTTTAAAGCTCTCCCTAAGGTCAGTGACATCCTGTCCTTGTAGTAGCTGGAGACTACAAGGAGTAGTAGCTTTTACATGGAGTAAAAAGTTGGTCAGAATGTGACGATACAGGCAGGTTGTCTTTTTTTGTTGTTGTGCCAGTTTGGATTGCTCTGTTCTGCATGTAGGTGGGAAAGTGGCTCTTTGGAGATCAGGAATCTTGTCATTTCACTTTGTTGCCCACACGCGAAATGGAATATAATGCAGCAGAAAAGCAGAAGGAACAAAGAAGCAGATAAACAACAAAGGAGTGGGAAGAAGACAAAAAAACATGTAATGCAGAGTGGGGGAGAGAAATCAGAGAGAGAAAATTATGTGCTGTGGCATATTTCAATGCTAGAATAGCCGTTTAAAATATTTGTGAGTGAGGTATATTTGAAGTAGTGAGAAATAAATGATAGAATAATTAGCTCACAGTTCTGCGGATCTGCCCATTTAAGTCAGGAATACTTGGGAAAAAAAAAAAGACTTGAAAAGATTCAAGTCTGTATTTTCCCCCTTAAGAAAGTGCATTTCCATTTATCAAGTAGTGCAGTAGTATGAAACAGACAGTGCTGGTGATGTGGCATTTAAAATACATATTTAGCAATGGTGTTCTTTGTTCTGGTACCGTGGACTGAAAGTCATTTCACATTTGGTGTTCTCCAGAAGGTTTAGCTTCATCTGAAAGGAATCCAGTTTGTGACCTCTTAGATTTTTCCACAGTGTGAACCGAAGTGAAGTAAAGCTTTGCTTTGAAAGCTGAAGATCTGGACCAAACTCCTGCTGTAGATGCACCTTTATTCCCCAGTCTGCATGATATCCTTCAATTGTGGACTCTGCATAGAAGAATGGCATTTGTAGTTTAGTAACAATTTAATGTGTTCAATTGTCTAGATCTTGGAGCCCAAACAGACAGATATATACTTGCAGTCATATTTCAAGTATTCAAGTGAAGAATCAGAGTGAAGTCAAATTTTATACATGTGCTCTGAGAGAGCTAGTAAACCTTCTTATTCAGCCCACCAAACTTGTTAATTCTTTAAAGTGCCTAGCCTTCCACAACAAGTTTAAAGGAATCTAGAAAACTAACACTACATTTTTACTTCTTTCGAAATCCATTACATAAAATATGTTACATCACCTAACTTGTAGAACCTTAACCTTTTACTGGATCACACTCTCAGTTGAAACTCATGCTTCTCACACCTACTGATAAAACAGTGAAAAATTAGAAATTTCCCTCAGTTCTTATGAGAAGTATTTGCAGATGACACCTAACTCCCTTTTTAGTATTTTAACTCATGGAACAGCTCAGATTCATTCAGTTGAACATGGATGGTAACATACATTGAAATAAGGGGAAAAACTCATAGAAGTTTTATTGTGCCTATATTCAGACTCAATTATACTGAATGCTATTGTTACTGCACTGAAATAAAAAGGAAAGAAAAAAGAAAAAAAAAAAAAAAAACGCCTAGCGATTAAGAATTGGTTTTGGTAAGGGCTTTGTGCCTAGCAGCCTACAGTCTAAACAGGTGAGACAAAAAGAATAGAAGGCGCAGAGAAGTAAGAAAGCTTTGTAAAAGAAGTTAATGACAAAGCAAAAAATAGAAAACATAGATTCGGAGTCTTAAAACTTTTATCCTATTCACTAGAAAAATGATGTCAGTGAATAGTTTGTTGCAAGGAATGGAGGCAGATGAACAAAACAGTGTAGATTAAGAGATGACTTTCTATAGCTGAGATGTTCTCCTGAATAGGCTGATTTAATGAAGCACCCGCACCAATGAATTTATGAAATTTGTGCCTAGATTAAGCTGCTCTGGATTAGGACTACAAAGTATAAGGAGTTGAGTGACAATTGAAATGCTGTGACAATTTCAGCAGTCATGCTGCAGTATGTTACATTATTTGGAAAGAAGTTAAAAGGAAAGAAAAGATAAGTTTGAAGGAAAACAGTGAATCTCATACAAATTATGAATTTAAAGACTGCTAAAAAAAACCAACGGAACATTAGGGTTTGCTACAGAATCACTGCATTTAAAAGGAATGTTTCAGTTAAAATATTTGTGATATTGGTTAATCACATTAATCATTCTCTGACTTTCAAAATGATGCAGCTGCCAAACTGTAAAATTACTCTGACCCCAGATATTCAGATACTCCTTTGCAAATACTCCTAACCCTATAGACCAGCAATAAAAGTGCAGTGTCTTCCCTAATTATAACAGAAAGGTCAAACTCACATCTGTTTCTTTTTGCACTTTGCCAGACTTGATAAGCAGAATTAGATCCTGCAGCTTCTCTGCTGAAGTACTCTCCTTCACAATGCAGACGCAGTCCAGAAAAGCAATGACTTTCTGTGGTTTCATCTGTACTAAGCCACATAAGCTTCCTTTTTTTGCATCTATTTATTTTCTTAGCACTTCTGGCTCTATCTCTGTGCTCAGCTCTTGCAAACACACAAGACTGCAGCACACTGTTTAGGATGGCACCTGTGGCAGTGACTGTGTAGTCTTGAAAGATCTGAGAGAAAAACTGACAGGAAAAATCCAGGACCTAGAAAGAGGCCAAAGGATGGATGTCAAAACTGTAATTCTCTGACTGCCCTGGATATATTTACATTATTTAAGATATAATTTAATGAGGAGAGACAAAAAGACAACTGGTCAGAAAATGGTGTAGCCTTTTGGCAAAACCCCTGTTTCTCTCCTCTCACCCACCTCTCAAAAAACAAACAAACAAAAACACTATTTTGTCTGCAAAATATAAATGCCATATAGTATTTTATAAGCATTTAGAAATACAGCTGTCAATGGCTAAGTTTGCTTCTCAGATAAGATCAGAGATGTGCAGTCAGTTTATTCTGAATGCGTTTTGTTTATTTGCACTCTGTTTTCTTCCTGGGACAAAGAGCGTTTTCAGTTCGCCTGTAGCTCGCGATTCCCAGTCCACACCACTGGCCAGGCACCGGCTCACGGGACTGCCGAGGACACGGCGGTCCTGAAGGAGCCTCCCTGGCGGCGTGTGCTCTGCGCAGGGCTGCGGAGACCCCCGTCGCCGCCTCGCTGCAGCTGGGCAGGCCGAAACGCTGGGCGAGCCGCGCTCTCTCTCTAAATGAGAGTAAGGCTCTAGTTATAATTAGCCTAGTTTCAGTTATACTAGCAGTGATACTGATAGGCCATATATTTAAAACACAAGCAACCCAGGAGCTACCAATTTCCTTGTCATTTCTCCTCACCTCCCCCGTGCTCTCTGAGCCCGAGCACCAGGGCGGCCTGGCGCCTCCTCATGGCACCACAGTGATGGTGGCCCCCAGGCTGGGGCGGGTCTCACAGGGCAAGGCCAGGCCTGGCCGCCAGGACCCATCCCAGGGAGCAGATCCGCAGGGGGTGACACCAGCCCACACATCGGGCACCACCAAAGGCCCTTTTTGGCCAGGCCCTGGCTGCACCGAAATGGCAGCCAGGGCCTGGGCAGGGCCTGAGGGCCCTGCAGGAGGTGAAATGGCGGCTGCAGCCTGGGCCGGGGTTGGGATCGGGGATGGCGGTGAGTCATTGTCACCGGGACGAACGGGACATTGAAAGGTAGGGTTAATTCTCCTTAATCTTCACGTTGCATAGGCCTGCTTTGTTGCCTCTGTGACACTTCCATGTTGCTCGCCTTCTCCTCACTGAATGAGCAGTGCTGCCAATGAGCTGAGCTTGACCATGTATGGGAAATTTGTAAGACCAATTTCAGCCAAATAACCAAGTTTTACATTACTTAGTGATGAGTGGTAGCCCTAAGAGTTATGTCCTATACCTGCGCTTCTGAGGTGTCTGCTATCATTTTGTGCTCATATTTTTGGGAGCTCTTGTTAACAATTCCAATTTTATTATTATTATTATTATTATTGATTTTTGACTTTTTTCTTTTTTTTTCTTTAATATAATTACTGTTTTATAACATGGTGCAGTCACAGATTAGTCCTAGGTTCATGCTACAATAATAAACAGCCATTAGGAGATATGTATTAGCTTATTGCCCTGGTAACTACTTGTTATTAATAACTATTAGTTATTTAATATCTATTAGTTCTAGCAATAGCATTGGTGTGTTAATCAGGATTTTGTTCCACCAAGAGAATAGTTATGATTATCTTTTCCTATTTTTCTTTTTCTTTTTAAATCTAAATTAAATTTTCCTTCCCAGATGGGAAAAAAAAAAAGAGCAAAGTTCACTATATTATTCACAATACTAAATTAACTAGATATATGGACTATTTTAAACAGTCCAAGCAGTAAGCATTAGAAAATGCCTACTCTACAAAAATAAATTATCTTATATTTATTAAATCCCTCCTCTTTCAGGACTTCTTCTTTGTAGGCCTCCCTAAACTGTGACAAAAGTCAGAGTAGCTTAGGAAAAATGATGGTCATATTCATCACAGATCTGCAAAATCCACTGATCTCACTAGAAAGGCTGTTCTGCCACTGGATCAGTCACAGGTCTCAGTGCAGATATACTGTAAGAGGTGAAAGAAAGAAAATCCACTACAAGGAACATATAATGCCAAGAACAAGCTCGGGCACCCAGCTGGGATGTAGATGACCAGGGTTCGAGCTGATCTTGTGCCTTGTTCCATTTGGCTCAGTAAACGTTTTATTCAAACTGAAACATCCCCAGCAGAAGACAATGAGGTAGGGAAAAACATGACTCGGGAGTGCAGTGCACACTGCAGAGCACATAAGCAATTGGGAGATGTGAAAATTTGTCAGCCCAAATATATTTCCATGCAACAAAAAGACAAGAACTACTCTTGTAGTGGCAGAATAAATAGGATTTTACAGCATGTAAAGAAGAATGTTATGTGAAGTAGCATTATTTTTTAAAAAGTCTCTTTGCTAAAATTATGAACAAAAATGAATGTTAAAATGTGCTGGAATCCCCATGCAATTCCATGCTTATCACATAAAAATCAAATAATTCATCATGAATAATGATAGTGCTGAATAAGAAGCAACAAAATAATTTTAAATAATAATTAGCCCGATGCTGTAGCAAGCTCCTTTAGCATTTTGTTAAATTGAGTAGTAAGTTTATACTCCATTTGGCAAATGCATACTACAAGCTAAGAATATTGCTGTGTTTCAGAATCCTGATATTAATGTAGCCTGACTTAGCCTGCACATAGCACAGCACACATACTGGTAGTCTATGCCTCTTCTATTATCACCTTACTTATTATGCCACTTTTACATAATGGGAAAAAGTCACTTTCCCTACTGCCATCATCTGTGCAGTTAATGAGGAAGCATTACATTAATATAGTCTGCATATTGAATGTGGACATTTCAATGACAGCAGGGCACATAACTCCAAAATTCCTTTGGAAACCGACATTTGAATCACTTCATTCTTTTGCTGACAAATGAATTAATCCTGTGTGCCTACTTGCACTAAGAAAAGCCCATTTTGTTGTAGAAGGCATCCACTTTCTGTCAAGTTATCCACAGAAGAAGCAGGCAAAAATGTCTTTTAAACTAGCCAATTCTTTCTTTCTTCCTCTCTCCTGGAAATTTTTCTTTTTCTTTCCTTTTTTTTTTTTTTTTCCTTGTGATATTCTCTGTTCCTAAGCATTTCTTTTTCATGATCCAGACCTACTGGAAGTGGATAGTCTTTTATTCTTTATGAAAAGCCTATTTTTTGGGCTGCACATCTCTGAGGGACATCATGGAATCGTGGTTGTTGTAAAATTTACACATAATAGCTTTGAGGTTTGGAGGCAATAAGAGAGCTAGAGAGTTTCAGGTCAGAGCTCAGAGTAAATTCATTAATTCCTTTTTTTAACAGAAAACACATAAAAAATTAATGAATTGAGCCTGCTGAGCTTAGTTTGCTATATATTGCAGTAAACAATTTTTTTGGTCAAGGATTACTTTCAGCTTTACATTTTTAATATGCAGACAAAGATGTGGAGAGGGGGCGGAAGAAGAATAACATTAAGGGAATTACTTATCCCATGTATATAATACTTCATATATTATGCTTTGTGTTGCAATTACTGCTGTCCTAGAAGGAGGTCATCTTAACATCCTAACACTTCAGTCAGTGCAAATATCTTTTGTAGATATTAACGTATCACAGATATGCATATATTTAAGGGGATTCAGAGCAAATGTTCACACTCAGTTCTATGTAAGTGCAATGCTTTGGCATAAATTAATGCTGGAATCAGATGCAGATCCATAAGGCATCACACACTGATTTCTTGGGGGTAGGTTGCTGAGATGTTTTTAGCCTATTACCCATCCTTTTCTGTGCCCCAAGACAATTTCATACACATACATTAGCACCAGCTGCTGCAAGAAGCACAGCAGTGTTTCTTGACAAGGTTAGCCATACACCTGTAATGGACCTGCATCTGCTTTCAGAGTATAGTGCAGAGATACCCAAATGATTTCATAAGCAGGCTAGCCACATTCATGAGGCTTTGCTGCCAAGCCTTATTAACTTCAGGGTGGCATTTCACCCTGTTGATTAACTGGCTTAGGTTAGTGCCAGTTTAGTGATTTCTATGCCTCAGTCTCCTGAAGAATGTAGATACACCTTAAGGACAGATGGAAAAATATGATAATAGTTATAATGAAACATCAGCCGATTATTTAAACAATTCATTGGAGCTTCTCAAAGACTAAGAGCATTTTAGACCTATAGTTCTAATTCAGTTCTTTTACAGTTATGAATTCTTCCAAATTGAATGTTACCAATACTGTGCTGTCCACCATTGCTACAAAATGGTAAATAACTCAAATTAAAGGATGAATTCAGGCCATTTGACTTAAGATGGAGGAAAAAACAACAATTGGGAAAATGCTGAACTTTTAAATGATAATTATATTTCTTAAAAAATAAGTATTTTATAAAAGTGATGCAAAGCACCCAGAGTATATATAAAAAAGTGAATAAAAAGTACATTAAGGATGATATGTAAAACTGAGTAATGAATTAAAATATTCAAAGATTGAGGAAGACATTTTTCAATGTTATATTCTAGAAGAGTTAGATTTTTCTATTTGATTGTTCTTCGAAGCACATATTCTACAACCTTCCCCCATGACATTCTACAGATAATAAGACTATCTGTGAAATAAACTGAAATAGTTCTGAAAAGTCAGTCAAGCAAAATAGACAGATATTAATATTGTTAATTTATTTTTCACGAGAAGAAAAAAATAGCGCTTCCATAGGAAAAAGCATAAATCTGATAAGGTAATTAATTCCTAATATTTAAAAAATAAATTATGAGCACTGTACTTAACTGTTTAAATTGTGTTTCTTAACTGTAGATCTTCTGTGATGTAACGCAATCCCTTATGTGATGTGAAGTGTTACATATCACGTGATGTATCACCTTGAGCTTTTGTTCGCAAGTAGGTATAAATGCAAATGGCAAGTTCTTAAAAGAAAAATATGCTTTTATAGAAGAAAGTTTCAGTCTGAATTTGTATGTGCAGTATTTCTGAAGAATGAGAATTAACTTGAGTCTATAATTAGTGCAGACCCACATAATAACCACATTATCTGTCTGTGAGCAAAAACTATCAGAATCAGGCATAGATTTGATTTCAAAGAGGGCCCAGAGAGCTACAACACAGTCCTGTCTGTCATTAGATAAGTAGAACTGGTTTTCCATGAGAATAAGTTTTGTATTTTCAACTACAAAGAAGTATCAGGCACTATGGACAGATGGCAAATTTAAGGGTGCTCTTCACTCAGCCATACTGGTTAAAGGGATAGCATTAACTTCCTCTATTGAAGTCTGGGTATGGCAAATGAGAATACGAAAAGTTTTGAGGACACACATACTACTATGTCCATCTGGAAAAGATATAGCTCCTGTCTTTTTATCTCAGCCCATACAGTAGCAGTCACTACCAACCTTTCTAGAAGGAATGTGTGTGACAGGGAAGAAATAGGGGAATTAGCTCTATCTATCTCCTGTGAAAGTTAAGAGATTAGATGCATGCACAGAAAGGTGTATTCAGCCTTGTTTAAGGTGGGCTGAACTTGTTTAAGGTGGGTCATTTGTTCCGTGAGGCCATTTTGAGGAATATATATCTGACACAAACTTGGTTCTAGAACAAGCATATTTGGGCTTTTAAATAGCAAACCATCTTTTGGATGATATATGCATATATTTTATTGAATTCATTTAGAATACAAATGTTCAGAAGGTTTGAAAATCAGCAAGCATCTTAATATGATTAAATATGGATTTCAGGGCTATGTATTATATAAAAATTTCTGAAAATTTCACCTTTGGTAGGTCCATTTGGAATGGTGTAACTAGCTCCAGTTCAGTAGTGCTAGGTATTTTGAAGCTGCCTTTATGCATTACTTGTTCGAGAAGGTGCTTATAAAACAATGAGATTTTCTCTATACTAGAACAAAAGAGAACTTTAAAATAGGGAATCTACATACAGTCAGAGCATTCAAGCATTCAGGAACTGATACATGAAAATGCAAAGATAAAAAAGATTTTTTTTTTCCATATTCTATGACATTTGGAATCTTTGTCAGTAATTTTCAGTCGGCCCTGATAATTTTTTGTAATGCTAATTGATTTTCCAGACAGAAGAGCAAAAATATATTCTTATGCAAAATAGTTTTTATATAAGACTAAAATAAAGGGTGTACAAAGGCTAGAACAAAGGGTATACAATAGATACACAACTCAGCGAGAAAGCAAAGTGAGTTTTGCTTACTTAATACATATCATGTGTGGAGAAAGTAGGAGAATAGGAAGATGAATTTTCTAGCAAAATGTTGTGAGATGGAGAACTAGTTGTTCAGAGTTTTAAGAATTTTGAAAAAATATTGTCAAACTAGATATTATGCTATAATATTTACAAAACAAATACAGTAACCTTATTTAAGAAATAAGGAAAAAAAATGATTTGGAAACTTAGCCAAAATCTGACTCTACTTATATAAAAAAAAGAATACTTTTTGGAAAAAAAATAAAGTAGGAAGATAGGAGAAAAAAGGAGAAAAAAAGGAGTGGAAAACTGGTAAAAAGCTGTTTGTAGTGCTGTTCATTTCTTTGGCTTCCACCTCTTGAGAATTCTAACCACCATGGCCAGCTTGCTGTTCACTCTTTTATGGCATTGAGAAATTAATTCTGCCAAGAACTGGGAGTGGGAAAGAACTACATATCTTCAGGCACTGGAAGAAGAAGAAACACTTGTGAGCTCTAGGGTAGACTTCAGTTTGATGTGAGGGCAGGGGGCAAAGCAGTAAAGGAGGAGGGTGAGCTGAAGCAAGAAAGCTCATACTCCAACACTGTGAATAGAAGCACTACCCAAGTGAAGAAGGTATTGTCCTTGGTGAGACGGAGGGAGAGGGGGAAGTAAAGTTTGGGGAAACTTATGAAAAATCAAGAACATGCCAGGGGTGAGATTTTGAGATTTAAGAGGTCCCTTTGATTTCTAATCATTTATATTATTAAGTTTGGACCACCAAACTGAGTGGATTTGATGATTCCCTATTAGGAGAGGAATAATTTTAACTCACTGATATGTAGAAATTTATATCTTAAGTACTTTACACAGCTGTGCCATGCAACTGGCATGCAGTATTGCACTATCCTGGTATTACCTTAATACATTCTTTCAATAGTGATTATTTGGTTTTTAATTTTAATTCTAGTAACAATTATAAGTTCTCACTAATGGCTGATATCTAATGATGGTGGAAATTATATAAACACAAACTAGTAGTCACAACCAAAACCAGCTAACTTGCTTACCTGAGAAATAAAAAAATAAATAATGCCTTGTTTCTCATTTGCTTCTTAATCAATTTTCTGTAAAATGTGGTTTCATTTGCTCTTGGATTGTGGCTGGACATTGTCAGAGTGTCAGTTATCCTTCAGCTTAGGAAATAATACATACCAAAAAAAAAAAAAAAAAAAAATCAGTGTCTTGTCATTTCTATTATTGTCACAGCAAACTCTTGAATATGTCACACATTTCAAAATTTGGCCATTTTATCCCTAACCATTCCAGATTCTTGTTTTACTTACTTAATGGCTTTCTCTTATTTTTATTGCTGGAAAAGGAAAACTTCTTGACATCGAAGGAGGAAAACTCTAGCCAAATATCTGATAAAATATGTAGTGGATGGTAGAAAACAAGTTTCTTCTTTGATTCATATCAGTTATTTCCTTTTGTGTCCACGGTGTAAAGATAACATCAGCAAAAAATTTTACAGTAAAAATCTTAGTAGATCACAGACCTGTAAAATAGAATTTTCAAAATGATTCTGAAGTCCTAGCTTTATTCCTCCTGAAGTCAAAAGAATTTTAATATTGATTTCATTATGAAAGCATGGAAGCTTTTATAAACTCTCATGATACCTGTGTAATGATAACAATAACACAATGGGACTAATTAGGAAATGTTACTATAGTTCAACTTAAATTACTTTAAGCTTCTAGCCTTTAAAAACATATTTTAAAAACATAGTGAAGTTTTCTAAACAAAGTGATTTAATTTTCCTCTACACAACTTAAGAATAAATAATTCCTTCTTAGTTGTTGGTTGTTATTGAAAAATTCAACAGGAGCTTTTAATAATGCAGAACCTTTTCCTGACAGCTTTTTAATATCTTGTGCTTCTCAAAACACCTATGAAAACTAGGATTTTTGAGTATCTTGCAAAACTAATTTTAAAACATCAGTCATCTGAAATATGGAAAAGTTTCTCACAAAAAAAAAAAAAAGAAAAATCCTCTCTAGTGTTTCCTTGCATTACTTTGTATGCACATCGCAATCTCACTTTATTTTCAGTAGACAGAATTGAACAATAACAGTTGCTTAATGGTTTATACAGCCTTTAAATCTCATTATCATCGAGTAAGCAACATTATGAATATTTTTCATTTGTTTTTTGTTTAATCTTCATAAATAGATTTACTTAATATTCAAATATGACAGTGATGACAGCTTTTGATAGAAGGTCCATTCAAATTGATTGGAATCCACTGCAAAATCAAATGTTCCTGAAAAGCCAAAGTTTACCAACTGTTCTTAAAGCTGTTGTCGGGGAGTAGGTGGCTCTTACTTGCAGATCTCTACAGGGCACAAACAATTTTCAGTTAAATATCATTCTCATTACAAATTTATCTCTTGAAAAACTAATAAAAACAGATGTTAGAGATTCAAAATATCCAGTACAAAATTGGTCATATTAGCTGTCTTAATGTTACATGCTTCAGCTAAGACTAAGGCCATGTTATATAAGGTTCTGAGCAGACACTCAAGAGACCTGCTCTACACACATTTAAGTACATGACAATACTGTTATACATGCAGTATTTGTTAAGGGGTTTTATATTTTTAATATAAATTCTATCTTATATATACATAAATTCTGTCACATATACCTACCCATCATTAAGTTGACAATAATATCAGTTTCACTATGTATACATTCAGGATCTTTTCTTAAGTCTTTTCAAGGGCACAAATATCTTAAAGCCATCTCAAGCCCACTGTACTTTTTTGGTGTCAAACTTCAGAGTAGGGAGGATCCACATGGGATTTGCAGAACCCTCAGCTGGTTATAAATGCTGACTTTGGGTTCCTTACTCAGATTTCCCCAAGGGTTTTTCAGAAGATCTGACTGTTCTGGCAGTATGGCTCCTTGAGTTCTGGCAGGTCCCAACTGACATCAAAGTAAGATTGCTGAATGGAGCTTTTACTATAAGGAAACACTTCCTTTTTATATAATCATCTCCCTCACCACATATGACAATACCACAGCCTAAATTAATAGGAATTATTGAGTAATTTTAGCTATTGTATATCATATATTACTAGTGTAAACTGTAATATTAGCAATGAAATGTAGTAAATGAATATTAGCATACAGTTATGTTTTAAGTTGCTGACATGTTCAAAACACTAATCAATTAGTTCTTCAAGACACGAAGGTGCAAATTAGGTGCAAGTAAGGATAGTAAAATAAATTCTGTTCTTCAGTTTTCCTCTCTTTCAATGTCTTTATGGGGAATGATTTCCTTTGAGCATTCTGAGCTGGCTGAATCCAACTAGTTCAAGTGTAAGAGAGTACCTGGATTAGCCTGATGCTGTGCTCAGCAAATATATGTTTAGAAGCAAGATATTAACATTTCACACAGCATTCATTAGGAGCTAGGCTTATTAGCTTGCTAGAGTGCTCTGCTAGTGCAGCTATATGGCTTTGTACCGAAAATGTACAGGCTTAGACTGGAGGCAGAATTGTCTGAATTTGTCTAAACCTGTCCTAGTATCACATTTGTATATTCTGTCTTACTTTGAAGGATACTTTATAGCTTTATAGACTAGATGCTTTATTTTTCTTCATAAATTTGTTAGTGAGAATGTTCATTTTCTTATCCTTGCTTGTCCAGCTTCAAGGTAAGTGACAATTAAATGTAGTCTAATGCATTTCTTTCTTCTTGTCTTTCCTGAATGGCCCAGTTATTAAGGGAGAAAAGAGTTTATAGGTCCTCCTTTTCATGTGAAAATGTAAATGCACAAATCTAGCAAAACATTATGATCTTGCAAAAATGTACATACAAGAAATATATTTAAATTTTGTAAGAGGAATTCGGAAAACTTCCTCCACCCAAATACAGATCACCTGCCCAGCTGGCACCTATCCCTTGATACTGTGGAAAACTGAACTTGCATAGTCAGTTTAAGCTCCTATCTCGAATTTGTCCAAAGTGCTTCAGTCCTGCCTTGGCATATAGTTAATGCCTAAGCCTGATCAGATTCAAAAAACTTCTCAGCGGAGCTTGAATAAGGGAGGACCATGTGAGCTGCTCAACCCTTTAGCTTTGACCATTTCATGTGATGTGTGAGCATAAGCCGTATGGATCAGTGTAAGAATCTCACTTGCCTACCAAATACACCTTTTCCTATTCTGATGTGCCTTATTGGACAGAACTTCTCATAAAATGCAGTACTGTTGTCCTGCTTGAAAAAAAAAATCTACTGCTTCCTATTTCCTCCCTATTCAAAGCAGTATTTTTTCATTTACTTATGTTAAAATACTCATCTAAAGTTTTTGCCGCTATGAGTTGTTGGGGGACACAGGAGGATCCCTATAGGCCTCAGATGAGGCCTAGGTCTGTGTAGGCCTGGGGCTGCCCGGTGGATGACCCCTGGTGCCTGCACACGCTCAGTCGTGCCGGTTGGCACGGCTGAGCAGTCTTGCAGAGCACCAGGCAGTTCATCACACCCATGAAAGAACTTTCGGGCAGCCCGAAGGTGGGGGCTGAGCGCTCCCCGGAGGTGGGGGTTGGAGTGAGCCGCTCCGGCCAACCCACTGTGTGACAGGGGAGCGCAACCAATAGGAACAGCTCGACGACAGCCCTCACCTAATCAGGGATCTCCCGCCTCCCTTTGTCCCGCTTATCTCTCCCCATTTAAACCCTATGTTTGGCTAATAAACTTTGGCAGTGGACCCGGAATCATATTGCTTCGTATTTATTGTCCACTGTTCATTGGGTGTCAACAGTTGCGTGCTGTCAGGGCTGTTGGTGCAGCTCGTCCGCAGAGGCCCCGCATGACATGGCTGGAGGCCCTGCGGCGCACCCGGCCTCCTATCACTGGCCGGGCCTCGACCTGAATAGGCCTACCTGAGACCGACCCTCGGAGTGGTGCGATACCTCGTTCCTGCCCACGGCCAGATACGACGGAGAAGGAGCCTGGGATCCCAACATCGGAGGGTGAGAGCGATTCCCAGGGAGGATCCCGAACACGGGCTGCGGCATGGGGTCGCCGGCAGAGGCCTAAACATCAGAGGCCTAGTGTAGAGCCCAACCTGCACATATCGAGCCGGCGACAGGAGTGGGCCCGCGGCCGGCTTTAATGGGTAAAGGCTTTTAATTCTAGAAAGCATTTATTTAAAGCGTGTCTTAAACTCAGCAGTTTTAGAGTTTGAGCCCTGCTCATCATCGTGGTTCTTCTTTGTGTTTGGTTTTGGCTTTGTCTGGTTACTTTTCCTTGAACAGTATATAAACATGAGGCCTGACAGGGACTGAAAAGGGACTAATTCAGAACTGACCTCATGTTTTTGATAATTTTAATTTTCAGGAAGCCTTTCAAATGATCTTAGACAATTAAAGCTGCTAAAAATATTTCATGTAGTTAAGCACTAAAAGGTGTGAAATTAAGGTAAAAAAATTTTCTCCTCAGGGGATGTCATGAAGATGTGACCTTAATGATCCTGAGGTGAGTAAATACTGCTGTCATAGGCTCATAAAATATTTCAGATAGTCTAATACAAGAAAGTTTGGAATCCAATAATGTAATGCAAATATGAGTGTGCCTATGTTTACACTTGCTTTAAGTCCGTGAGGATATTAAGTACTTATTCAAGGTTTCTAGGATAATGTGAAAGAAACGAAGATGAAGCAGAGTGGTTAGACAGTTCGTGAAAAGTGCTGACCCTTCTCTCTTAACTCCTGAGCGCTCACGAAGTACAATGACAGAAGATATGCTTTCTTACCTAAAATACATGCTTTTTAGAGTTTGATTGTTTTAGATTTCCTTAATGAACACCACATAAGCATTATTTTGCTCTTACGAATATTCTGTCCATCCACCAGAATACAGCTTTTGCAGATAGATATATTTATACAGGAAAGTAAATGTTAAATTTAACACCTTGAATAGGACACTCATTTAAAAAAATGGTTCCTTTTCATTTTTATAGCTCTTCCCCTACTGTTAGCAGAGGCCTCTGAAATAATTCCACTAAAGAAACTGCTGTAAAAAAAGCATAAGGCTATTAAAAAACAATCCTAAAATAAAAATATTCCTGAGTACACAAAAGCCGCTGCTGTATTGATGCTTGCAATCAATTACTTTAGCATAAGAAATTCTCTCCTCTAGAAGAACCTATTATTTTGAAACATAATGCAAAGTCACAGCAGGTGTCATAGTACTGGGCCATGCACACTGTATCTCAGCCAGACACAGAGAGTATTAAACAATCTAGACTCTGTGTGTATTCTACAAAAAAATCAACAATTCCTATATAAAGAGGGACGACGGGACGGGTAAGA
>VWPW01021500.1:0-20953 GCA_013389825.1 Crypturellus undulatus
CCGCACACTTTGACAAGCTACTCTTGACAAAAACTGAATTGACAATAGCTTGTGCTTGACTGGTTGTTCCTCTGAGTAAGAATTAAGCAATGTTACCTTAGATAAATGAACCTTCAGAAAGGTAAAATCAGTCCAGGTCTTCTAATTGGATATGGAACAAGCTGACAGGTCATTTTTAGGCGTCTTTTCCTGAGTGTTTTGGCATGAAGTGGAAATATGTATGTGAAGCAGTGGTACAAGGTATGTGATATAGGTAGCTCTGTTTCTTGCTGGAAATGAATAGGAGAAGAAACCAAATGGACTTTATGGATTATATAATACCTGGATCCTGCACGAGTCACCACCCCAGCTGGCACCCGTGGTCCTCCAGAGTGTGTCCTTTCTGGCCCAGCAGATTGCTCTCCTCTGCGGATCAGGATTGGAGAACCCCAGCAATGAGTCACGCAGCCAATTTACCTACTGAATCTACAGTCAAGCTAAACATGTCCATGTATATTTTGAAGGCTTCCAGGGCACTTACAATCAGCTGGGGACATTTTGGATGTCATGTGCTAAATGCCATCACAGAGATTTCTGACCACCACCGGACATGGGCATGAGGAGCTGGATCAGTTAAGGTGGAGAGGTCAGGGCAGCAACATGAGCCTGACCCTCCCCAAGATAATTTCCACTGTTTGGTCATTGGCAGCTTCAATGGGCTCTTCCTAGGAAGGATGAATCAAAATGAAATTCTGGGAAGTATTAAGAATAAAACCCAACCCCAAATGTCCAAATCTGCTATATTATTAGATAGATGAATTTAGTAAGCCATAAATCTAAGACAGTCTAAAAAAATAATTTCTTTCCACATTTTTGATTTGGTGTGGACTTTTGGCACCTTTCTTTAAGTGGGTAGGTCACCATAGATTTATTTCACAGTGCTACCAAGGTTTAAAGAAACACGGACCAAAGTAATTGCTTCTCAGCTCTAGTCAATCTGAACTTTTGCACCCAAGAATCTAAGAAAACTGAAGAACTAAGTTGAAAGCAAATTGCCAGGCCTGTTTTTATGGATTAGGCTCCTATCTGGAGGCTGATACAGTTGCTCATTTTATCAAAAATTTTCTATATATGCAAACTGTTGGAAGATATTTTTATATATCTACATGCATATACTTTTTGAGTCGAGTAGGATTGTAGGGTAGAGTAGGGGGGATAGTTTCTACTTTTAAGCAATGGTTCTCCTTCCTCTAAGATGTTACAAATCCAGCTGTGTTTCATGTGATGGTGGGAAGGATATTTCTTTAACCATAACATTCTGGTAGTACTTTTTCCACTGACTTCTTTGACGCACACATATAAACTTAGTACCTGAGTAGGAGAACATCATTATGTTGAAATAACCAGTCTGCCCTAAAAATCAGTGGTATGAGAACAAATCTGCTGCCCTTCTTATTTTTTGCACTTCATAGTATTCAGCGTGTTTCGCACTTTCTCCTGTAGTGTTAATTAGCGAGTGCACTAACTCTTGTTGAAGCTCATATAAACCTCAGGTTTGTTTTATGGAGATTTCTGTTCTCACTGAAGAGGCAGAAATAAATACCTTCAGGCAATTCATTACAAATGATTAAAAGATGAAGCAAAGAGCAGAACAGAGAATTTCAGTGTTTTTCTATGAGTATCTGAAAACACAAACCCAAGTCAACAGTACATTTTTGTTGAAGTCTAGATCTAATGTTTGTCTTTCAACGTACTGAGCAGTAAGGAAGCAAATTAACCCACCAGCCTCACCTAAATGCAGAGTGGAGTTTGTTTGATCAACCGTTGCCCATGAACAAGGAAAACGGTTTCTGGGAAGCCACTTCTTTCCCAGCTTTGGGAGTTGTGTCCCCAAAATACATGATCTCTCCCAGTAGGCTACAAAGGCGGGCTGGACAACAAGGTCACATTCATACTGCTGTACGGTGGATGTCTAAGTGAGCTGAAATTAACCCTATCCCAAGAGTCCCTCCCTTGTCTTTGGATGAGGTTCTGGGATTTACCTCCCTACCCTGCAAGTTAGTGCAATTCAATGCTAGGAAATGCTTATTATAAGGACAAAGAAAACTGATGTTGCATCAAATGAAATGAAAGTATTTCACTGTGTAATGGACGTACATTAGCCAAGCAATAAACCAGACAGAAAGAGTCTTCAAGGAAATTACTTTTTTTTTTTTAAGAGCAGTTTTAAAACAGCCTTGCTCTGTTTTCTTCTTTTTAAAAAAAAATATAAATTGGAATAAAAGGAACTCAAATGACACTTTTTCAACAATGTACCAATACTTGTGGACTAATGTAAAACCCTATACCTTATATTTTTTAGCTGTGTTCTCTCAAAGAATTGGAGATGTGGCCTGTACAATCTCACATATTGTTTGAAGGAATAAAAAAACACTCCACCAGATGGTTGTTGAGCAGCAGGATCAGGTGGAACTGGAGGCAGCAGAGACCCAGCTACGGCTACAGGTCTTTCAAAACTATGATAAAAATTGCAGTGATCACACTGCTTGCCAAAATGTCTCTGGCTGCAGTATAGTCTCTTTTTGTCCTTTATACTGTTACATAACTAGACATGGAATTATTTTTAAATTTCCAAGTTGGGAATTCCCAAATTGGGAATTTTTTGATAATTTGGAGACATATGTAATGGGTAATTATTAGGCCTGTATCAAAGTCATGGTGAATTTTCTCAGAAATATCAATAATTTCTATGTACTGTGCTACTGTGATATTTATGTCAAGATCTGGGGCTGAAATGCAGCTGACTTGGAGTCCTGTGGGCACATTGTGCAGTGCTGAAACTATAAACTCCTGGACTTAGACTAATCTACTGCAGCTGTTAACTGCAAATTTGTCCTTTCACCCACTCTTGCCCCGTGAGTCTCAGCAAAAGACAGTTAAATAAAAATGGTAAATTAAAATGTTAAAAAATATAGACTTTTTTTTTTTTGGCTTTAACTTGATTAAACCTGAGTTTGCCAGATAGTAGTGAAAATACTTTAGCATTTTACATTTGTGGCATTTGTTATTTTTCTCATGGTCTCATACTTGGCTCTCATGACTAAGACACCAGAATGCCAACATGTATCCGCTAGATCTTTTGGTGCTTTTTTCCCTTTGAATCTGCTGAGAAGCAACTCCAAATAGTGTTTCCGTAGGAATAGTATCTGCATCTAATTTTTCTACAGTAAAGCTCACAAATAACTGAAAATATTTATATTTCCAAGTTTGAAAGCTCGCATTTGGTAAGAGGCAAGCTACGTAGGGAGAGAGAGTATCTTTCACTAAACCAATGGACAGATACTGTGTATTTACTCTTCAGCTCTGACACAACTCCAGCAAATATCAAACTTCATACCAGTTAGGGAGCTGTATGTTTTGGGAATAGCCATATTAATACTGCTCAACTAGTCTATTTGTAAAAAAGTAGCCAGACTTTGTGAAACAAAGCATGTTGACAAAGAGAAAAGTTGCAGACTTTTGAAGGTGTTGGAGATAGGCAGCAAATTCCTGCTAGTGGTATTTTAGCAGGAACTGAGGTGGGTGAGGAAAAATTAATGGGCCATAAAACCTTTAGTGGGAATCTATGCTGGAAAGTTTTACATTTATTGCTTGGTGTGATTTTATTCCATTTGCCATTAGCTCTGCTGTAGGAAGTTTATTTCTGATAATATGTCTGGAATGCCAGGGAGCTATTCAGAGGCGAAGGATTCAAGGAAAACAGAGTGGGAGTTCTGAGCTCCTTTCAGCATATGGTATAATTAATGATATCCTGTATAGATTTTGACATCTATATGTTTGTGCAGAGTATTTTTACAGGTTCTAAAATATCTGTGGTGATCTGGTGGTTCATTCAAAGGTACACTCGCACCTCTTAAGGATGCCTTTGTTTGGTGAAGGTTTTCCTTATTCTGTTGGAACAGGTATATACCTGCTAGAATGCGTGTATAAAAAATAGCTGCACAACTTCACCATCAAAATCCATGCATCTCACACATATATATCTTAGATCCACTTTTTTCATGAAGTATTAAAATGGCCCCATGGAGATTATGAAAGTGAAATTGCTCCAGTGAACGAACTCACAGAAAGGGTCAGTAAGGAAGAGAAATATCGAGCTCAGAATGTCAGTAATATTAGTTATATTCAGAGCAGTCACTCCCAGCTTGATATATGCTGTGTCTAGATGAGTCTTGTAATCAGAATCGCATTCTCATCCTTAATGTCTGTTTACTCCAGATGTAAGAGATGTTTATCTCTGCAAATCATGACATTTTAGACATCAGTTACAAAAGCGCAACAAATTCAGCAAAGTGCTCCTGCCCAGGAAGACCTTGGAACACACAAGCTGTTCCATTAAAATACTGAGCTGAATTAAAGTTAGGTGACATTTCAAAGTCAATACCTAAGCTATATAAGAATCTGCTCTTAGGAGAGATTAAGACTCCTTTAGGTGAGATAAAGAACAAAGTTCAAAATGGCAACTTATTCTACTATGCAAAACAAGTCAAGTATTTGTTCTCACACCTTCCTCTCTGTCATTTGTCAATCTTACATCCACCTCAGTTTTTCCATTTGTCCTTCGGATGACTCCTTCCAGTGATCTGCACGCTCTTTACTCTGCTGAAGTCCAGCTCCTACACCTCTCTTCTGGTGAAGATGAGGTGATGCTAACGAAGAGCACTGATGCCGAGTGATGCTAACGAAGAGCATTCTCTGCCTCTGCTTTGTGCCATGGACACTTTGGGTACCTAGGCTAAAGACCTGAATACAGGCGGGGCTGAAGTTGTGATTTGTGTGTGGTGTGTGTGTTGCAGAACAGGAATCTTTTTCCACTTGCTATACCTGTCCTCCCAGCCAAATAAATGTTAGCTTGTATATCACCGAGTGTTGTGACTCACAGCCACCCTTCTCTGTCTTGTGATGTTTGGGTGTGTAGTCTAGAGGCAACTGTCATTGCAAAAAAAAACTAGTAGCAGCCTTGCACATTTACTTCTGGGGCAATGTGTTGTCTTGTCTTTGGAACTGAAAGGAGGTCCCATGGGCTTTCCCCCCAGAAGCCACCCCCTGTGCTTCCAGTTGGAGCCCCACCTTGTTTAGTGACTTTAGGATGGGAAGTCTTCCCTCTGCCCATGTGAATTCCATGCATTTGGTTTTGGCACATTGAGAAGTACCTCCTAGGACTGGTCATTTTGTCAGGTTTCTCCATTTGCCCAAATTTGGTTTCCATTTTTCCATTTGGTTTCTCCAAGTCCCATTTATCCCCATTTTGTTTTTCTCGAGACCTCTTGACACAAGTGTTGGCATTTCTTGAAGCAGTGTGTTCTGCAGAAGACCCAAAATGTAGGGCTGTAGATGTGATCCCAAAGGATGATCTGCCAGTAGAAAGACAAGGTAAATTACAAGCTTAGGATCATCATTCTGGTTACTGCAATACAATTATACCCTGTAAGTATGTACTGGGTTTCCTTATCATTGGGTCAACACAGATTTTGTTTTCAAAAGCTGAACTTGGCTGCTGGAATAGAAGACAGCATTTATTTGGACTGGTTTATTTCTGTCTAGAACAAAAAAACTGATCTCAGCAATTTGTCCTTAGAACAACTATTTAAGACTTTTCCTATGCAAGGTGGCCTTCAAGATGCATGTGTGCACAGAGAGAGCTAAGTGCTGGCAACTAGCGGAGTCATGGATCACAGGAGCTCATGCGTTTAGGATGTTGGCAAGCGGAGAGACCAGAGTGAGCACATATTGTGTGGGGGTGTGTAGCATGAGTTAAGCTGAACTAGCATTGCTGCTAACATAAGGCCATGAGATTTAACTGATCTGTTATTGTAGTAGAGGCAGAGAAAACAGCAACAGCCACCTGTGGGAGGGGGACACATGCCCATGGAGGACCCACAACTGAAAAAATAAACTGCAGCCTTTATTAGTGAAGACACAGTTTTCTTGTTCACAATTCCTGTCCAGACTGTTTGCAAATACTTTGCCATAGACCACGCCATGGACCCCAAGACAACCATCTCGGATGACGAGCTGTCTACTAGACTCACTTGTTCTAAAAGACAGCTAGAATGCTGACATCACATTTCTGTAGGAATGAGGAAGATCAATTCATCAGCAAGGAATCACTAAGTGTGTTTACATGTCTGTGAATGACAAACATGACACCCTTACACGTGAGCACAGAAATAGGGGTGCAGTTTAGGGATAGAACTGGAAATATTATCAAGGAAGTGGGAATTGCTCATTCACTTAAGAATTTTGTTTAGAATCCAGAGGATTAGAAAAGAATGAAAGGATTATCTTACTTTTTTCTTATTGTGTTCATTCAAATGATAATTCAATATTTTTCATTCAAATGCCAGAAACCCTAGTTGTTGTTTACACCTGTTTGACAACTCTGCAGCAGAAAAGCCTGATTTACTACCTTACTTGCTACCTTATTTACTACCTGCAGTATCTGTTCTAGCTTGCTGATATCCAGAGGCAGATCAACTGCCTCTTCTAGAAGTACCTGCCAGGGGACAGGTGTATGTCGATCCTCACGTCCCCCACACCTCTACACCACTGGCCTAAGGGGAATGCTGTCAAGAAGCAGGTCATCCTTCTCCCTCGGAGAAAAGCATGAATGTTGCAAGATCTTGTTCTTGCAGATTTGTCAATAACCTCACCTCATAAAGCTCCATTTCAGACAAGGATTATTTCATCTCCAAAATATTGCAGTGATACCCTGGGGTTGTGGAGGATTCCTGGTAGATGCTACTTCTGTTTAGCTCCTGAGGTTTTCCAATGGACATATTAAAGAATCCAGCAAACAACAACGGGATTTATTGCTCTGATCATGGCATGAACAATAAACAGACTGCTATGTAAGCTCTCATGGCTTTTGGAACAACAGACACACACACCTTTGCCTCCTACAGATGGAATGACCTTCACTGAAGGGTAGTGGAAGGACAGACGTTGCAAAGGCCCTTTCTCAGAGATTCATTCTTTGCTTTGCTGATTGTGGATCAAATACTGCATTCTTGCATCTGACTTCTAAATAATACTTTGGCATGAGAAAGTTGGGACACTTGCATAGCCACAAGAAGGCTCACCATATACTCTGCTACATCATTTGCATTTCAGTCTATGTGGAAAGCCAAGGTACTTCGTAACCCCCAATCTGCAAAGTACTGAAGTCAGAATTCTGTTAACAGCAGAAGTCTACAAGGCAGGGCACAATGATGGCAAATGTGTGTTGTTATGGACAGAGCTAGGTCTCTGCAGGGGCCTGTTTATGTTAAAATAACATCAAACCACAAGGTGGGTGGATGATTCCAGTGTGCTTGTCCATAGCACTTCCGTTTTTTGCTAAGATAGAGATGAAGTTTTCCTCAGTTTTCAATAGCAGCCTCTGGTCATTTTTTGGTGTGCTCTGACTTTGGGTTTTGGCTTGCCTGGCCCTTCGTGGAGACTTGCTCTAGGAATTCCTGAGTAAGAATGCTATGGAAATTGCTATTGCCCATCTGTGTCCTGAGAATTTAGCAACAGATCACACTGTATATTTGATTTTATTGCCATACAGACTTTCCAGTGCGCATTTATGGGTTTCTGTAATGGCAGGTATGGATGTATTTGCAATTTAGAAGAGCAGAATGATGGAAAGTAAAGGTATGAATCCTCTATGAAACTCACAAGATATTTTAATTACAACTTTGCCTACCTGTTAAGGCAGGCAAAAGCAGGTATGGTTTTGCAGCAAGGGACTGTCAACTTTGTCCCTATGAGAACTTTATACCCTCTGATTCCAAATCTTTCTCCCTCATCCCATAAGTGTGGGCAGGGTCAGCACCAGGCCCAGCCCTGCAACCACCTGGGGTCAGAAGCACCTCTGCTCAAGCAGAAGTCTTCAGGGAGAGGAGATTCCCAGGAGCTGAAAAGCACTAGAAAAGCCCCCTTGGTAACAGACTACACAGATACTGGCTTATTTATTTGTATGAAATTAAAGCGAATCTGTTTATATTAGCAATCTTCAAGCCAAAATAGTAGACCAGAATGGTAACAAAACATATTCTAAACACAGTTGTATGAACATGATTTTGGTTCATAAATACTCATTGATACATGACTGAATTAAAGGAGAAACATCCTGGGGTTTGTAATTTACTGAGATCTATATTTTTTTACAAATAGATTTTGAGACTTTTCATGAATGTTAAAGCAGGTGGGACAGTAACAGATGTGCTCTTAGAAAATCTCTTCACAATCTTAAGTTCATCCAGGATTCTGCGCTGCAAAATATCTTTATATACTAAGATAAAGACTCAGAAGGAAACCCTAGCTGGATAGCTTCCTAAGCTTGTTATAAGTCTTGTCTTTTTAAAAATTATTATTGCAATGCAGAGCTAAGTTCTTTGTCATCTCCATCTTCTGAAGAGCCCAAGTGTAAAACAGTGTCAGCACCCAGGGCTCTCACTCCAGCAGAAAGGCTCTGCAGCTTGGAAATGTGTAGGCGGGGGTCCCTACATCCTTTTTAAAAGCTTTCCTGTTTCAGGAAATGTATATATCTCTATATGTATAGAGATATACAGTATAGTATACAGTATCTTCATATACAGTATCTGTAGTTAGATATGATATACAAAACATTCTTGTTTCAATTTAAAAAATTTATTCCTTAGGAACTGAAAAACTGAGTCTTTTGTGCATGTCTGTGAGTAGGATATGTGGAAGCACGGATATTTTGCATCCTCTGCTGGCTTTTGTGCAACTGCAAAAAAAATCATTGGCATTTTAAATACAGTGCTGAAGTCCGGCAACCACTCTTAGGAAACTCATTAAACAGTTTCTTTCTGAAAGTAACAAACCACTGTCAAGAGCAGAAGGTAATTTTACATTTATAGATAGAAATATATGTTTGAAATATTTTCCAATTTTGAAATGCAAGGTATTCAGCTTGAAAGGGAGTATTTTCTTAGTTCTTCTTCAGTTAATAGAAAAAAAAATATTTTATGTTAACAGAAGCTTTACCTGGCCTAAAAAAAAATCACACCTACTGTTTCCTTTCTCCTTTAAATTACATTAAACATTAAATTGTTCGAAGGAGATTTTGGCATCAGGGCCAGTTTAATCTCACCTATAGGAAAAGAGATGAAACAACTATGTTTTAGCTTAGGAAGCAGAGATGCAACACTCAGCTAAGGTCTTGACCAACAAGGGAAGCTTCTGCCAGTGCTCCCTAAAACTGCTGATGGCAGCAGCCCTGAGCTCTACCTGGAGAGGAGGTGATGCCAGATCAGCCTGTGAGCAGTTGCCCTCAGCAGCTGCATGGCATCAACTTGGGAGTATGAGCTGAGGAGACAAAGTTCTGTTTTGACCTCTGCAGCAAGCTGACTTCAGGGATTTTACTCCAGAAGAATAGCAATGACTGTGCTGGAGATGTTAATAATTCCAGGGACTGAGTGACAGAGCTAAACTGAGGCTTCTGCAGCAAAGCAGTGCTGCGATAGCATGTGACCAGGTGACCAGTCCAACAGGGACTTGTGGCAGCCCCAGGCTGCTGGATGCCTGGACGTGAGGCCTCTTGTGCTGCTTTACCTACTGCTGCCTCTTGGCTATCACGGAGATCAAAGCACAAAGTGGTAACAGAAACCAGGGCTCTTGGGGCATCCCCAATCTGCATTCATGGAGACCAACTCCTCAGTATGTACAGGGGAACACGCAGCACAAAAAATGCAATCCCGAAATTCTGGGATTACATTCCCAATTCGTGAAGTTCTGTGGTTACCATAGTCTTTCCTTCTGACATAATTTAGCCATCAATAGCCTCTATACAGCACATCTTTTTTTTTTTTTACCTTCTGCTAATGAGAGGAATTTTAATGCTTGCCATTATATATGTAAGAAATAAGCCTGCCACAAGCGTGTCAGCCCCTGCTGATTCTTCTTCCACATTACATAACTCCTTTACATGAATGTTTGCAAATTCTATATGTAGTTATATATCATTATGGCACAGATACAGTCTCTCTTAGTTTTTTAATTAGGAACTACTGCTAGTGGGTTTTTTTTCTACATTAAGTATTTTTCTGAGAAAGTTTTGTCTTCCTAGAATTAACTGGAACTGCTATTACTGCTGTGCTATGAATATGAGATAACTTTGCCTTTGCAGGTGTTGCTTTTTATGGAAGCTCCACTGAGTGGTGCTGTTGCTCTGCAGTTACTCAATATGTTATGATTCTGAAAAGTAGAGGTTTGCATAAATCCACTTGAATCTCATTCTCTAGAGTAGCTGCCAGGACAAAGGGTCCATTTACAGTATTTTTTAAACACTGCATGCTTATTTAAATACAAAAAACTTCATTACTATACTGTGATGCTATCCAGAAGAATCTTGAACATCGTCTTTGATATTCTACTTGTCTGTTGCTCACCGAGTCTTGTATCCTTGGATTATGTATTTCATTGACAGCATCAAACAACTGCAAGTTTTGTAAAATGCTACTAAATTGTGTGGTAGCATGTTCACAAGGATACCTACTGCACCTAAGTATATAGCACTTCTTAATCAGTACTATCTATTTTTGCTTTTCTTAATGCCCAATAAGAAGCCTCTTTTTCATATTATTTTA
This sequence comes from Crypturellus undulatus, assembly GCA_013389825.1. NCBI lineage: Eukaryota > Metazoa > Chordata > Aves > Tinamiformes > Tinamidae > Crypturellus > Crypturellus undulatus. The sequence goes on from VWPW01021500.1 coordinate 10,638, forward strand.
GCTGAATTATTAAATTTTGAAAAATGAAACTGCTGTAAGAAGTGATCTTGTTAGAAGGTGGAAGAAGGTCACACGAGAAGCTGTTTTTAATAGTGTAGGTAGAAAGGTCTGCAAAAGTTGCCTGGGGATGCAACAGTTTTATCACCTTTTTGCCTCTGTTCAGATTCTGCACTAAAACAGTAACACAATGAGAGTGGAAGAGGCAGATTTCTTCTTTCAGTACTGTATGTTATTGTTGCTTAGGAGTTACCCATCTGGTTACTGTTATAACAGCTTCGTTTATTCTAGATGGATAAAATGTTTACTTTTCTTACATATATCATTTGCTATTAGGGTAAAAAGAATAAAAAAGCAAGAGGGGGAAAAGAAAGCAAAACATCACAAGTAGGGGCCACAACAGGGAGAGAAAAAAAAAAAAAAAAAAAAAGGAAAATCTGGGGAAAACTAGGAAAGAAAGGAAAGAAAAAGGAAGAGGAAGAGGAAGGGAAAGAACAAAGAGGGAAAATAACAAGTATGGCAAATAAGAGGAGTGGAATTAAAAAGGGAAAAAGATGGAAGGGAAAAAAGGAGGGACAAAAAACAAGGAAGGGAAAAATCAAAGGAGAGAAAAAAATAATAGGAGGGAAAAAATAGGGAGAGAAAAGAACAAGAATGAGAGGCATGGATATACTGGAGTGAGTCCAACAAAGGCCACAAAAGTAATAAAGGCACAGGAGCATTTGACACACGAGGAGGGGCTGAGAGAGCTTGGCTTTGCTTACCCTTGAGAAGGCTCAGCAGGTATCTTATCAGCTTGTACAAATGCACAAAGAAGATGGAGCCAGACTCTTCTCAGTGGTGCCAGCAACAGAATGAAAGGCAGTGGGCGCTAACCGAAACACAGGAAATTCCCACTGAACATAAGAAAACAGTTTTTTTATTATTTATTATTATTTCTTTTTACTGTGCAGGTGGCTGAGCACTGGGGCAGATTGCCCAGAGAGCTTGTGGACTCTATCCTTGGAGACAGTCTAAGCCATCTGGACACTGTGCGGGGCAGCCTGTTAGGTAACCCTACTTTGAGGAGGGGAGCTCTAGTAGGTCACATCCAGAGGCCCCTTCCAAATACTCTTGTATGTTTCTGCTTCTAACTAGAGGAATTAAAGCTCTTTGAAACATGACCACCGCCTACAGAGTTCTTAAAATATGTTCCATTGAACAATGAAGTTACAACATCTCTGTATTGGGATTGTTTCCACATACGGCTTCACAGTATGTGAATTATTCACATGACAGAATTCGCATTTTAACATCTGCAGTATGAAGATGGTAGCTAAAGACTTTCCTGGATATGCAAACAATGAAACGACTATTCCTTCCTCAAAACATATGCTAGGATCTGGCATGCCCAACAAGTGTGATAGATACTGATGCTCTTTGCTGTTTAAAAAAAATCAGACATTACTAATGAAATAGGAGGTCTTTAGCATTATTTGCACAAAACGTAAGATGCTTACACAGGCAGCTTTCTAGAGTAACAGTATTTCTTAGCTTTACATTTTTGTAACTGCTGTAACATTCATTCTCAGGTTTTTATCTTTTTCTTAATTATCACCTACACTGCCATGCATATTAGCTTCCTTGTTGGAGGTAAAGGTAGGCAGTTTCTTTGAAATTATTAGAGTTTTTTTAGATTGTACAATTTATTCAATACTTATTTCACTGCTGTCTTTTTTGCTGTCAGTGAAAAATAATTTTAAATGCAAGCAGCTAAAATACCCAACTCCGTTTTTCCTTTCTTCCTTTGAAATGTATGTAGTAGCTGTTCTCTGCCCCACAGGCCTGCAAGTGGAGCCAAAGCAGAGAAAAGCTGCTGTGTTGGGAAGCTCAAACATCTTCTAAAGGGCCAAGATGCTAAATTTGCAGTGGGGTAGGGAGATGGTTTAGCTTGCAGCATTCCTCACCCGTTCTGTTAAGCCTAATCAACTTCAACGTTGGTCATGAAGACTGACTGTGTCCCTCACACACACTGCGTATTGGGCAGCATCGGCTCTGCAGTAACTTGGGATACACCGAGACTGCTTTGGCTAGTTAATGACATTAATGAATAAGAACTAACCATTATCGCATACTGTTAATACTGACCTAGTAAGGCTTCTAAAGCTAAAAAATGACGGAGTAGGTCATATATTAAACCCTATCTCGTCAAATATGTCTATACGTGCACGTACCCACACAGCCCATGGCGCGCGCGCCCAACGGTCGGCCGGGACGCGCCTCAGCAGCGGCAGGCGACGCGCGCGCGCGCATGCGCCTGCCTCTCCCTGCCGCCGCCGCCCGTTGGGCCGTTGGGGGAAGGCGCCAATTTAGCGGCAGGGGGCGCCGCGCTGACGGGAGATGCGGAGGAGCGCAGGGAGTGAGTTCTGGGAATTCCGTAAAAATCTCACGTCAAACTTCTGAAAGCAAGGCGTTTTGTAACACGGGTTATCAGCAAACTCAGCGCTGCGCCTGCCAGAATCTATGCTTTGCCTTAAAAAAATTACAAATTGCCTGTTGTGTTCAGCCTGCGTGCATGCCGGAATGATAATTAAACTTGCTCAGAAGTTGCAAAGTTTCTGCTGGTGGTGTAGCATCTGGCAGACGCACAAACATGTTTGTAAGCAGTAATATTGTAAAATAATGGAAACAATAGGCTGTTTTTAGAAAGTGCCAAGTTCCTCCTGCTTCTGTCAAACCCAGTAGGAAAACCAGTGTTGCCCAGAAATAAATTACAAGTTACAATAACTGTGATAAGAGGAGTGTCCACTATTGATTGCCTTCTCTGAAGTGCCCTAAATGATGGCATCGTGCTCACTGCTGTAACAGAAGCATCATAATGAAAATTTCTTTGTAAAAACTGTACTCAATATGGGACCATGAGGAATTACCAAAGGCAACACCCACTTGCTTTTAAGAAGGTTATTTTCTGAACAAGTGTTATGCCCTCTTATAGGAAAGTTTGAAACATGCACAGCTCTCTTAGCACTGCAGGATATCTGCTCTCTTTGAGCCTGCAGGAAAAAAAAATAGCTTACCATTGCCAGCACTTGCTAAGCGTCATAAACATTAACATTCAGGTTTTTACACTGCATTCAAACTGATGCATTTGTATCAAATGTTCTTACAGGCATTTTTTATTAATATTTCCTTCTCTGTATCCAATAATTACAGCTAATCAAAGCTGGCTGACTCACCTATCTGGTACTTTGTTTGATTTAGGTCAACCTGTGTGTAAACCTTCAGGATGATCCTGGAGAGTGATAGGATCAAAGTTTGACTAAGATGTATATGAACAGTCTGCCACTCCAAATTTATTCTTGTGTAAAAAACTAAAAGCTGACCCTTGATTTTCAAATAGAAAAATATATTTTCTTACTTCTGATTAAGTTCTGACTTGCTTGTAGGCATGTGGGAAAATGTCTAAGAGTTCCAGATAGATCAAAATATGAATAAATACAGTACTTGGTAAGCTCTGTTTCCTGAGTGTGCATTATCTTATATACCTTACTGCTTACAACTCCAGGAAGCACAATGGTCTTTTCATAATGCAAAATAATCAGAGTCACCTGAAGACGTTGTAACTCAGTGGTAATGCACTGTGGATAGCAGCAGAGCATAAGTTAGCATGCTGAGAGAATTGAACAGCCACTGAACGGTACCAGCTACAGAAACAGAGGCCACTGTAGTACTGCGGTGTCATGATGTAACTGCTGAAGTTGTTAATTAATATCCTTCTGGTTTTGGCAGAGCGGCTGATGTGAGCTGAGGTGTAATGGCCGACTATGTTACAGTACCTGGAAAGTTTTTAAGCCAAAGAGATACCACGCAGGAAAATCCATAAAGGCAAGAAACTAAACACATGTAAAAAGTTGAAGTCTTTGTAAAACAGTAACTTGGTAATGTCATACAAGTGATTCCTATAAATCAGCCTAGCCATTCTTTTTCTTTTTTTTCTTTTCTTTTTTTTTCCCCAAAATGTAATATTCAAGTATTTTTCTTACATGGGATATTTATCATACCTAAACAGCATGATGGAGAAAAAAATCTTACTACTGTTTTACAGTCATTCAGTCTTTCAGTCTTGTCTATCAACTCTTCTGAAGGCTAGGAAAGCCAGGAGCATATGGAAAAGCTTTAAGAAAAAAAAAGAACAGAATCATCTTGACAAAATTATCATCAATGTTACAAATGTCACACCTTTAGGTAACACCGTCAAGTTAATAAAATTACTGCTACCTTACATTGTTTTAAATGACATAAGTTTCTGAATCATGGGGAACAATTCTCTTTGACTATATGTTAAACTGCAGGTTCAAAAGGGCTTCCACTGTCTTCCAACATGGTGAAAGTTCAACGAGAATAATGCTTTGTTAAAGGCAGAGCTTATATCATTTACCCAGCAGTAGACTATCTTGCCAAGATTAAAACAAAGAATGGAATGCAGTTCCACAGGTCTGGCTGACACCTAATCTCTTTAATTGTCTTTTTGTTTTATTCAATATTTTCTTCTTCCTCCCTTAAAGACAGCATTTATGAACTACTTAGAATAAAAATATCTAGAACTAAAATCCAAGATTAATAGCAGAAGAGACTGATAACAAAATCCTTAAATGCTAAGTAGTGGAAGAGAATGTTCTTGAGAAAGGGTAATTATTTTTCTAAGAAGAAACTATTTGAATCATAGTCGTGTTATATAACTAGAATTTCTTCATGCAGGCAATATAAAATGGCTTTTGTGTATTTAGGAATTATAGGAAAAAAATAATTTAGAGCTGTTTATTTCTGCATTATTTATATAACCTTGTAATATCTGGATACGATAATATTTTTATATGTAAATATAATTTTTATATGTAAAATAGAGTTTCATTTTAGATCCTTTAAAAGTCTATTATTACTTACATTTCCTTGAAACTGACAAAAAGTAAAATGAAGAAAATCTATTTTGATCTTAGTTTCCCACTCCATTTCTGCTTTTTGTAACATCTAATATGGTTCTACACCATGATCTTCTTACAAGTGTGGTTTAAAATGCTGAACTATCACTGCTTCCAGCACAGATGTGAACTGCAAAATAACTAAAGAACAATCAATAAAAAAGATAATGTCGGGCCTCGGAAAAACTGACACTTATTTCTGTTTCTTCAGGACTATCACCTGGATATAGAGTGTTCAGAGGCATCTCAAGCGTTGCCACCTTCTCAGTGACTAAAGCCATTGATTAGTGATGATCTCCTGTTGATCCACAGCTTCACTGCAGAAGTGATGACCTCAGAGCACAAATCTATGAATGTTCTTCACCCAGCAGTGATCTCACATTTGCAGCCCAATATTCTGCAATATTCTGTTCATCACTCCCCTCATAGAGCCACATGCTATGAGTCTACTCTAGACTTCTGTTTGCTGTACATCCTTCCATCCATTGCACCCTCTCTCTCAGGATGGTCTTAGCGAGCATGGAAATTAGATGCAGCCATATCACTGCTGATGAGCAAGAGCCGCTTGCAGATAGGAAACTGCAGATAGGAGACTGCTCTGCCTTTCAAAGTGTCCTACAGATGGGTCACAAAACAGGCAAGGTTTTCAAGAGCATGTTATCTCAGCAGAGGTGTGCTGCTTCCTATGGGGCTTTTTTTTAAAAAAATATGGTGATTTATCTTAGAAAAGGAAGGTCAGTCCCCATCAGGGTATCCAACATAGAGCATCCCATAACAGAGCAGAATGAGATCCTACAGCTACTCGGGAGATGGACAGATGAGTGGGCACAAGAGCAGAATATCAGGTAATCAGCTTATAGTGCAAGCTAGAATAAACCTTTTGTGTGCATTTCGTAGTGTGATGAAAATGGGGCCAAGTGTATGCATTTGATCCACAGCAAATCCATATTGCTAGGAGTTTTTCCTTGGAAAACACTCAAAAAAAAAGCTTCTCAAACTTTGGGAGTACTCATTAGGCTACAGTTCCTAATTAATACAGAAAACTTTCAGATAGGATTGTGGCCCAGTCAGCATATAGGAAACTCTAGGCAATTATGTTATTTGTACTGTCATCAATATGATCAACTGAAAAAAAAATCAATACTGTGGTGTTAAATGTTATTCCATGAAGTCACCAGGGGAATATGATTTGAAAGCAAAGACAGAAAGCTGTCCAAGCGTTGGAAGTGCAGTCTCCTTCAGGGACAGAGTATTTGGAAGAAAAAGGTCATGTTAGCAGCATGTACTAAGTTGCTGAAAATTTTGATGGTCCTTGGATTTGTTATGTCTGCTTTTCGGAGACATAGCTCCCAGTTTGAAGCTGTAATCTCCAATTTTCCCATAAGCTCCTTAGTTATCAGCTATGATATTGTCAAACAGTGCTAGAACACTAAGGGGATTCAAGGGCGTTGTGTTTGGGTGTGAAGACAGGGTCCTTCCAGACTTTATCAGATACTAGTGAAATTGGCCCTTATGTCAGTTCACTTTGGCTTTGGGGCTATTATATCTGCAACAAAAAAAAAAAAAAGATTTTTTTGACTGGCCACATTTCAAAGCAAGGGGGAATCACAGCACAAATGAGGAGCTGGCCACTGAAATTCTCATTTCCTCTGAAGGGCCTGCAGGCAGCTTCATCCCAGCCCTCCCTGGCCAACGCTCACCGTCACTCCTCATGCCTCCTTCAGCTGTCTCCGGCCCTGGTGGAGTGTCCCCTCTGCAGAGTGGTGGCCAGGCAAGACAGGAGAGCCATGGGCCTGTCTGTGGCAGGAAAGGGATCTCTGGAGCAACCACGGTGATTCCCCTCCCTGGGCCTCCCCTGGTCACAGCCTCTGCTGGTAATGGACCCCAGAGCTGTTCTGCAGGCNACCTCCCCTGGTCACAGCCTCTGCTGGGCCTTGGTCTCACCACCCTGTGGCCAAACTACATGTTGGGCAGAGGCGTAAAACATATTGATTAAAAAAAAAAAAAGCTACTATTTTAAGGCTAAATGTGTTTTGGCAACCTCACTAGTGCCCTTAATGGACCCCAGAGCTGTTCTGCAGGCAGAGCTGAAGGACGGACCTGGGAGAGGGTGGGAGCTGCTGGGACAGCAGTGTCAGAGCAACTTGTTGGAGACTCGGCTCAGACAAGTGTGTCCTCAGCTCCGAAAATGTGCCTTGTTCAAACAGTTGTTCCACTCACTTTGTTAGGCTCTCTGGCAGGAAGGAGCTGCTTGAGATACTGAGTTTTTGTAAGGGTGATGTACAAGGCCAGCACTAGTGACAAAAGACATGTGGCCTCCTATTAATCAGTCCCCGAATTTCACTCTCTCTTGCCATTTATGTGGGCTCAGGTGAATNCTTGAGATAGTGAGTTTTTGTGTAAGGGTGATGTACAAGGCCTAGTACAAGCACTAGTGACAAAGACGTGGCCTCCTATTAATCAGTCCCCGAATTTCACTCTCTCTTGCCATTTATGTGGGCTCAGGTGAATTGCAATAGCAACCAAGTACCTAAATTTCACAACCTTGAACTTTTCTAATAAATAAAAGTCTCCATGTTTTGAAATCCACCCACTTCTTTCATTTACTTTTGCAGAATTAATACCTTGTTGGCTTTGAGATGTGAAACGCTTTCGATCTAATATTTCATTCTTGTTAGTGATAGAAGACCCAGCACTGTGGGATATTTCTAAGGTTGTATCTTCCTTGCTCTAAGGAATATTTTTGCACTAACTAGTTTAACATGATTAAATTTTATGTAAAATTTTAGAAAAAATGTATTCATTATTTCAATTTTAAAATTGTGGATTTCCTTTGCCTGCAAATACTTTTTTGTTTTCCATACAGATCTAGAAGGAATCCCATGGCTACCAGGGTCAATCCCTTGCTACCAAGCACTTTTTTTTTATTATTTCCTCTACTCCCACAGAAAGTCTATTCCAGAGCCTGATTGCCCCAGTAAGGACAACATGTATGGTCAATATCAGTCAGAAACTTCCTGACTAAAAATTAGGCAGTTTTGGTCTAAAAATAATAATGTTTAATTAATATATGTTTGCTCGTGTGCTAGCATAGTCTTTCTCTTTAAAAATTTTATTTTTGAGGTCATTTTTTTGACAGAAATATTCCCTCTCATTCTCATCTGCTAGGATAAACAAGCCAAAGCTCCTAGAGGTCTTTGTACCTTTCTGCACGTTTTTGTTGAGCACAGGTGACCGTCGTGCACACTGTATTTCCGAAGACTCTCCAGAGCTTCTCATAATCTGTGGTTCATCTCTGTGTTGGCTTCAGCTGATGCCCCCTATGACTGTATTTGCCCTTTGTGCCGCCACTCGGCCTTTCAGCTCACGGCCATCCTTGAACAGCAAGCGCTTCTTGTCCTCACTCTCAGCTGCTTCCAAATGATGAACTTATGCTATGAATCTTTGTGACAAGCTTCTAGATAAACAACCTTCTGTTTGTAGAGATAAGTTTAATCTCAGTCTAATTATTCAAGTTGTCAAGGCTGCCAGGCTTGAACTTCTGAATATTTTTTGGATGTCTTAAACTGGCTTCTAACTAGAAAAAAATAGGAAAGAAATCATGAAATAGAAGGGAAAAAGAACAGCTTACATACAGTTTTATATATATATATATATATATATATATATATATGTGTATATATATATATATATATATAAAGTTTACCCACATTTCTGTAATTAATTTGACCTTTGCTTCTTTCTTTAGTCTTTTGCAGGAAAAGGGTAGTTATAACAGAGAGGAAGAGTACAGTGATGAAAAATTGTACCTGTTAATATGTCAAGATGTTAAAATATCGTATTGTTGACTTAAAATATAAAATACATTTTATAATGTTACAAAATAGGAGTTATTTTAAAATACTCCATTTCAAAAAAGGTTATTTCTCTAGGAATAAAAGAGTTTCAGGAAGGAAAATCACACCATTGTTCTAAGAATATATTATATCACTCAAAAATTAGACTAGCGAATTATGAATAAAGAACTATAAAAAGGAAAAGAACATTGTGGAGGAAATGGTAGTCTGATGTTGAGGGACCTCTAGTGGTAAAAGTATTGCCAAGATAAAAGCTCATGGTTATGCTTGTTCATAATTTTACACTGAATGATTATTGCAGTTTCAGATTTTAAATTCAACTTACATTATATTTTTGTGTTGATTTACGTTTATCTAAGGTAAATGAAGGAAATATAATTTGATTGTAGATATGTTAATAAAGAGTTTAGGCTTGACATAAGTAAGGTTTGGTCATATCAGATATCTGTGTTCATGGCCATGTTTATCCACAAGCCATAAAATCCTCCTCAGGTATCATCAGGTGTCATACCCTGAATTGAACTTAGTCCCCAAAGTCTAACAAATGCATCAGCACTTTTTTTTTCCCTTAGCAGGGCCAAAAGGCCAAAAGTTTTGCATAAATGGAGGTAAAAAACACCAAAGACACAACTCTCCAGCTTTGTTTTTGACTTCAGCAGCAGATTGTAGATATGTGACAAGTAAAATTAAAGGCAAAGATAGTAATACTACAGCCGTGGGGATCAGATAGGACAAAATATGCAGGTCCTGATTGTTCTGTTTCTTTTTTATCTTATTTATGTCTTTCTTTCGCCTTATTTTAAATTATGGAAACTCATGACTGCACAGCACTAAAACTACTCTCAACAGACTGATTCTTGTGAGAGTCACAACATGATTTTTGACTAGGATTTTGAAAGAAAAATACCTTAACTGTTCTGTTATACAAGCAGGGGAGAAATACATCATCTTAGCAGAGTACAGAAAGGAGTGTCTATATATATGCCCTGCGTATTGACTTTTAGCTTTAGTGTTACACGATCACAGAATCCTACACAGGATTTTGGGGTCAATCCTTCCCATTCAGTCGTGTACCTAGGTGGTTAGGGCCTGGCCCTTGAAAAGTGGGAGAGATGATTTTTAGTTCAAGTTTCTGCTGCAAAGAGACTGAAAGAGGTAAAGATGCCTTGAGAAGCAGCAGGGCAATGCCTGCTTTCTGTTCCTAGCGAGACCCTCCGAGGATGAAGTGGGGTAACTGCAAGGAAGATAAACAGCGAACCGCGACAGGGAAAAGCGACCCGTGGGCAAAGAGCCCTCCCAGCGCGGGGGCTGCCAGCGCGGGGCCCCCCGCCGCCGGGGCCCGCTCGAGGCGGGCGGCAGCGAGGGCGTCGCACGGGGCGGGACGAGACGCGATGAGACGAGACGGGCCGGGCGGGTGCGAGCCCGCGGCTCCTCCTCCCGCGCCTGCTCCTCCTGCTTCCCGCTCGCTCCGCGCGGCTGCGGCCCCGGCTCTCGCCGCGGCTCC
>VWPW01021500.1:21108-123795 GCA_013389825.1 Crypturellus undulatus
CCGCGCTCGAGCTGCGCGCGCGGAGCCCGCCGAGCCCCGCGGGCAGCGCCGCGGCGCGTTGCGGGGCGGTGCCGGCTCCGGAGCGCACGTGGAGCCCGGCTTTGCGCTCTCCGTTCGTAGCTCTACGAGGTAAAAGCTTCGCTTCTGTTTGCCGCTTTTTGGTCTGCCTCTCCTCCCAGCATCGCTTCAAAGAGTAGGTGCTAAAAAAGGGGAAAAAAGAAAACAGAAAAGGCAGCTGGGAGGAAGGCCGCTGCCCAGAAAGATCGCTGTGCTTTCGCCTTGCTTCTCTGAATCGACTTGTAGCTCTAAAATATATCGGCTGGAACTGGCCTCCGTTTCTCCTGGAAAGCCCCGGAGTTAGTGAGTTGCCGCGTGTGCTCCGGAGCCTGCCCTGCAGAGCGCGCGCCTCGCGCTTCCTCCCGCCCTCCCTCAGGACCGGCGCCCACCTGCAGGGGCGGTTTTCATCTGGAAAAAGATCTGTTTGAAACCTGCTTTGGGGATCCCGGGTTTGCTCCTTACTAACTGCCCTGTCAAGTACCCTTAGCTGACATATGCGAGGTGCTCCCTGTGCTGTGTGTGTTTTTTTAAAGGTGTTTTTGAGTTTTATGAAAGCTTAGTAATTGTATGTAGGAAATGAAATTTTTTTTCTTGTTTTTTTTTCTTTTTGAGTGCAACCCATAGAAATAAGACTTTACAGTTCTTGAAACAAAAAATTCTATTTTCTTTTCCTTGGTCTTACAAATTAATTAGAGCTCAGTTTTGAAGCAAAATATTGACACACTTTATTTCAAAAATGTTAATTTTCATCTTTTTTTCCCATTCAAAATGATATGCTTTGGTCTGAACCTTCTTTTTCTTCCTTAATCTCACATCTTCATGTGAATAGGTATATTCCAATGAAATGATCTCTTTTTTTTTTTTTTTTTCTTCCATTCAAGAAGGGCTCATGAGTTAAAGTAGAAATGTGAGTGAGCTTGTATGTGAGGAGTGTTGCCAAACTTCATGTATTAGTGTTTAACTGGTGGCATAAATGCACTTAAATTTTGAAAAGAAAATATCAAATTACAGAAATTCTTTTTAGTGAAAAAATGCTATTGAAATTATAGGATTTCTTAATATAATTGCCAATAAAATCTAGTCTGGGCTTTTTCGATTTTCTTAAAAATACATCCAGAGTCTGGGTCAGAGGAAATTAATATCCTGGTGTATTTTTTCCTGTTACCTGTGGATCCGAAGAAAGCCAATCTGATTTTCTCTTAACGGCAAGAGCTGCATATTTAACTGTCCACTTCAGCACTATCTTTAGACCAATTTGTGTTTAATTTTCATATATTCTAAAAATCCAGAAATGACTCCAAGTTTTACTTGTAATTTCAGGTATAGTTAAATAGGATACACTCTCTCAAGATAGAAAAGTAATTGCCTATTAGCCAATTAGCAATTTCTAAAAGATATATAAATATATATATAAAAATGTGTGTGTGTATATGTATATATACATACTAGCAGGAATTATAGAACTGAGTGGCTATTTTGGACCACTTTTTAATCTGTACCAGCATATTGTAAAAAGAGCAGAGAGAACCAAGTTCTACAACAGAAAGTTAATTATTAATATATTTTAAAACTAGGGCTTAAATTATTCATAAAAATCACAGGCATCGATAGTCAGGTCAATATTGGGATGTATGGACAGTCATGTTTTTGAGATTGAAGTGTTTTTCTCTCCAATTTTATATTGCATAATAAAAACAATAGGATTTATGGATTTTAAGGCTTAGTTCTGCAGAGTACACTTTTTTTTTTTTTTTTTTTAATGCTATGGAATTTTAGTAATCTGAGCTCTGCCCAGTCCCTGTGTCCAGCGCTGCACTGGGAGCAGCACTCAGGCCTGGTGTGGAAGGATGGAAGACCTTGATGTTCATGGTGACGCTGGTGCCTGTGAGGGGGAGCGCAAGGGGAGAGAGCTGCCAGAAACTCAGCATTTCGGGATTTGTAGAGGGCACTTCTTGAGGGCAGGTTTCTACTCTCAGTGAACAGTGCCCCTTTTCAGCTCTCTCCATCTTATTTTGAATTTGTTTAGTAGGGAGAGAGAAAAAGGAGAGGAAAAAAAAAGCTTGGAATTAAAATAGAGAAAAGTAAAGAAGGGAACTACACTGGATGAAGAAAAACATTTTTCCTTGTCAGAAGTCTTCAGTAGTGTAGAAATAAGTGGAAAAGCCTAGATATACATTAACTAAATGAGGCAATTGCTGTTGGGACTAACCACTAAATAAGCAATTCTGGAGATTCTTGACGTGACTTTCTTCCCATATGAGAAAATGCAATCAGGTAATTCTCTAGCAACAGTAAACTGGAGAGGTTTAATTATTAGAAAAGCTGAGGATCAGGCTCAACAGACTTACAAAGTCCAAGTGCAAGGAACCAAGAAAGTCTTCCTTCATTATTTATCTTTAATTTTTTAATAGGTGCTGGATGACTGAAGCTGATCAATCCTTAGCAAGTATGAATGGCAACAAACTTCTGCCTTTTGGCGCTTACTGATAATCCATAGGAGCCATAGGAGAATATAGATTTGTGGCATGTATAGGAGCCCCTCAGAGCAACTTGTCTTGCCAAGGACTCTTCATTTTGTGGGCTACATGGACCTCACTGTTCTACTGGAATAAAATTGCAGCCATTTTGTATATATAATAGGATCTGATTCCCACCTCCATCACTTTACCCCTGCGGGTCCAAGCAATAGAGTGCCTTTGGCTTGCTCAGCTTGCTGAAGGCTTGCTGCTTGTCTCCTACTCCAAGAGTAAAGAAGTATTTTCTGCTAAATTCAAGCAGAAAACTCTTTATTAGATTAATAAAAAGCATATATGCTCCCCCCCGCTCTTTTTTAATTCCTGAAACCACATTTTCTCTTTCTGTAGTTCGCTGTCTTTTTTTCTGCCTTGAAATTTCTGTGGGTCTTTGCCTGTCTTCCTACCTCCTAGAAAGGATCCAGACTTCATAGGGCTGGTAAAAGGAGTGCTATAAGCATTGGTTATGCCTACCTGAGAGGAACAGTAGGATCTTTTAACTTATTAAAATTAAACTTATCTGTGGCATGGTCTTCTCCTGATGAAGTGGTTTCTCTAGATGAGCTTGCAAAGGCGTTTCTGCATCAACCAGAGTGATTAGGCAGAATGTGTGTGTGGCCTCCACGAATTGGTTCACAAAACAGTGCAATCAGGTCATTGGTAACATAAAGGAATAAAATCCAAATGCAGTACATACCTTTCAAACTTCAGAGATTTTGCTTTATTTGCAGGAACTACTTCTTACATATGTATATTACAGCACTATTTGCAGTTAATACTGCCCTATAGAGTAGACACAGAAAATTTCCAGCTGAAGCATAGTCTCCAAATTCTTTATGCTCTTTCCCCTGCTTAGTGTTTGCAATGATAAATATAAGAATCTCCATTCTTTCATCTGCAAGGAAGTAATTTATGCAAGAGTAAATATGACTTTTATAAAATTTTGATGTAATACATGAATATTTACAACGTGTGTGCACTGTTGCTGGGGTGTTTAAAGCAAACTGGAGTAAAATGCAGGACTGAAAACTCTTGGAATCTGCAGTATGGCTGGACTGCCCAGGGGTTGCTGCCTCCTCAGAAGGGAGTTGGAAGGAGAAACATGCTTAGCAACATTTTATTTGGGGTTGATGAAACGGTTTTTGTTGGCAACAGCACCCCAGAAGGTGTTCCTCTTGTGGCTGAATTCGCCTGGTAGCTGGCTTGTCCATCATAGCTGTGTGACTGGCCACTTGCTACATTCAAGTCATGCACCTGGGAAAAACAGCTGGTGTCACTGCCCCTGNTTGATGAAATGTTTTTTGTTGGCTGGTAGCTGGCTTGTCCATCATAGCTATGTGACTGGCCACTTGCTACATTCAAGTCATGCACCTGGGAAAAACAGCTGGTGTCACTGCCCCTGCTGTGCCCTGTCATTACAGCAGGGCTGTGGGCTGACTCCTCCTGATGGGATTCTTGCTTACCTTGCTTGATGACTTTGAGTGGCAACAAATAAATCAATTATGCAGACAATTAAATTGCCATCAGTAGTCTTCAGAGTAAACAGGCGTGAACCTCTGCAGCCCCAGATGGACGGCATGGCACTGAGCCAGTCTCTCTAGGTAGCGTTTGTGAGGAGGTAGGCAGAGCCAGGGCTGGCTAATCTGCACAGCTCCAAGGGCAAGAAAAATAGCCAAGCAAAAGATGCGGAGAACTCTGTTTGTGTTTCTCTGCATGTCAAAGCCCAAAGCCGCTTTGTATTAGGTGGAAAATTACTACAAAAATAGCATGAGTGTCTTTTATAAAACAAAACAAAACAAAAAAAAACTTNTGCTTTGTATTAGGTGGAAAATTACTACTAAAATAACATGAGTGTCTTTTATGAAAAAAAAAAAAAAAAACTTTTCAGCTGTGGACTGGATTTAGGAGGAGTAGTTAAAACTAGCCTGATAGTGTCTAAACGTGTCGAAACCTAACATGGTCTTTGGCCAAAACGTGTTTTTCACTCCATGCTTGACCGCAGCAGCATGCAATGGAATATGGCAGGAAGAAAAAAGCCCCAAGTGTTAATGCTTTGGCAATTCCTTAGCCCTGCTCAGCTGAGGGCTTCAACTCCCTTCCAAAGACTTGGGTCTTGCAAGAGGCTGAAGGCAGCTCTGCTGGGGATTCTTGTTGACTTGACTGAATCAGCAAGGGAGTAGCTGAAGGACCAAGGATGCAACCTGGGCCATGTGCATCCAAATCTCTTTCGATGAGCACAGCCCTCACATTGCTTTGAGCTTGCCTGGACAAGCTGCTTGAACACAGAACGTTGCGGGCCTGGTTTTGGTGCTTTGAATGGCCTGGCCCATTTCTACTGGCTATCATGAGGTAAGAATAGCTCTTCTGTGTAGACAAAACACTGCTACCTGTAAAACAGAAATTTTCCTTCCCTGGAAAATGAGGTACTATTTCAAAATAAAACCCTTAAATGTTAAACCTTACTATGTTGTCTTTTACATTTGCAGGTATATTTTGAAAACAGTAGTTCTGGGCCAGATGCTTTCCTTGTTTATCTGTGGGACTGCTGTTACAAGCCAGTACCTAGCACAGCAATTCCAAGTGAATACTCCGATGTTTCAAAGTTTTATCAACTATTCTTTACTACTTCTAGTTTACACAACGATGCTGGCATTTAGGACTGGTATGTAAAATATTGGGGGGAGGTTCTGATTCTGAAGATTTTGTTCCCTTCTACATTTTTCTCTTGGATTTTGAAACTAAAGAACTTAGTACTTGTCCAAGCTTTTTAAACTCCCTGCGGAAATTCCTGCCTTGTAGAAACACATGGAAATGATTTTTGCAAGTTAAGCAAGCATTTCATTTCACTTCATGTATTTTAATGAAACCAAAAAGCAGAAAAAAATGTCTTATATTAGGAGAAAATAATCTTTATTGTAATGTAACAAATCTCATTACTAGAGCCTATTGAATATTCCTTCTGCATCAATGCACTCTTCAAACAGTCCTAATCTTCTATTTTTTTTTCTTGTGATGGATTTCCATGCCTTTCACATTTTTTATTGTGTTCTTATAGGCTGCTGTTTGTTCTTACTATACCTTTCTTACAATTGGGAACCAAAATCAAGCATCTCAGTATTACATATGCTTATAAAAAGCAATATCCTTGTGCAGTATTTCTTCTGAAAAGACCCTATATTGATTGGTGCTTTTTTTCTTAACAGGCAATGACAGCCTTCTGCAAATTCTGAAGCAGAGGTGGTGGAAGTATATTTTTTTGGGACTGGTTGATGTTGAGGCTAATTACATGATTGTCAAAGCATACCAATACACGACCCTGACAAGTGTCCAGGTAAGGACCATTCTGCCTTTCCAGATTGGTGCTTTTCTTAGAGTTTTGGACTGTTTCTGAGGTGAGATTTCAGAGGACACACATAGAAGCTATTTAAACATGAAAAAGAAGTCAATATCTCTTTGCAATCCAGAGAAGAGCATCCTGCATCATGAATAGTATTTCCAGGAAGCAAAGAAAATTGCCTGGTATTACCCAGTGCCAATTCTTAAGTTGAACTCTTAAGCATTCTTGTATTTTTGATAGAAAGCACTTCCAAGAGTTTGCTGACAACTCCTTTTTTTTTTTCTCCCTCCATGATGCAAAAATAAAGATTTAGGACCAGATAATACTGACTCAGTGCAGGTTCTCGCTGCTGACAGCACACTGCATCTCTTGCCTAACCCTCAAAGCTGTGGGAGGCACTGGGAGATTTAAGATGTGAGGACACAGCTGGAAGTGCTGCGAGGCAGCCTGGGGCTCTGGAATGCGGCACTTCCAACTCCTCCCTGTGAGAGCGAAGGGACATGAGGTTGCCACGTTCCCGGAGAGGCTGTAAACAGCAGCATCCTCTGCAGTGCCAGTGCTTGGCGACGTCTTGCTGCATCAGGAAAACCTTGTGTAAATAGTTCCAGGAGCAGGAGAATTAAGAATGTAGTTTTTTCCTCACTACATGCAGATGGAAGCTGACAGCTTACATGCAGCAGGAATAGATCCTATGATCTGGGTTCCTCTCAGAAAGCGGCAATGACTTTTCCTCCTACTGCTTAAGGAACAATAACATGTGCCTGAAGGATTATCATTGTAATGTTTTCCATTTCGTACTTACTCTTTAGACTTCTAATTTACTTATGAATGTTGTCTAAGAAATTGGAGTTTTAGCAGTGATATAGTTCTGTCTCATGACAAAGTTAAGCTGATGACTGAAATATTCTTTGATCATATAATTAACAGCTGAAGAAGCCAGGGCTTAGGTCCAAATTCTCAGAAGGAATAAAGCTATTCCCATGACTTTTTCCATAGAAATTAAGAAAGAAAATGTAGAGTTAGTCTTCTTGCCCAGTCACCAGTCAGATGTTTGCTGAGCCTTCTCATGTGATGATCTTCCAACTGATACCTCCTTAAGTGTCAGTTCAGTGTTAGGAATTTATTGTACCTGTCCATGGCAGTAGGATTTCTTGCATATCACATGAAGTACCTGGTTTCCCACCACTGTCAGAAATGAGAATCAGAACAAAAAGATCTGTTTGCTCCAGGAGCAAGTAGTTCTGCTCTTACATTAGTATATAAGAATGGCCATCCTGGTTCAGAGCACTACCCCAATATTCTTCAGTAGTGGCCTTAAATGGATGCCCTGGAAACATGAAACCAAACCTTTTCTGAGCCTGGCGCTCACTGTTGAAATGCAGCCTGGCTGGAGCTTGAGTTCAGCCTCATGATTTTTGTCCAAGATAAGTTTCTGCTCAGCAAGGAACTTCCGTGTATTCTTCACACATGCGCAAAGAAAAACAATTTTCCTCAAGTTATCAAACGTTAGCATTGCAAGGAAGGGCTTGGGAGATTTTTACAGAGATAACATTGGGATGGCAATGCTAATTTCTCTGTAAATAGAGATAAAAGTCTCTGAGCCACAACTGCAACTCTTGAGTTTTGGTTGAGGTGTTGCCAGTGGGACTTCCCCTGCAAGACGCACGTGCTTCAGTCTTGCGTCAGGAATGACCGCGCTGCTCCATGTAATGTGTTTGACCGCATACCTCAGCGTCCCAAACAAGCAGTGCGTGCAGTGTTGTTAATGTGCTATTAGCACTGTGGGTATTTGCTGTTTACACAGTTCAGGCGTTTAGTTGGCAGCTGTTGAAAATATCAGTTCATAGAAGAGTATTAACCACAAGAGGAGAAAGGCAGCACGTGCCCCCAGAGTTGCCCACGAGAGCCATGTGGGCAGGAGATGCTGTGGAGCTTTCTTGCTCTCTAAGCTCTGGGAGCTGCCAGCTGTGAGAAAACTAACAGCCTCTAACTGCAATCCACTGCAATTGCTTAACCATTTATTAAAGCATCTGTTAATAATTTACCGTATCATTAAAACCTTCCCACAGGCAGGGTGATTGAAACCTGGTTGGAGTCAAAGTCAAATCACCAGGTTATTTTTTTTTTCCTCCTTGTAAATATGCACTGCAGAATCGAATAATTTGGGAGTTTGCTGAGGCTTTACTGGCAATTGGTACCTAGCAGTACTACTGTAGATGTTGTAAAACCTGAATAAATCTTGTTCTTTTAAATGTTTCTATTGACAAAAGCTCACTGTGATATTACAGTTGCTTTGCAGATTTTTGATCTTGATCCCACACAGAAGAGAACATTTTCCTCCAGAAAACTCTTTGAACCTAGTAGGAGAAGACAAGATGCACTAGCTGGAAATCAGATTTCTTTTGTTTGTAATCGAGGATAATAGGCTGCTGGAATAAATTACTAGTTTGAGTTCTTCATCATTTGGTGCCCATTTGCCCTTAATGCAAGTCTTTTAACCAGGGTGCTGTAGCTCTGGAGTATTGGTATGGAGCCAGCAATTTCCAATCTAGTGTTAATGAAAGAGATTGCGACTCATTACGTAGAAGACCTCTAGACCTCTAGAAGACCTCTAATTCATCTTTAGATTGATCTTCATCATCAGATTTTTTTCCTTTTTAATTTTTGTAATATTTCTTAGCCTCGGTGATTACACTTTCTCATCAGAGAAATCATCTTTGTTTAAGACTCATCACTTTCACATATACTTCCTTATTTGGAACAAACTGTTTGAAATCAAAGGTGGAAAAACAGTGAGACCTAAATCATACATTTTGATGAAACAGCTAAGTGACCCTTCTCATCTGATACTAGAAAAAAACAGACACGTTCTTCATGTAGACAAAAGAAAAGAGAGAGCAAAGGTCTATGATCAAGCAGAAACACATAGTGTGATACTCTTAAAATAGAGCAAAACTGTACTGTGTGGAGATGTGTTAGGACTAGTGTAGTTCAAATGTCTGCTAATACAGCCCAGGTGAGTGTGAGCTTTTTTACACAGACTTCTCAAATGGGGCAAGCTGCCGAAAATCTAGGGAACACAGACAAATAGGTGGAAGGAGTAGAGAGCATCTTTAGGGCTTACCCTGTATGAACTTCCCTTAATGCTGTTCTGGTAAGACAATATGAGCAAGTTATGAGCAAGTAAAAATAACCTTATCACAACAGTTTTAGCTATTTGGTGAAAAAAACCCTGTAAACAATGAATGAACTGACAGAGGTAGGTGCAGGAGAAAACCGAAAAAGGTGCATTTAGACAGACAGAAGATAACAAAGAACATGATGGACTAAGGGCTGTTAGCTTGATTGTAGCAGTTATGCAATGGTCCTGTTGACCTGGCATTGATGCTTCATAGTGACTTCAAGAGGCCATGTTTTAAGAAGTGACTTTTAAGAGTAATTTGAGAGCAGTCTTTGGAAGGCTGACTGTATGTTCTGCTGTATTTGCTTATGTATTTTTCATGACACTATAATGAGGCAGGCCAGAAAATATGCTTCTCTTCTTTCCTCCAAGAATTCAGAAACAAGTCTGTTCTATTGAATTAAGTATTAAAAGCAGTTGTATTAAAAGCAGTTGTGATTAGTTCAGTGTTCTTTGCATTGTTTGGTTTTCCTAGAACATTATGTTCATTTTATGCTGCACCATATTTTTCTGTTTTATGCATATAGCTGAGTCTTGATTTTATGTAGTAAAGGAGAAGAGGCAGAACATTTGTGGGTTTAACAGAAGGGCAAAGATAATTTGGTGCTTCCAAACATAAGAATTTAGCAACATGAAGAGGTGGATAATGGAGAAAGGAAAGAGAAGTCAGTGTCACTGCTTGTCAGTGTCAGATGTCCTTGAACCTTAGCTGATCAATCTACTCAGGGCAGTGCCCATGAACGCGTCTTGTGTGTCCTTGCTGCTGTGGAAGGGATAGACTGCAGAGTGAATTACCCACTTCTGACTAATTCAGTCATATGTAAAAGAGAAGTGGACTGAAAATGCATTATTGCCTTGGGCACGATTTTCTGAGAAGCTGCAGCATTGGGAAGGGCACCTTAGCAAAGCTGTTCTTTCTGTCTTCCTACCATCAACTTTGCAAATTTCTTTCATTCTTTGTACCAGTTCTTTTTCAGTAAGATCCATTTCTGGGAAAAAAAGCCAGATACTTTAGGGTCAGGTTATTGCCTTATTCACTTTGATGAAAATTTGATCAGTTGTATTCTTTAATAACTCCATTTTTGCACATTGTGTACAGTCAGCCCTCAACTCTTAATTGCAGTTTTGAAGGGGAGTGAAAAGATGAGCTAGCAGGCAAGTACAGCTGAAATCTGTTAAGAAAGGAAAGACAAAACCTGGTGGAAAATAATGATATGTCAGTGAACCACCTCCTGGTATTAGCATCATGAAGAGCAGCGTGGGCTTGGTGCAACCTCTGAACACTAACTTATGAAGCTGGGCAGATTTAGATCCTTTATTAGAAGAATTTTTAGATCTGTGAGTTTCTAACAGGAGAGAGTGAAGCTGGCCCAACCCCCCTCATTCCCTTGCAAAATGCTTTTCGTGGTATAATGTGACTCTGAACCCTCTTCCATTTCTTTGCTTTGTGCCTTTCAACTGAGAGCAATGGAAGGTAAGATCCTGTATGTTTGGCTTCAGGAGAGCGATATCCGAGTTTGGGGTAGAATTCTAATTAAAATCATTTATCTGTCCCTGCAGCTGCTGGATTGTTTTGGGATTCCTGTGCTGATGGCTTTATCGTGGTTCATTCTCCGTGCAAGATACAAACCGATCCACTTTATTGCTGTGGCAGTCTGTTTGCTGGGTGTAGGAACCATGGTGGGCGCAGATGTACTGTCGGGCAGGCAGAACACAGAAGGTAAGGAAACCCTTCTCACCGGAGGGACTTTCAGAGACGTGGTTCCTATGCTGGTCCAAATTTCAAAGGACAAAGAGGAGCAAACGTCTTTGCTGTGGGGGAATAGATCTAACTTTATGTTAAACAAGAAGAGATAAACTGCTATTTATAAAGCAATAGTAACTGAGGAGATGTCAGTTTTATAGGGAGCTGTGACATTTGCCTATAAATTTGGATTGTATTTTGGATATCTTGAAGTTTGCTGCTGCTAATTAGCCCCGATGTAAGACCTCAGACCTGGTGAAAGACATTTTCCTTGAAAGCTTGGTTGCTTTTACTAATCATATGAGGTGGTCTAATAAAAGGTGCTACCTCTTCCTACAAACCTCATCCTGCTTACACTCCTGGTCAGTTGGCAGCCAAACTTTTCTGATGTGCGGCTCCCTGAAGGAATTCCTTGAAAATGAATAGCAAAGTCAGAGGTTACTTAACAACAGGTTGACTTATTTGAGTTATCTTTTGCAGACCCATAGAAATATTCCACATATCCCCAAGGTCTGCTGAGCACAGCGTGGAGACCACTGCCCTTGATCAGTGGAGACATGGCCATAACACAGGGAATTACTGGGGTCTCCCGGAGGGAACCTGGCCTTGTGTGCCTGCACCCAGTGGGGCTTAGGTTAGGACTGGTAGTCTCTTCTCTATTTGGACCAGAAGCCCCAGTCAGACCACATTAAGGTACTCTTATATTGACCCCCAGGGAATAAAATGTGAGGTAAATTTAAGCAGGAAGAGAAATATGGCATCAGCTTCACTAAGCAGAGTAGAGATGAGCCTGTTTAGCTTTATTCCAGGACATCTACTGCAGGTAAGAGAGCATGGCAAACGGAGGATTAGCATCCGTGCTGTGTGGTACAAGCATGTCAGAGTCCTGAGGGAGAAAATTCATGCCCTGAGATTTTAGGACAGTTGTGATTTATTCAGTGACTTGACTATCCTTAGTACTGCTTTCCCTCACATGCCAGACTACCTCCTTAGTGACTGCCAACGCGCTTAGGGCAGGACACTTCAGATCAATTCAAGGCCTTAAACAGCAGCTCCTTATCTTGCTGCTGAGCAGCTGCATAACAGCATTTACTTGATGAGTGATGGTGTCCCTGCTGGAGCAGGGGGGTTGGATAGATGATCTCTAGATGTCCCTTCCAACCTCAACCATTCTGTGATTCTGAGTGATTCTGTGTTACAAGGAATCCCATTAGCACAGGATGGATGTATCACAGGATAGCCAGTACCACACATCTGCAGCGCCAATTTAAGAACTGTCATAAACTTCAAGTTCTGTCCAGGTCCCACAGCAATCAATAAATTGACTCTAGCAAGGCTTGAATGAGGCCTTCGTGCCAAAGCGGGAGCACCAGTCGGAAGCTGGACTGCAATTCCTCTGACTCCCTGTGCTACCTGATGTCAGGAGACGCAGGGAGGACTGGACCAACCAAAAAGCCCTGTCTTGGTCAGGATGCGATTTGCATGTGCTTAACGAGTCATTAGTAGTGTTAGTTCTCCAGTCCCAAGCAACTGATCGACTTTATACACACACGCGTCCTTCCCTCCTACCCCCAGAGGTGCTAGAAAGGCAAGGATGTTTGGAATTAATTTGCTTGTCTTTTTAAGGAAAGTTGAAAAGTGTTTGCAGCATTACCTTTATTGTGGATTAATATTTCTGTACAGGAAGTGACGTGGTGATTGGCGATGTCTTAATTCTTCTTGGTGCTTCTTTGTATGCCATTTCTAATGTGAGTGAGGAATACATTGTGAAAAATCTGAGCAGAGTGGAGTTTCTAGGAATGGTGGGCTTGTTTGGGACTATTATCAGCGGTCTGCAGCTGTAAGGATCTAATATATTTATTTTAAAATTAATTAAGAATATTCTACAGATGATTACTTGTCTACCATGAAATGACATTGTTATTATTAAATTAATTTTTGCTAACTTCGTATTTGGCTTATATGGGAGATGCTTTATTTGAATGGCATTTTTGTTGCCATGCAATATCCATTTTGTGTTGTTTTTATTTGTTCTACAACAGTTCTAAAGCTCCCATCCTGTAAATTCAATGCCTGTCATGCTTGCCTGTATTTTTGATTTTATTGACTTTCATGAGGACACTTAGCAGGATGAGGACTGTTCACAGAAATGTACTTCTTAATGGGTTTTCTCTGTGGAAAGGTTTCAGAAATAATGATTAGCAGGATGGCTTCCATATTAAACAAGTTTGAAATGAAACATGTATACTCTTACAGATAACTGTGTTAGAGTAAGAGACCACATGCACTTAAGTCTGTCTAAAGAATTTTGTTTCTCATTTCTCGTCTTTATAGTTAATAATTTCCTCAAATTATATATCAAATAGAACTGGATCTCTGAAGGATGAAAAAGCCTTGAAAGAACATAAGAAAGGCATAAGAGTTAAATAAAAGTGCTCTTGGCTTTCAAGTACTTGAATACTCAAGTCTTTTTTTATGCTTGTTAGATGTTGGAGTTATTGTTCTTAAATAAAATTTCAGAAAAAATAACAGGGATGATAAAATGTTTCTTATATATTCTGGTAATTCTCTATTTGAATACTTTTTTGAACTTTATGGTATTTTTTCTTTAACTCTAGAGCCATTGTTGAACATAAGGACATAATGAAAATTCAATGGAACTGGAAAGTTGGTATGTTTATGACAAAATGGTATGCATTTTTATGAAACAATGGAAAAACTAATAATCATTCAGTCTTAGAATTGTGTTTTTTCACTTTCTTTTTCTGTAAAGTAAATGACAGCCTTCATGTTACGTTGCCACAAATAAATGGATTTCCTGCAAAGTCTGCAACTTAGTAAAGAGATAAGATTACAGAATGCATGATTTAAAACATCTGAATAATATCAGTCTTCTTTAAAGTCATGGTTTAGTGCCTTTACACTAAGTTTCCATCGTTTTTCTTACAGCACTGCTGTTCGCAGCTTTTGCCCTGTGTATGTTTGGGCTGTATAGCTTCATGCCAGTAGTGATTAAAGTCGCTAGTGCAACCTCAGTCAACTTGGGCATTTTGACTGCAGATCTCTACAGTCTTTTCTTTGGACTTTTCCTGTTTTCCTATGAGGTAGGTAAATTCATTCATTATAGTTTCAGCTAAATTTTTACTCCAATACTACAATTAAATCGTAATGTTCTTTTTAGCCCTTCAAAACTATTTTCAGGTTTATATTTGTACAGATTGTATCACTCATCACTGTCAGATGTCAACCAGAAGGATATACTTAATTACATAGCTTTGCACCCTTATATGGTTAATGATTGTAAAGCAATATCATACTTCATAGAATAACTTGGAGTTAACAATAAAGATAGTAAATAATTCACTGGGAATTCAAATGATAGATTCTTATTTTAATCCCTATTTGGAACTCCATAGAGTTTGTGTGCTAGATTTGATTCATCTCCTTGGCAAAGTGGGGGTTTGAATGCAAGTGTCCTGAAAGGATTTTGGTATCTGCAGGAGTAGTGGTTGGATTTGATTTTTAGCAAATCATATTACCTTTTAAAAGTTTATTTTTACAAATGTCTCTCAGAAGAATCAGGCTCACGCATTGCTTCTGAGGAGAAACTTAAGTAACTTAAAAATTGCAGATAAACGTATAGTTATATGTGGTCTGCAGGAGGCAGTTATTTTTATTGTTCTCTAAAATCTTTCCTGAAGTATCAGTTGAAGCTAAGTGGCAATACTAAACAGTTTTAACTCTGACTTCTCTTCATCGAGACTCATTTGTGGGAACCTGTAGCAGCTGGGGTAGCGTCGTGCAGCGATTGGAAGGGCTTAGTGAGATGCTTGTGAAATTTGCTTAAGACGCTTAATTTGTGTTATTCCATGTGATTGCTTTCTCTTCAGCAATATGGAGAGTCAGAAGCTTTTATGTCAGATTTGTTTCTGAAAGTGAAGGCCAATTTATTGTAGTATTCAACAGGATTCATTTTTCAATCCAATTAGGATCCATTTTTGGGCTAGAATTTTTTTTCCAAGACTTTCCTAGTTTTTGACTTACTTCACCATTTTTGATTTGAAAATTTGCACCAAGTTACTGCTTTAAACTACAAAACATCCATTACAAATGAATGTAGGAAACTATAGTTATTTTTTTAAATGTTTTCTCTGTTAGTTGCAATAACACATTTTAGAAGTAATTAGAGAACTCTATCCGTAATAGTTAATGTAAAGAGATAGCCAAAATCTTTAGGAGGGATATAGATACAATTTTAAACTTCAGTATTAACTTATTTTGGGGAGTGATTTTCCTTGGAAGAGATCATTCCATAATTACTATCTGCAATGTGTTTTGGTAGCAAAAAGAGGGCCCGCATTATGAGAGAATTTGGGGTGTATATTAAAATATAAGTGACTAAAAAGATCCTTTGAGAAGTAGGAGAAATGGCAAAATAACTTTCATGCAAGTTGATTTTTTTTTGTTTGAATCTTCCCATGGCAAGATGGAACAAGGAGTCCTATACATTTGTCACGGGGCACAGAGGGGATAATGAAGTACCACACTACATATTGAAGAGAAGGCTCTCTGGAGGGGGGACAGCTCTAGCATGACTTTGCGTCTGTGGTTAGAAACCAGTAACAAAAAGGGAGCAATAATAATGAAATATCTTTGGTAATCAGGATCTGAAATAACTTAGAAACTGAGGACTCGGGAAGCCTGATTTTTACAGGGCTTTTAAGAATACATTTAACAGCAGAAAATCTTGCCAAGTTACCATGTAGTTTCTTTCTCTCTTAGACAAAAACACCAGGCAGGACATTTCCTGGATTAGAGAGCATACTGGAGACAGGAATCCACAAATCAAAATGTGAGAACTCACTCTCTACTCTTATTCTGCGAGGAAAGATTTACCTCTTAGCAAGCAGTATTCTGCAGTAAGCCAGCCAAGGCTTGGCTGGGCCGCGGCACGGAGGGAGCTGCGTCGTGCAGAGCTCTGGGTTGCTCTCGTCTGAGCCTGCTCTGAGACAGAAGCGTTGCAGTGTAGCAGGGGCCGAGCCCAGCACGCAGGAGTTCTTAGCTGGAGTGCTGCGTCTTGCTCATGCGCTCAATTTCCCAGCCCCAAGTGACTCTGCTTAACGCAATATGTGAATTTGGTGTAACTACTTGGATGAACTTATTTTCTTCTTCTGCCCCATAGCTAATCTTTGCTATATGTTCTCTTAATGAGCTCATTATACACAGACAGCTGCTGTGAGGAAATATTACATTCCTGATTTTACAAGGTGATACAGATCTGCATCTGGTCCTGCAGTGAGTCTTGTAATCAGTAAAACCTTGGATTCCTGGCCATACACAAAAGTTGTGAGATGTGATGGCAAATATACAAGAAAGTCTACAAGGAAGAATCCCCCAAGACACTTCAGAACAGGCTCCTCAAGTGTTTCTGTTGTGCAAACTCCTAGGGAGTTTACTGCAAATACAGACACTAGGTGGAGGTACAGTCAGCCCATCATATTTAAAGTAGTCTTTAGACTTGTTGTTGAATGAAGCAAGGTAAACTGTGCAGGTATGACTGCTGAAACTAGTGTCTGAAGCAGTGAAGTTGCTGCAATATTTGAAATTAAGGAAAGCTTAAGGAGGAGAAGGCCACAGGAGGAGCCGTCGTGGAACAGCGCCCACGACCTGACACTGCGCAGGGACACTGCCGGCACCTCCCATTTCCCNCGGAACAGCGCCCACGACCTGACACTGCTCAGGGAACTGCTGGGGACACTGCCGGCACCTCCCATTTCCCACGGTGGTGACCTAACTACCCTGATACTCTGTAAAAGATGGGCGTGATAGACTGCTCTTTTCCCAGCTTCTAATTTTTAAAAGAAAACAGAGATTCTGGCAAGGTGAGGAAAGAGGGCTGGGGTGCCTCAGCCTCCCCTTCACTTGTGTGCTGCCTTCCAAGGGTGCGGTACACTTTCCAAGCCAGGCGACTTTAGCAAGTCTAAGAAAGTTCAGGGAGGGTTGGGTATATTTTGGAATTTCTCTGACTGTGTTGAAATCTTGACCATGACCCAATCTTCCTGGGTAAAACTACTGCTTCCATTGAGGTCAAGAACTTTATAATGTCTTGGCAAAGGGGTGTAAGATATGCTGTGTGCATCCTGCTACTCTTTAAGTCAGAGTGGTTTGACAAAGACAATAGGGTGAATTTTAGCAAACCTCCTGAAAAAGTGGTTCTGGCTGTGTATGACTCAAGCACTTGGTATTATTAAATCAAGTGTTATGAAATAAGCATTTATTTTTTTCTAGCAGGATGGCTAAAAATTACCAAGTATTAGAATTTCAACAATTAAGGGAGAAATCTTATGAAATTCAACAAGGCCAAGTCCACGGTTCTGCACTTAGGGAGGCATAACCCCAGACACCAGTACAGGCTGGGGACCAACCTGCTGGAGAGCAGCTCTGCTGAGAAGGACCTGGGCGTCATGGTGGACGACAGGTTGACCATGAGGCAGCAGGGTGCCCTCGTGGCCAAGAAGGCCAATGGGATCCTGGGGTGCATTAAGAGGAGCATCTCCAGCAGGCCGAGGGAGGGGATCCTGCCCCTCTGCTCAGCCCTGGTGGGGCCACATCTGGAGCACTGTGTCCAGTTCTGGGCCCCCCAGTACAAGAGGGATGTGGAGCTGCTGGAGAGAGTCCAGCGCAGGGCCACGAGGATGATCAGGGGCCTGGAACATCTGCCCTATGAGGAGAGGCTGAGGGAGCTGGGCCTGTTCAGCCTGGAGAAGAGAAGGCTGAGAGGGGACCTGATCAGTGTCTATAAATACCTCAAGGGAGGCAGTGAAGAGGATGGGGCCAGCCTCTTTTCAGTGGTGGCCACTGACAGAACTAGAGGAAATGGCCAGAAACTAAAGCATCAAAAGTTCCACAGGAACTTAAGGAAAAATTTCTTAACGGTGAGAGCCCTGGCACAGGCTGCCCAGAGAGGTTGTGGAGTCTCCTCTGGAGATCTTCAAGACCCGCTTGGATGCAGCCCTGTGCCACGTGCTCTAGGTGGCCCTGCGTGTTGGACTAGATGACCTCTAGAGGTCCCTTCCAACCTTAGGCATTCTGTGATTCTGTGATTTTATGTTAGTGAATCAAATGCCTGATGTACCGCAGCAGTTCATACAGGTTTTTTTTGCCCAGTCACAACATTTATCCAGCCCTGGGGGAAGTTAGGAGTTGTGTGGAGAACCAGCAGCTCTGGTGACTTGTAGCACAAAGAAAAGATTCTTCTCTTGCCAAGACCTGAAATATTTGCTGTGTTAAAACAAAATTCTCTCAAGGATACAGGTTTTCAGTAGAGGTTTCAGTTGTATAAACAGCTGTCCTTTACCACACTTCCTATTACCACACTTACAGTCATTTGTTATTGTAGGTAGACCTGAAAGAATAACTGGTACAAGAGTATTGAGGATGAGAAAGAGTGAAAGAGTAAGCAGCTGTATTGGAGCTGTTGGGTTTTGATTTTCAGGCCTGGATATAGATCACAATGATAATCTGTATGAAAATATTTTTTTAAAAGGGAAGTGTAGCTTTCGGATTCTTAAACAAGGCAGCATTTGTATGCTTTTACATCAGACAAGACTGAATGCATTTTATTTTTCCTTCTGGCAGTTTTCTGGTCTTTATATCCTGTCCTTCGTTGTCATCATGGTGGGCTTCATCTTGTACTGCTCCACTCCAACTCGCACTGCAGAACCCACCGCTGTGCCGCAGCCCGTCAGCGCTGGCGTGGACAACGCTGCGCTGAAGATCGAGGAGACCGACAACGAAACTCCTGCTGCAACGGTGCAGTTCACAAGAGGAGAAACGGTGGTGGTCAGCACCAACTAAAAAAGATGGCAGCATTTCAAAATAGAGCTTCTTTACTGCCAAAATTCCCCTCAAATATTAATCTGGAGAGTTGTTCTGTTGCCAGGGTGCTGCCTTGATTTTAATGCACTGGATAGACTTTTAAGGCCAGATCCTCCATCAGTGAAACTATTGATTTACCCTTGCAGAAAATCTGGCCCTTAGAAGACAGAATAATATTTATGTTGAGTCTTTGAGAAGCAAGAGACTGTTATTTTTTAATGTTTGATTAACTTAACAGCAAATGCTTCAGGGAAAACTAAGCCAAAGCAAGCTCTCAGGTCACTAGCTGGAGCAAATACCTTTTATATTACATTAGGGACCTAAATCTACAACGTGCTGTCTGAGTGCTCCGTGGCTGCCATATGTCAGTGCTAGGAAGCCGCTCAGCTTCTCACCTTGGTCTGTGGGCCACCTCACACATGATATTTCAATTGCTGGTGGACTTTATTCCTCTACGGAAGGCATTTGCTTCTTACATTCCAGCCCAATGGCCGTCTTCCCATTGCTGCTGTCATCGCTGCAGCGGGGGCTGCTGCAGAGAACAAGTATTTTATTTCCAGTTTTGATAATAAATTTTGAATATGTGTTTCCATAATCTCTACTTTTTATCTCAGTAGCCTGTTGTTTGGTGCATTCCTACTAGGTGGAGGATACAGAGTCAAACCCCTCCTTTGTCCAATCCAAACTGAATATATTTTTTTTTCTGGGTGAGACAGCAAAAGAGATTGAACTGATATTGACTTCTCAGTGGAATTGCCTTGAAGTGGGAGACATTTTGCACAAAGATTCTAATTAAATTGGCATTTCTTAAAAAGAAAGTCTTAGCTGATCTTTATTGCAATAATAATGATATTTTCCAAAATACTAAGTGTTTTCACTAGATTAATTGGCAGTTTTCCTTCCCCTCCTTTTCATAGTTATACTAAGTGATTAGAATTGACATGGCTACAGTTTTGATATCAGTAAAACCATTTTTGAATTCTTTTATGTAAGCTTTCATATTTCAGTTTTATGAAGTGACACTGAATAAAGTCTTCAGTAGCTGAAGAGTTGGTCCTTTTTAAGCTATATTTTCTTTTATTATTCAAAAATATGTTTATGAATTTTACTGACCAAATAATCCTTTAATTGTTGAATTTTCTTACCCTAGGGAGTAAAACTGATCTTTTCGGAAGATGCTGGTGATCATGTGTCAAAGACTGTTTTTGTGCACTTCTGTTATAAGTTATTGAACCAAAATGTTTAGGGTAAAATCTTACCTGATTTTATTTAGAGATACCAAAATAAATATTCAGCAGGTACTAAAGCACTATCTTTTCGCTGAGCAGTTCATACCCAGAAGATTAAAGAGTTGCTAATGTTCTGTGAAAAATATTTGGGCACAGATATCTTCTCTACTAGTTGAGTTAAATTCAGAACACAGACTGAGACATCAAATTTGGGCATCTATAGACATTTACGCAGCTGAAGCTGAACAGGCGGCTGCGGACCAGGTCATCGTAGATGGCACTGAATGCCTGCAAGAGGCATCTGGATTTCCCCTTCCTTACAGAGAGCTCAGAAAGCCAGGTCATTAAAGCGTCATTTTGCACTTTGCATAACTTTGTGTAACTGTGCAGTAATAAAGCAGACAGCAGCTCAAAGAGGATCTATGGGTGGATGGTCCTGAACGCTGAACCTATTGACGCAGTATGGGATTCAGCTTTTATATTTGGCTAATTACTTATTTTGTGTAAAAGACTTTTTGAGGTCTTGTGTAAGGTGCCTCTCTCTGTGGGGAATGATTCAGTCACCTAAATACAGATGTTTAGTGTCCACTGGGCCACACTGTGGAGTTCATGGCATCTAAAGAGCAGGTATGACCAAGGCTCTGCCAGAGACCTGTAGCCTGGAGCAGTCTGTAGAGGCCAGGTGAGACCCCTGGGACATCTGAAGTACCTCTACATGCTTACGGTTGCGCCACTGAGTCACTTCCCTAATGGCCACGGGAGGCCGTGTGTGATTGGTAACTTTAGATATTTAACCTACTCTCACTCAGCTAAAACTGAGTGAAATGAATCCTGTGAAACTTGTGGCCCAATCTGAAGCATTTACTTTGTGTGGTCGCTGGGTGGCATTTCAGTATCTCTGCGGTGTTTGCCAAAACAGTTGTGTATTTGCGATGGGGAGGGCTGTGTTTCAGTGCCCACAGGTGTGGGTGCAGTGCAACATGAAGGCATTTTTGGACAGTAGGAAGATGTAACGTAACAGGGCCCAGTGCATGGACAGCAACTCCATGAGTCATCGTCTGAAGAAAAGGTACAAGGCTGCGGTCAGAACTGCTACTGAAAGTGCTCAAGACTTCCTCGCTGTGTTGAAAGGAGGTGAAAGCATTCACTTGGTAAGCGTAAAAAGATAAACTGTCTTCAGATGAACATCCCTTCAGATGTGTCCCATCAAAAGAAAAGTAGGGGGATATATTTTCCTGTGTTCCTAAAAAAGGACTCAAAGGGGACCACGGCCAGGTGCAGCAGCTGGCCCCTGCCTGTGGTCGGCCTCTTCCCTCTGCGCCATGGCCTATGTCCAGTGCACACCCCTGGGGCGGCAACAACCAGGGAACCGGCCCCGCTCCCGTGGCCGGCGCCTTTCACCAGCACTGGGCTGTGACTGAGGATAAGCTCGTGGCCAGGGGGTGGGCCGGGGAGAGTCCCCAAACTGGGGGAGAGTTTGTCAGGTATCTTCAGAAAGCTCTTAACTAACCCCAAAGCATTTTTGTTTTTAGTGAGACTTCTGTGTGAGAGGCAGAAATCACATTCCACTAGTTGGGATGTTTTGGGCCCAACTTGCCAGTCTTCCTTGCATTGCTCACTGAATTGTGGATAGGGTTACTCTTGCTAATTAATCTATTAAAGTGGCAGAGTGCATATTGGAAAACATGAGGAGAATTTATGAGCTTTATTGCTCCAAAAAATAAAAGTACACCTGGTTGAAATGTTAACCTATTATTCTTATTGGACAATGATTTTATTAAATTAGATGACCACTAGCTGTTGTATATCTCTGTGGCAGAGAATGCTACAGCTATCCATGCTTGGGGAATGGTGGGTGTTCCCCCTCATGAAGCTGAATTAAAGTAAGGATTAAATCTTAATTCTAAAAAAATTGTATGTTCCTGACAAAAATGTCAACTGAGTTAGGGGTTATTTTTTAAGAGTTCATTAAAGAAAATGGAGTATTTCCACTCATAACTCTTTGTTGCAGGGATTATTGCACAAATAGTTCACCAAAACTCTTGTGTTATTTAAATCCATCAACACCTTTTGCTCAGGCTGCATTTGAAGAGCATTAACTCTGTCACAGCAGAATCAAGGCGGGGAGTAGATATATATTTGATTATTGGAATTTGAATTACTTTAAAATGCTGCAAACACAAAAATGTTTCAATTAGATTGTTATCCTATACTGTCACTACTATAGGCCAGAGATAATGCATACGGAATTGTAGTATGGTCTATTTTTAAACTTGGTATTATTTCCAAGTTCATATTCGTCTTAATTTTATATTTGATATTCTGTCCTCTCTCAGGTATAGTGCTCCATTTGGGAGGTAGTGTTATATTTTATCTAAAATGCTGATATAATCAGTGGTAACATGTTGTAGTTCTTATCTGAAAGTACATAGAAACATGTATTGACTCAGGTTTTGGCTGATCTTCAAAATGGAGTACCAGTTTACGGAGTGGTTTGAAGGTACAAGCAGTAACCTTATGCTATACAGAGACCACAGAAATTAAATTTGTGTAAAACACATGAGATTACAAGCACAGCTCATCAATTGTGGATTTCCTGTTTCAAGGATTTCAAGGTATGAATATATTAACAGATTGTAATCTGATTCAGGTGAGTTGGGGCCAGAGAGGACAGTGATGTTGACAGTGCAGGACCACGAAGCAGCAGGAGGTGTACGGCTGTGACAGTTCCCCGTCACTTCTCCTGGGGCTGGTTAGCTCCTTAACTGAGTTTATATTCTGAGCTAAAAACTTCCAAGCTCTGTTAATCGTTTCTTTTGTGTCTTCTGTCTTTTTGGACTGCTGCCTTGTTTGCAGGCCACAGAAAAACCAAAGCATTTGCCAATCACACTGATCACATACAAGTGATTGCACCTTCCTACCTTTTTGTCCTCTTTCCTGCATTTGTTTGAGGTGTGCTGGAAGATTTCCCCTGTGGTGGGATGGGAATGCTACCTAATCTGTCATGTACTCATTCCTGCTTTCTTCTGGGACACAGTAAAATGATGTTCCTTGACAAA
Source organism: Crypturellus undulatus (assembly GCA_013389825.1). Lineage (NCBI taxonomy): Eukaryota > Metazoa > Chordata > Aves > Tinamiformes > Tinamidae > Crypturellus > Crypturellus undulatus. The sequence goes on from VWPW01021500.1 coordinate 44,107, forward strand.
ATGTGAGACAAAGACCTTGCTCCCTTTAATAATCAGGGTTAACCTTTAGGTGACTCTTCAGCCTGGGTTCACTATCCAGCTGTTTGAAAGATATGGGCTGGGAGTTCATTACATACAGCTAACGGCTAAACAATTTTCTTGCCATGCCATTAGCAGCTGACTCTGTAGTATATATTAATGCCGTGAAGAATGTCTGAGAAGTCTTTAAACTTTGAGCAACGATAAGATTGATTACTTCTGATTTTGCCAATGGTTCCAGGTCACTGATGTCCCCTTCCTGCAAGGCTCTGCTCTCAGTCCTTGCAAGCTTACTAGATTTGGGGACTCCCTGGGAGACCAAGACCTTCCTGCAGGAGGGTGGTTGACTCCAACCCCACACTTCTCCCCTCCTGATTTCCTCTCTTTTTCACCCTTCTTTCTCTTTCTCACAGTAGGAGTTGCCTGGGTGAAAAAGGGCCAAAACAGAGGTGCTTTGCTTCACAAAATGCACCACAGTGTAGTTTGACTTAACCAGGGCAAGAAAGCATGCTGCAGATGGGGAAGGTGGATCCCATACTGTAGCCCGTGTGACCCTGGGCACTGGGCCTTGTGCCCAGTGAGGAAATTAAGATTTTGCAAGAAAAATAAAATGATTGAACTTGCTCCATTGCCCATGGGAACTCCATGACAAAGCAGCTGCTTGAACCTACCCTGTAATGCCAGAAGTACTGGCTGCTCTTCCCTGTTAGCCTGCTCCCAGATAAGTGCACCTCACACGTACACTGCCTGTCCACAGATCAAAGGTTTGGATTCTTTGAGAAACACACATCCCTTCAGAGCATAAGTAACACACGTTTACTGCTCCTGGGGAAACAAATGTTCAGGTAATGAATCACATATGCCAGATCATCTGGCACCTCTGAGAGAAGGTGCATAGAAGATTTTTTAACAAGTCTCCTTTTAATATTGGAGTTAACTCAAGAAATAATCCAGCTGTCACATACATTAGACCCAAGTATCCAAATAAAAATGTGTGACATGCTGCCTTCCTCCAAGGTTTACTTAGAAGGACATCAGAAAACTATCTGTCATCAGAATGTCATGATGTGTTTGAAAACAAATAGTGGAGCAGTAATTGAATGGTGACATTATTAGAGTTTGACCAAGAAGCTATGCTATTGGACATTAGCTATTTTGAGATTTTTGACCTTTATTCATAAGTCCCATCAGTTCTATATGATGTGATGTCTTGGACAAGCATATTAATTCATGTCAGCACCATTCATTCACGCATTATGTATTGGTGGATGTTTCATAGAGTTGAAAATGTAAATGCTTAAGGAAGTTTGATAGAGAAAAGCTGGACCAAGCTTCATGATTGATTATGAACAATTTGGAGAAAACAGACATTGACTTCTAAAAATGTAAATGAAAAATCATGCATCTGTCTTTGTCTTTCACCAAAATGATGCCTATGTAGCCTCTTGGAAATGAAAACACTTGAGTTGAAGAGAAGTTGATGAGCTGTGATGCTGTAACCTTTTATGTTTAACTTTATTTTTTTCCTTGTAATGGGACTGTACCTAAAACTACATTCATCCAGAAAACTGCATCTAAAGTGTTGAGATCTCACACTCCTGTGCTTCATCTACAGCTTCTGGAAGGAGTTAAGCAGCTGGAGAAGCAATTCAGCTCTTCCTTGAATATAGCAATATCTCTCAATTGAGAGTTCTTGTTTGGGTAGTTTGAGTGGATTCAGTGGTGGATTCAGGCTGGATCTAGTGGGTCCAGCCAAGCTTCACTGTCAGTAGTAAGGGGTGTGAAGATTTACAATTTAGGAAAGAGATGAAATAGGCAGAGAAAGATTTGCTCAGCAGCTAGAGGAAGATCATGGCAGGTTCAACAGCATTTGGGTGCAATGATATTCAAAATGTGCATCTATCACTTCTCTTTACCCACAATTTAGTCTCTTGCTCCTACAAGTGCATTAAAGACTGTAAGTTATAGATTTTATAGAGAAGAACCAGAAGGAAAACTCTGATTTCCTGCTTAACACATGTCAAAGTATTGAACCAAATTGGTTTGAATTAAATCTGTAGATTTTGGTTAAATTGTAGCATCTTACAAAATTCAATATTAAGTTCCTAAAGTGATACTGAATTCATCTGTTTTGGAAGCAAGAGAACCAAAGTTTTCCATGAATTGCCTCCTGCTCATATAAAGCTCTCGGATTAAACAGCCTCCAAGAGTAGGTTCCCATGCCCTTTGAGACAGATATTTTTATTAAGTTACCAGTTGGGAACAGTTGTGATATTTTCATCTAAAATGAATGGCCTGGAGTCGGTATCATTGAATGCAAGCCCATGACATGATTAAGTTTTAAATAAACTTTATTTTATTTACTTATCTCCAGGCTGGTAGTGATATGACCAAAGTCTGTTGGTTGGAATTTTTTAAATTGTTTCGTAGCCTTATAAAAAAATAATAGATGTACTTAGCATCTCCATGAAACTTAAGAAGTCTGGATATAGCTAAGTGAAAAAGATGCAACAAAAATGTATTTTGCTCTCATATATCAGAATCCAAGTGTTCAAACATGTGAAAGAGCAGACAATGACTACTGAAATTACAGACACAGTACAGAAAACTTCCAAAGAAGGCATACATTGTTTTAAAAAAGTATATTATTATTGTACAAATGAAGATTTTATGTGTATTTAAGAATGCCAGTATGTTTTTACATAAATATGAAAGCTTATTTTTGAATCTAAGAAGATTGGAGACAATGCAATAGCTCCAGACTGACATGTCATGGGAAGTTTATGTAAATAGCAGTTAGCAAAGACCTTTGCACCCTCAGCAAAGACCTTTGCAGTTCTTAAGGAATATTCTTGACACTGTAGCAGTCAGGAGCTATGTTGCTGCTTCTCTGCTCCAACTATTAACACTGTATCTAATTACTATATTTAGAACAGAGCATTCTGATAAACAAAAGTGCAGATTACAAAACACACAAAATTAATTTAGCCAATGCATGACTGACTGGATGGTATGAGACAGGATGAATTAGCAGGAATGGGACTGCCCAAGAGTACAGATGCTTTACAGTAGTCTGGAAGATAATGGTTTTACTTTAAGTGATGATAGGATGGCGATAAATGGGACTGAGTCCAACTGAAGGCCTGTGGCCAGTGGTGTCCCGCAAGGATCAGTACTGGGGCTGGTGCTCTTCTACTTGTTTATCAATGACTTGAATGAGGGCACAGAGTGCACCCTCAGCAAGTTTGCAGATGACACCAAACTGGAAGGAGTAGCCGACACTCCCGAGGGCTGCGCTGCCATTCAGAGAGACCTGGACAAGATGGAGAGTTGGGCAGAGAGGAACCTCATGAGGTTCAACAAGGACAAGTGCAGGGTCCTGCAGCTGGGGAGGAATAACCCAGACACCAGGACAGATTAGGGGTTGACCTGCTGGAAAGCAGCTCCACAGAGAGGGATTTGGAAGTCCTGGTTGACATCAAGTTAACCATGAGTCAGCAATGTGCCCTCGTGGCCAAGAAGGCCAATGGGATCCTGGCTGCACCAGCAGGAGCGTTGCCAGCAGGTCGAGGGAGGGGATCCTGCCGCTCTGCTCAGCTCTGGTGAGGCCGCACCTGGAGTATTGGGTGCAGTTCTGGGCTCCCCAGGAGAAGAAGGACATTGAGCTTCTAAGGAGGGTCCAGCGTAGGGCCACGAAGATGATTAAGGGACTGGAACATCTATCATATGAGGAAAGACTAAGCAAGCTGGGCCTATTTAGTCTGGAGAAAAGAAGGCTGAGAGGAGATTTGATAAATAGATTCAAGTACCTGAGGGGAGAATGTAGGGAGGATGGGGCCAGGCTCTTCTCCGTGGTGGCCAAGACAGGACGAAGGGTAACGGGTGTAAGTTGAACCACAGGAAGTTCCACCTCCGTGTGAGGAAGAACTTCTTTCCTGTGAGGGTGCCAGAGCCCTGGCGCAGGCTGCCAAGAGAGGCTGTGGAGTCTCCTTCTCTGGAGATCTTCCAAAGCCACCTGGATGCCACCCTGTGCCCTGTGCTCTGGGTGTCCCTGTTGGAGCAGGGGGTTGGGCGAGGTGATCTCTAGAGGTCCCTTCCAACCTCAACCCTCCTGTGATTCTGTAACTCATTATTATTATATTTTTAATAAATTAGATATCTCACCCACACATTGATATTTGTTATAAAGTGGGGAACATTTTAGGTTTTGGTCTCAAACTCTTGAGCCATGAAAACACCTCATAATTAGAAAAATAGGCCAAAAATGTAAGTAAAAACAATTCAAAGTAATTGAAACGCTTGCTCTGAGTGGAAAGAGGCTACCAGCTTCAAAAAGCTGCTGCTTCATGTTCTGATGATTATATCTATATGTGCATAATATTTATGCCCTAGAAAAATCAGTGAGTGCTTAAAAAGCAGACAGGGGCAGAATGATTCTGGTTCTTGCTTTGCAGCATTATTCACAGCAGAGCTCCTCCAAATCAGCTGCAAGAAGACTATGATGCTACATGAAGCTAAAAATCTTTAATCTGTCTTCCCCTGCCATTAGTGTAAGTGCCTTTTGGACTTCCCTGAAGGAATTTTTTTCATTTAATAAATTTTATTCCTTGCATGTGTTTAAAAAAAAGAAAAATCCTGCTGGGGGTAATCCTATCTCTAGCAACATCTATAAATTAATTTGTTTCTTGAAAGCAAGAGTGATTTATAACTCACAGCAAAACTCAAGTAGCATGACTAAATTAAGGGGAGCATTTGGACGGTTGGAATAAAATTACAGCACAAATGTGAATGCCGTGTTAATGTGATAGTCAGGTGATGAATTTAGTCAAATGGGAATCAGTAAGCACAAAGTTATGATTCCTGTCTACCTGCAGCATTAGTCTAGTTGGGGCTGATATGATAAATGTCTGTGTTATCTTGATGTAATCAGAGGGCTGCCAATAGATTTCATGTGTGCAGACAGGAGATGCCATCTCATCCCCGACTTGTATGGAGCTGTGAATGGTGGCACACACTGTGCTCTGTTGAGGACAGTTTGCATTTATTCTGGTTGTTTTCTTTAACGTGAATGAGTCACTTGGACAGAAGCTCATGGCTGTTCTTTTTGCATAGGAATGCGACATGCAGGTGCTGCTGCTGCACGGGCTGGTGGCCCTCGCTGGGTGTCCAGGGGGTCCCCTCCTCTGGCCACCCCTTGGGGGCTGCTGTGTTCCGTGTCCACCTGTCCTGTCCCCATGGGGATGCTCTGCGCTTGTCCCCAAAGGGATCTCATGGACCTGCCAAACACTGCCCTGTAGAGCGGGCAGACTGGCTTCTGTCTGGGAGACACCAGCTCAGGGCACAAAACGCTGCATGAGATGTTCTCCCCAAGCCGGGTCACGGGCAGAGCCTTGTGGCTGTGTCATTCCTGGTAAATAGACTGGATTCTGACCTCTAGGCCAAATGGCACAGCAGGACTCATATCCACATCGCTGAAGAGCTTTATGCCCAGCAGGGTAACTGCACCGAAACTGTCCCAGTCACATTTGGGAATGCGCTCCTTGACCTGAGTCAAAATAGCACGGGGAGCTGGGCTGGCAATTTAGCAGTGCCCTGGCTGCAGACTCTACTTGAGTTTGCACCTTGGCCCTCCTTACCTCAGGCACCTGCAGGGTCAATCTCAGCTGGAGTTTTGCTCCTTCAGAGAGAGGGAATCCCAAGTTCACTGTGCAGAGTGCCCTGGCAAACACCAGAAACCCACTAATTTTTCTCCCTCTTTTTTTTTTTTTTTTTTTTCTGTTCTGCCTGCTATGAATGTATTGCTCCGCTTTTCTTGCACTGTGCAAGAAAATCAATCTGCTTCTTTGTCAAGGTTAGTCTAGCAGAAAGGAGGAAAGAGAAACCTCTCCCTCAAGGTGTGTTTCCTCACACAGAGCCGTGCTGTGGCTGTTTTTGATTTTTTTTCTGAGGAACTGTGCAAATGTCATGTAATTTGGCTTGTGCTCAAGTTCTGCTTCCTGAGAACAGCACGAAGGGAAGCTCTGTGTAAATGGAGCCCTTCCAAATTCAGGGTGATGGGAGAGGCAATGGCCAAGTGTCCTCGCATTTTCTTGAACATCAACCAAAGCTGGAGAAGTGCAGAGCTTTTTATGGAATTTCATAGTGACTCTAGGATTTTGTTTATTATTTTGGCCTTTTCTTTACATTAGAGACTTTGAAAAGAAATGTGAAGGCTGTGTTTCAATCCATTAGAAAAATAATTTTATGTACTGAAGCTGAGGATGGTTTTTACAGGCCCTGGTGTGTTACATGAAGGTCTGTTTGGTGGGAAAAGACTTCTAGGCCAGTGCTGGAGGACTGCTGAGGACAGCGGGGGCCCAGGCTTGCCCACATTGCCTGTGTGGAGCGTCCCTTGCCAGGAACCACATGCCAGTTCTGTTTTGGTGGAGACTAGTGAGTCACTCCAAAGAGACAACCTAGGAGTGATATAACATTTTATTGGGGCAGCAGGACCAAGAAATCAAAACTAAAACATTCATAACCAATTGGCTGCATTTATACCAGTGAATAAAAGAGGCTCTGAGGGCAGGCGCATGGCACAGCTCATGCCTCTGCAGTTCAAGTCCCTTCCCTCCTTAAAACAGAGGCCTCACGCATCCTGCCTTCTAGGAGAAGCTGCTGCTCTGTGTCTTCCATCTGTCAAGATGGGCCAGCCTTCTTCCTTTTCTGTGTTCATCCAGGGAAAACTTTGCTAGGAGGTAACTGCACCATGAGGAGGACTCAATAATGTCTCCCCTCTTCTGCATCTGGATGTGTGGCACATTCCTGTTGTGATACCATTTCAGGAGGAGACCTGGGGGAATACATCCCACCCCACCCACAGTCTGAATGCCTTCCCAGTGTCATTTTCTCCCTTCAGCTCTGTGGCTTCTGCAATTAATCATTTGGGTGCCAGGAATCTGCACATATTTCATGCTGGAACAAACATTGCAAGCTTCAGTGCAAATGAAACTAATGCTGGTGTGATGACAATCTCTTAAATGTCGACCCCATGTGCCTGCTTGGGTTCCGTTTTCTTTCACCGAGGCCTATTTTTGCCAGAGGACAGACAGCAAATTTGCAGAGCACACGCTCTTCATCCCTTAATGCTGCTCTGTAAAATCTGTGTTGTGCATCGCAATGCACTGCAGGATTTTGTACGAGGAGGAGCTATGGCAGCCAGAGGAACTAACAAGTCACACTGAAGTCTCTAGTGAGCTATTATCACTACTCCTAATAAAACATTTTTGTAGTAAAAAGATGTATCAAACACCCATCTGGCTTTTCAATAGAGGCTTTCAATGTTGCCTGTAACTTGAGGGAGTCTGTTGCCTCCAATCGACACTTCCTTCGCAGTCTTTGAATGACTGCTGGGGAAAAAAAACAGTGCATCAAGAGAAGGGGATGATGTATCCAAAAATGAAAGACATTTCAAAAGACAAATGTCACAACCCAGGCAGTTAACCTTAAGACTGTGCTACTAGGCTTATGTCCTACTGAGAGGCAGCAATAGTTTTACAAAGATCCTTTCATCTCAGTACTGAAAGAACAGAGTCTGAAGGGTCTGAAGAACTGCTATTTCTTTCTGCAGAGGAATAGATTAGCCTTCTAGTAGTATTTTAAGACTGCTAGCAGAAAGAATTTACAGTCACAGTAGTAAACCAAATTAGAATTATTTTAAAGAGGACCTGTATTTGGCTTTTTAATTAGCTAGTAATGTAATGAAGTTTCCACGGGGACTGTTTCAATTTGTTCCTAGTAATTTGATTGCCATTCAGTTAATATGAGAGATGGATCAACAGGCACAGATATTTACTTTTGATTATAATGAGGGTATGCAGCATGTTAAGTTACTCATTACTGGATCAACCTGAAGCAAACTTTGGGCCTTACAACCAACACCTTCCAGGTAAAGCTGATGCATCTGTGTCCTTCAGGTACTGACATGTACCTAAACCAAGACTGGTCATGGTCTTGAAGATTAGTGCAGGATAGCTGCTGCTTTGTGATGAAATCCTTTACACACTTCCCTTAAAAAATAAAAGATGACAGAGGAACAGATGACAGTGACATAGTCCCAGTAAAGGACTGTCCTCTGGATATTTCTGTTGGATAATCCTTGGTGATGTTCCTGGTCATATTGACTGCTGTTGGCTGAAATGGAAAGGAGGGACTTGTACGTGATAATTTAAATTCAGTGTGATCAGCATGAGCAAGGTCAGTCCTGATTACAGAAATCTCCTGGGCGAGCAGGTAGGAGCCTCCACAGTGCCAGTGCGGCTGTGATACAGCATGAGCAGCGTGGGTAGCCTGGGTCCTGGCATGGTTCCTACCACCAGCAGCTGCCTGCCCTCCTGGGCTGCTGAGGGCCACCCAAATGCACCCAAATGCAGGCCACCCGAATGTGGTGGAAGCAGGTCAGCTAGGTCACCTGAGCAATAGCTAGTCAAGCTGGTCTGGGATAAGTGCTCCGCACAATGAGATCTGAGGGCTTGTTGGCATCGTGTCATTGATAAGGTGCGGCTGAGAACCTGGCCATCTTGTTGAAATGCAGTCCTGTGTGTTTCAGAAATGGGACGAATAATTAAAAAAACATTCTTAAAAAAAGCGCTCGTGTGTATGTTCTGATACTTACAATAAGAAAAAGCACTGCTGCCAGCAATGCCTCATAACTGCATTAGTGCAAGTTCATGCATTTCTACATCTGTCCTGCTAGTGGCAACCTTTGAACTGGTACAACATCAAGATATAGAGAACCTGTCTCCTTCTGGGGCTTCTCCCCATCCACTTAGACTTCTATGTAGTGTGATTTCTATTTCAGTAGTATGCTAATCTGGCAGGGTGTTCAGTCAGAAATTAATTACTGAGAGCATAATGTAAAAACATACAGTACTGAATTTTTATTCTAATAACATAGTTAATAATTTCACTTTCAAGCAGATTTCAAGCAAAGAAGGAAAATAGTGTGAACTCCAATGCTTTGATCATGCAGTGACATTTTGATGCTAAGTTGCTCAAATAATCTAAACTAATGGCTTTATACCAAAGGATATTGAAAATACTTTGGTAGTTTTGGAAGCGCCTTTTCTAGAAGGTGGGCCAACAGTTCAAGAAAAAGCTGTGCTCCATTTGGAAGTGGCACTCCATCATTTTCACAATGTTGGCTTTGTGGCATTAGCACAAAACAAAGCAGACGTTGACAGAGTAGATGTTTTCTTCATCCAAGGTCTGTGGCGCTTGAAGAGTGACGGACCTTGGAGAGATCCTCTGATTCTCTCTAACACCCCCGTTCCTGCTTTGTTGTTGCAAAACGTGCTCCAGCAAATCACATTGCTGCTCTAGGACCTAGCAATCTTTCAGTCTTATCTACTTACTCTGTTTATTCATTTTCCCTTAAAATGTATCTTGACTTTATCTACATAACACAGTGCTTCATGATCTACTAGTGACATTCAACATTATTTTTATTCTGAAATGATCTAAACAAATATAGGTCATGTTGCAATGACAGCTCTCCAGCCAAACATTGCTTTAGGTGTCTGACAGGGAAACCCCTTGAGTTAGTGGAAAGGCTTCCTTCTGATTTTGAAACTGGGACATGTTCCTTGGAGGGAATAATGAACTTGACCATTTATACTAGTACTTATGTGCACTCATTTAACATAAACACCAGTGCGCATACGCTCCAGAGCACCAAAGCCCAGCATTTATGTTCAGTGCTGGAATCTGTGCTCAGATAATAACACAAACAACAGACTCCTGCACTCAGTACCACAGATGAGCAGCGCTCACCATCAGGTAGACAGCAATGACAGGAGGCAATTTAATCCTGACATTTTGTAAATGGCTATTTTATTGTGTTGGCACAAAGGTGGCAATGTAGGGGGTGATTTTCCACATCTATGACTCTATTTATAAACTGGCAGTTGCCAGCCTCTTGTGCTGGCACTTGCCAGCCTAAAATGGTTATTCTTGATTTTTTACATCTTAATCTTCTCAGTTTCTTTTAATATTAACCTCTTTTTTTCTGGAATGAAATGGCTAGTGTTCAGTGCAAGCTGCTGAGGCACTTGCTGTTACCGAGCTGCTCTCAATGAACAGCACAGAAATATTAGCAATGGATCAGTTAGGAGCAGTTGAGAGCAAAGGGCATATGACTGACAACAGAACCTGCTCTTGGCCAAGCAGGGTCACCCTTAGAAAAGCGAGTTTTGACAGGTATTTAACCATAAAGCTGACACCAGAGCTATGGCATTTTTGCCCTCTGCTCTGCTTTGATTGGGACAGGAACACTCTCCGCCCCCCACCATCAGCTAACTGGAAACCTTGAATGTTTCCATGCAGAAAAATAATTAGAAAAGCTTTGTCACATTCCCCTGAGTCCTATTTATCTGTAACATGATGATTGGCTCCAGCAACTGGGATAATACTCTCATTTGTTAATGCCATCAACCTTGATACCAATGAGCTCTTTCTAAATGAGGGTAAATATAATAAGGAGAATATATTATAGTTGTTCTCTGATTTCTCAGCACTGAAATGGCTTGAATAGCTACTGTTTATATTTGTTAGTTTGGAAATAATGTCACCTTAATTAATGGTAGAAAAAAAAAAGACATCCACAATGTTGGGAAACATGGTTTAGCAAATCTGCGAAATATCATTTGCTTCAGACCATCTATCTAGAGTGGCATATTTCTAGAGGTGACCTTATGGAGTTAAAATTCTGTTATTTGTAACTGGCTAACATGATTTGGCCAAACTCCATCTAGATTTCTTTTCAGGGATTTTACCAGGCCATGCTTGGTTTTGATCTTTAGATCTTTCTCCTTAGGAGTGCTGCCTCAGAGACAGCACACTTCAGTTAGAAGATCCTGTCTGGAGAAATACTTTCAACTGCAATGGTGTTAGATGATTTTCAAAGCTTTTTTCATCAAGATCTATACTTGCCTACAGTCAACGTCTTTGAAACGCTATAAGCGAAACAGAAGTTGTCAACAAACCACATTAATATTTTAGAAAAAACGTTTAAATATTTATGGTGATGCTTCAGCATATTCTTTATCTAAAACTTCACTGTAAAAGAGTTGCCTTGAGATACATTTCTCACTGAGCAGTACTGTACCCCTGGGAACAGTTTATAGGGCTTTTATTTATTAGAGAACATCAACAACATTTAGTTAACTTAGAAGAAGTGTATTAAAGGCACTTTACACTTTCAGTGGGGTTATGGTACTATCTGGTTGTTGTTTATGTTTGCAGAAGTCAGTGCAGGCTTATTGGGTTACTGTCTGCAATAAAGAAATAACTGAGGTACATTAATGTGCTTAAAAAGCATGGAAATTTACCTTACTACGGCTTCTCAGATAATGCAACAAAATTGCCTTGAGAAATCCTATGTTTTTGGAGGCCTTGCCCGTACCTGGGCAAGAGATCTGGGCTCCTAGAGATGGAGCCAGGAGACTCAGCACCGCCACGGTGCTGTTGGGGGCCTGGGAGTCGTTTGAGCTTCCAAACTCAGATGTTAAAGGAGAAGGGAAACTTTCTTTGTTAATGCTTCTGGAGTTACAGAAGCAATTTCCATGATCTTGATGCTCTTCACCTGCTGCAGGAGTGTAAATATGTGTCATCTGTCACCTTTTGATGGCACACGGATTGCTATGGAATAAGGCTGGTATTCTCAGTCCTGTTCTCAGACTGAACATCATAAATACCAGCACAATTTAGATAAAATGACAGATTCACAGGTAATTTTATTGCACATTTACCAGCATAGGTAAATGGAAAAAAAAACACATTAGGGATAATGAATGCTGTGCTCTCGTACAGTATCTGTACCAGGGGGAGTGAATTTCACAGCTTCTGCTGGGAGTTCATCTTTTCTTTGACTAATGCTAGCCTACCCCTGCTGGGCATCACTTTTATGTTTGACTCAAAGGACACTTCTGAAGAAATTTCCTTCCCTGGCAATTTTAAAACTTGAAAATATCTCATAATCTAAAGCATTTCAGAAGGGAAGAGAAAAAAAAAAGAGAGAAAGATTCTGGACCTACTTGCAAAGATGTTATCGCCCTGCCTCTGGAAAAAAATAATTCTTCTCTCTACACGAAACTGAGACCAAGAAACAGCTCCGGAGGAAAGAGAAGACAAGAAATCAACACTTACTAAATTTCCATATTTCAAAAGCATAGGAACCATGTTAATGTACTTGGAAAGCAAAACACTATTTAGAGATAAATTTCTTTAGCATTTAGAGATTGAAATAAAGTTATTTATGTTACTAATTCTTTTGATATTATCAGATGCCTAGGAAGGTCTTGGATAATTAAGATAAGTCTTTTTAAAAAAGTAAGATTTTTATCCTTATAATTGCCAGGAAAACATGATCCAGAGGAATAATCATGATTTACGTCAAAAGAGCTTCATATTTAATGTTATTTAAAGAAAACTATTTGTTTGGATTTTGGGGAATCTGACTCATGATTTTTAAATATTTGAAGCTGGCAAAAGAATCACAACTCCCATTTCTTCTGCTTAGAGCTTCCATGGGTTTTCATCAAAATATCACATCACTCAGGCCCCCTGAATTTTCCCTATATGCACATGAATAGGTGTGGCTTCCGCAACTTTGAATTCCGCAACAAGTTTTTCCTTATGTTTAGATGGAACATCCTGTGTTTTAGATTGTGTTCATTGCCTCTTGCTCTTGCCTTGCCTCTGCCTCTTGCCTTGGGTATCACTGAGAAGAGTCTAGCTCCTTTCTACATAATCCCTTCGGATACTTATGCACATTGATAATATCACCCCTGAATTTTCTCTTCTTCAGGCTGGTCAGACCCAGCTCTCTCAGTCTTTCCTTGTAAGAGAGAGACCTCAGTTCCTTAATCAACCTTGTTGCCATCTGTTGGACTCATTCCTGTAGCTTCACATCCATGTTGGAGCCCAGCACTGGACACAGCACTCCAGGTGTGGCCTCACCAGGGCTAAGTAGAGGGGCAGGATCACCTCCTTCAACCTGCTGGCAATGCTCTTCCTAATGCATCCCAGGCTACCATTTGCCTTCTTGGCCACAAGGGCACATTGTTGGCTCATGGTCAACTTGTTCTCCAGCACTCCACATCCTTCTCTGCAGAGCTGCTTTCCAGCAGGTCACTCCCAGCCTCTTGTGGTGCCAGGGGTGATTCCTCTTTATGGGCAGGACCCTGCACTTGTCTTTGCTGAACTTCATGAGGTTCTTTCTGCCCCTCTCTCCAGCCTGTCCAAGTCTCTCTGAAGGGCAGCACAGCCCTCCGGGGTATACTAGGGTATACTCCTTGGGCATACTCATTCAGTATGGCTTAGAGAATGGGGATAATGTGGAAGTCTTGCTTTTATTTTAATGAAGGATGTTAGTTTTTGAATACTTTTGTCTTACAAGGTGAAACAAATACCACTCTTTTATATAAACACGCAAGATTTTGTTCTGGAATAGATTATTTGCCTTAATTCACAAGTAAAATTATCTTTACCAATACAGACAGGGACAGGAAATGGCAGCACCATTTTATTCAATGTTCACCAAGTACACATATACAGCAATTTGACTGCATGTCTGAATTTGCTCCAGAGAGCCTTACCATGAAGGGTTCGAATTTTTAAGTCCAGTACTGCTACTGTGTAGCTAAGAGAAGTCCAGGCAGATCTGGCTTGTCCTTATCTTGTGAGAGACTGCTTGGCTGAAAAAAGGGAGCTGGAGCTCCGGAGTAAGCTTAGCACAAACACAGATCAGCCTTCCAAGAAAGAGCAATTGCCTCTCAGTCTCATCGAGCAAGACAGGGGAGTTGTCTTGGCTGACTGAGCTGAGCTGCTGCAAACCTTGAGACTGTAAATTACAATTTGTGCAATTGTGTGCACCTCTTCCTTTAAATTATAGAAGCAAGAGCAATTAGCCTCATTAAAAACATGAATGTAGAGCAGGTAGTATGGGTTCTAATAAAGCAAGCAGACTTTTCTATTAAAGCACTTTGCATAATGCAATTCTATGAAGTATTTTCTTCATTTTCAAGCTTCTTTCCATTCACTGCGCTCCATATTAATCGCTAAGAAAACAAAACAAAATAATAATAAAAGAAACAGAGCAAGAGTTTTTCTTTTAAGGGCTTCCTTTTTGTCTTGAAGAAAGACAAGACATTCAAAGCAAAATATAATTAAGGAGTTCACATTCTCATATACCTCAGGCTATGTCCCTACCAAGGATTTTTTTCTAGCTCAGAGGTCTTTGTCTTGACGGTGTGCATGAGGGACATCTATTCTGTGTAATATTCCTCTGGTTCCCACGCTGCCCAGTGCTGCAATCTAAAAGTCTGATTCTCCCTTCCTTTGTCACCCTGTGTCTGCTCTGTTTGTTTTGGGGCCAGAGTAGCTTTTAGCTAGGTCAATCCTGGTGTGGGAAAAGCAGTAGATGATTGTTTCAGTTTTTGGGGGTGTTCCTTCTTGCTGCTTATCTGTAGGTCGTTGTTACCTACTGCTCTGAGTGAACAGCAGCTTACCCAAGACTTGGAAATGTACCTGTTCCGTATATTCTGACTTCATATGTCCCCAGAATCATTGAACAGAAGGAAAATTTGTGAAACTTCAGTATATTGGCATTTGAACAACCATTGCACAAATAAAATACATAAAATATCTGGGTCTGTCCTGACCCAGATCGTAGGTCGGTTCGGAGTGTCTGTGAGGGGTCCTCACAGATGAAAAGGATGAAAAGAAAGTCTTTGTGAGGATACATGTTTGAAATTGCATTTGGGGTGTCATGAAGAACCCTTATATGCTAAATGATTAAGAGACTTATAAATAGGAGGTACCTGTTAAAAATCTGAGCTTATCTGCATGTACTTTTTGAAGAGGTAAGGGGGTTCATGTTTATGAAATCTACAATGCTCAGTCAGGAAGATGACAATCGTGTGTGACTCAAGTGATCTATGTTATATAAAAATAACAAATCAAGAAGCCATAGCACTTAGTAATAGCAATCAGGTGGCAAAGAATGATGGACCAAAATGTGTTTCTGCAAAATATGTCCATTAGGAATGATGAGGATTAATAAATATCACTGGTTTAATGCAAACAAATATCACATTAATAAACATCACATTACGCTGATGAGCCTCTCATGCTTTAAAATTCAGTCTCCCATCCTTGCCAATATTTCAAAGAGTAGGAGAAAGAGAATATTTCAAAGGAGAGAATACAGACCTTAAGTGATTTAAGTTTCTCCCTCCCAGTCAGGATGTTTTTGGCCAGAGCCTACCAGGGTTTCTGCCTGGCCAGATCTAGTCTCCACAACAGCAGTACAAGGAAGAAGAAAGGCCAAGAGACCCCAGCTCCAGCTCCTGCCTACAGGCCCCATTTGTCTCTCCCTGCTATGCCTATTCCTGAGCATCCTCAGGGACCAGGAAAATGGTTCCCGGGGACCAGCACTAGTCACAGGATCCGTGTAGTTGCACGTCCCTGGCAAAGAAACCAGGAAGACTTCCAGCTTCCAGCCCCTCCAAAGGGCAGGGCACAGCCAGTGTCTTTTCCTCATATACGCAGCAAAGAGCCAACACAGGCTTTCTGCTGCATCCCAGTCATTCTTGGGAAAAACAACCCTCAGGATTTTCTGTAGCTGGGCCTGTTTTCTCCCCAGGGTCTGTCAGCTTCTCTGGTGTGAGGTAATTTATGAAATAATTAGTGTTCAGCAGCTGCTCGTTGTGCTCTGGGGAGGGGATGCGACGGTAGGGCCTGCTACAGAGGACCCCAGTGCCCAGCGAGCGCGCGCCTATCACTGTAGCCTTGCTCGGGCTCCTGGCCCCACTGTGAACCCTGCAGCTTAGCACTCGCAGGCGGCTGTCTGCGCCTTGCAAACCCCGTCGATAAATCCTCCAGGAGATTAGTTTCCAGCGGCGCTTCTGCTCTGCTGCCCCATGTGCAGCTGGGGCATCCTTGGGGCTGCCAGCATTGCCTGCACGGGGCCTGGAGCCGCCTGTGCCCCTC
Organism: Crypturellus undulatus; assembly: GCA_013389825.1. Classification (NCBI taxonomy): domain Eukaryota; kingdom Metazoa; phylum Chordata; class Aves; order Tinamiformes; family Tinamidae; genus Crypturellus; species Crypturellus undulatus. Next base: position 60,154 of record VWPW01021500.1, read on the forward strand.
ATGTCTGCACCCTGTCCCCAGATCAGAGCCAGGCTGACCTGCACCAGCAAGACCAAGGTGCTCAGGACAGGGGTGGATCCACAGCACAGGGATTGGGGTCGCTTTTGATGGGCACCAGCCCCTAACACCAAAACCGATTATGGGAAGATGTGAAATTAGGGCCTTATGCAGCTTGCAATGACGGCAGCTGGAGCTAAGTCACGAGTGTTTACACGCTGGAGGATTAAGAGTTTCCAAGGAGGCGGCAGGCGTGAGTGAGACGCACCAGCTCCTGCCGGGGGAGAGCAGAGGAGCAGGTTCCTCCAGAGCTAGCGCGCCGCACGAGGCTCCTTGGATCCAGCCGCGGACGAATGCCTGGCACTGCCCAGCCCAGAGGGGTGGCCGGGACCTGCCTCCTGCTGCACTGGGGTTGCGCTGTGGCACGAGCACCATCCTGCCCTCCTGGAGCAAGCAGGAGGTCAGCCCCCTTGCCAGTGGGGCAGGGTTGGCAGGGAGGGCAGGGACCAGCCCAGGCTCATCACACGGCTATATTAGAAATATTCCATATTTTACTAGTGTTGTGTGCATAGTATGAATCTGGAGTGGGAGAGAGGTTAGAATAAGAAGATATAAATGTGCCTGGGCATGGACCCAGAGTTGCACAAACATGGTCACTTCTGCCTTTCCAAGTAGGCAGGTCGGGTTCAGTGCCAGGAGAAGGGAATGGGGAATCTCTGAAGAGATATCCAAGATCTCCAAGAGGAGCCCCTAGAAACTAAAATTGAGGAAGGAACAGCCACAGAGTTATCCTCCTTTGTTATCTCTCTGTCTGACAAACCTCTCCCCTTGTTTTACTAACCCCTCCAGTTTTTTTTTTTTTTTTACAAAGCCATTTTTAGGTCCCAATTACCTTTAAATTAATATATTTTTCCCACCAATAAGTGAAACCTAAAAAAGGAAAAAGGCATCTTGTAGATCTCCTTAAGTGGAAAACACCCTTTAAAGTATGTCTGATAGTGATCTCACAAACAGCTGTCAGTCCTGGCAAGCTGCAAGCAGCCTAGAATGTGCTATTCTTAGATCAAGAAAGCATATGTAGGTCAAATTACAATTGGTTCTTGTAAACACCATCCCTACGAAAATCAGAAACTGATACAAGGTCAGAAATTTGTAATATGCTGAATCAGAAAGAAAAAAAGAACGGCCAGGACCATTTTAGTCTTCTCCTCTCTAATATTTTAGTTAATCTCAGTTTTTACCAAATTTGTTCTGCTCCATATGCTGTCAGCGGTCTGAGATGGGGGAGATGTCATGGAGCCCTTCTTGCAGCCTGAAAGGAATAAACCAGCAATACCGTTTAGTTGTGCCTTTTTATTTAAGCACCCCAGGGTAAAACTAAATATGAGGCTAAAATGGAAGTTGCAATTTGTAAGCCCTTAATATTTGCTAATAAAATATACTGCATGGATGAGTAAGGCAATTCTAGTCACAGTGTCACAGCCTTATTTTACAGAACCAGGACAAACGCTTGGGTTGTGCTGGTCCACCAGATGCCTCCTGGAGGTGAAATCCCTGGTTCATTCCTGTTGCCAGCCAAGAACGGCTGCCTGCTAGCCCTGGAGGCAAGAAGGAGTTGCCACCTCTGGGTTACGTAGGCAGAGCATGAGCTTCACGCCAAGCTCTTCACTCTTTGCATTAAGTGCCTGCTATGGAGGAGGGCATTGCTGCCCGCTGTGCTGCACCGGGACACAGGGCCCGGAATGGGACACCCTCAGGGCACCCACCAATGCTCTGGGTGGGACCACCCTGAGCTGGGACATCCCTTCCCAGGCCCCCGGCCAGGGCTGCTCCTGGCTCCAGGGAAGAGGCAGCGCTCCTGGGCGGCGCAGGGTCCTCTGCAGTGATCCCACCCCACTCCTTGGCTGCTGCTTGCAGAAACCAGAGTTTCACCCTGCCCTTCTTCAGCTCTGCCCAGCGTGAGTGAAAATGATGAAAATCATTTGGTGGCTGGCCAAACAGGAAGCTTGTGGCATTTTTACAAAGAAATTTACTATTTTTTCCTACAGTTTCTAAAGATCAACAAATGCATTAATACAAATTATTACCTGTCTGCACAGCCACAATTTTTCCCAGTGCTCAATGCAGCAGCATCTAAAATGTTTATTCTATATTTTATCCGCTCTTTGGACTGGTACGGTGATTTTATTTCTACTACTCTTCCACGGAGATATTATATTACCCTTCAGGGACCTCCTCCGCTGCAGTTGGGCGCAGCCTAATTATAGATCAAGATTACCTTTAAATAAGCGTAGCATCTTTTTCCAGCTAATGCTCTTCTCTGTCAAGTTTTTCTCTCAAACACAGAAGATGTGCTACTGATGTTTACAGCCTCCTCAAAAGAGGAACGGAGCTCCAAGCGCTCTTTAGCTACGCTGAGGACATTGAGGACGTTTTGCTCACAAGACAAAACTTCTGCACTCAGAGGTGCAGAGGAAGAGAAGACAAGAATAAACCAGAGGGCGGTTTCCAAATAATCCTAAAAGGCAAGGAAACAAAATGAAAAATATCAGTAAGCTCTCTGCAAAAAGACTAAAGCTTTGCTGAGCCTGAAATGACAGTTGTTTTAATAATGAATCTGTGCCCTTTCCTTGAAATTGTAACCGAGTTAGTGGGCAGATTTAATTCCTTGTCCTTGTTCAAGCTGAGTGAAAAACTGTTGGACAGTTGGGGTCCAACTGTCAGTCATACACATGTAAATATTTAAGATTTTTGTATGCAATTTTGATAGACTTGCCAACTCTTGTGATTTATGATTTTTGCAGTATGTTTGAATTTCTTCTCGCAGCACCTGGAGTCATTTTAGCAAATGATGAGTATGAGATTCCACTTCAAGTGAAAAGCAACTGTTTAGTTAGAAGAGTTGAAAATAGGACTCTTAAGGCTCAAAAGCATCAGGCAAAATACCTCCTGCCCAAGCAATTTGTTTTTCAGCTTTCAAACAAACACTCTACTTTTCAGGTACTGAATCTGACTAGCTTTAAACTTTACAACTAAGTCTACAGAATTCATCTGGTAGCTGCACACTTCTTGCTAGCAAGCAATTCTTACACAGCATTAATTGTCATCACTGCTTCATCATAGACAAACCTCTTAGTCTTTAACAGTCTCATATTAAAAATTAGCTCTGAGCACAGGATACCACAGAGTGGACAGTTTGCACAGAGGATGTGGTCTTGAGTCATTTGTAGTCACTGAAGTCCAGGCAATCAGGCCTGAGAGCCTGGCACAGTTTTTGGATGAACAGCACGAGATGTTCAGATGGGGCAAAGTTATTTATTCTGCATTTCTATTTCACACAGCGCCCAGTGCTTCACTCTGGCTAATGAAGTGGAAACAGATTTTAAAATATTGAAACTGGTTTCCTCATTCGCATTTCCCTAACATTGCTTGGGCCGCGAAAAGCCCCTCTAGTGGATATTTATTTATTTTGCGACTGGGCAAAAAAGCTGTTGGTGTCTAAAAGTCACTGACACAGCTGAAGTTTCCTTCTCTTCCCCCAGCTCCTCTAACTTCTGATTATTCTTTACCTCTAAGAAAACACTTAAATAAAAGTACCTTCCTATGGATTTGAATTCAGGCTTGTATTTTCTGTGATTGTTTGTTAACACCCAGCAAGTTGCACTGCAGATCCACATTTTTTTCACGTAACTTAGGTGCTTTTTAGCTCTTTACAGATATTTCTGCTGTTTGAAGAGAGATGTTTTTCAGGCCCAGACCTGTTGACATGTTCTGTTGCTTTCCATGCTTGAAAGAACAAGGGCGCCAAACTTTTCTGAAACGTTTTACTTTTGGTTCCTTGCTGCAGAAATAATTCATCCAAACGAGTCCTTCTGGCATCACACAGTGCCCGACTGTTCCCTAATGAGGTTCTGAAGCTGGAGCTGACAGGCATCCTGAGACAGTGACATCCTTATGTACCATGACTGTAAAGGCTTCAGAGCGCAACACGGCAGCACCGCTGCCTCGGCCGCGCTGCCTACAGCGCGCAGCGGCTGCAGCTTGTGCTTCTGTTGTCTGAGAGTTGTGGAGCACAGCAACAGCCTGGGAAACCTGCCAAGCCGCGAGCGTATATTGGAACATGGTTGGTGTGAATATATAACCGCATGTTGTAAAGAATACTTCAAATGCTGGTCTAGTAAGGACCAACAACTGAAAAAACAGCCTCTCATGGGAAGTCTGTGTGTGTAAAGATTAGCCTTCATCCTTCAATAAATTACTGTGCCCTGTCCTTTACATATCTGCAAACAACAATAAGGGCTTCAGAATACCTCCCCACAGGCTGTGAGAAACTTAGGAACTCTCATAGAAGACTCAAATCCACAAACTTAAAAAAAATCATAACAGCAATGTCATTGGCAAATCAAAATTTGTGGACAACAGCTAATCTTTTTATTAATATTTTGAAACAGAATTTTTAGAAAAAAAAGCTTTATTAGAGCATTGCAAAAGATATTTACAGTACAGAAAAAATACTTTTTAACGCAGAACTCTAAAGGGTGAGACTCAGCCCCACAAGCTTTGGGTTCAAATTGTTAACCATGGTCATTTCAGTCTGAAAGGGGTTGGGGGTAAATCATGGACCTCCTCATGGACCTTAATGATTCATGTCTGGACCTCCTTAGTTTAGCATGTTGCTCCATGTCTGTGATCTTCCTACACTCAGGAAGACAGTTCACACCGGAATAAAAGTTCCTGTAATTAACAGGCAGCAGCAGTGTCCTTTCTGGTACCCAGTATCTGAAAATATTTATTGCTTCTCCAGCTCAAGAACACCAAGGAAACATACCTGTTTGCTCCTCTGGGCTAAGGCAACCACAAATTTGAATGTCTTTGCCTGCTCAGGTCCATTTTCTCTTCAGCTCCACCCAAGACTGAAGAGGATGGTCTGTGAAAGCTGGATATCTCAAGTCATGCTAAGGAAAAGCTGCCTCAGCTCCTCAGCACATTCAGGACTTTTTCCTCATCTTTTTGTGGCCTCTCAAAGGCTTCACAAAAGCTTTCCAAACCCTGGGCACCACCGAGTTGCTGCAGGTGAGACACCCTCCAGCTGCAGGCAGGTCTCACCGAGGCCATGGGCCACAGGCACCTCGCCGGCCAGCGTGCCTTGCATCAGCTGAAACTCCCTGGATTTAGCCAAAGTGGCTAAATTAGACTGCTCTTTTTCTACTGACAGCTGAGGCTTTTGTTTTGCTAGGCTGGAGACGAGTTGCTGTTGTCTACCCATAAGTTTAAGTTGTGCAGAGAGGTAAGCAAAAAAAATGCCATGCTGGAAGAAATGAGGCCAGAAAGAGATGAGTAAACCTGAAAATGTGAAATTTTGGGGGGTGTGCTTTTTTTGTTTGTTTGTTTGTTTTTTTCTGGTGATCTCTTGGCCTGTAGGTCCCTCCTGCTTTTTCAAGCATGTATGAGGTACAAGGGATGAACAGAGTAAGTTTTGCTTGAGGTGAAGAGCATGGTGGAAAAGTCTCATTGGCTTTTTGGAGGTTTAAATCAGGCCCTAGGGGGAGGTTATTTTGCCAGTTATTCTGTTCCTCCCTGGGCACACTGCAAGCACAATTTGCAGTAAACATTAACTACTTCTCTACTAAAATGTTCACCTTTTCCCAGGACAATATTATAGGAAAAATAAAAAGTGGTACAATACTTACCGAACAGCTGAATTTATGTAAATGTTTATCACCTCAGTGAGCAGTTCCCATGAAAGGCACTAAGAAATAAACTGTAAAATAATCCAGCCCAGCCCTAACAAAAATGAGGAAGGAAAAGAGACATTTTAAAATCTCACTTAAGGCGCTGGTGATTTTTTCCAAGGCTTCTTAACGCTAATGATTTATAAAGAAAATAAACAGTGTTAAAGAATAGGCCTTATAAAAAATTTGGAGAAAATATTCTAATGGATAACAGTGCTTCCCAACCCCAGTTCAACCATTTAGTGTTTCTGACATATCTGGTAGCAAAGATGATAGAGATTGAGGCAATCACTGACAAAACATAGCAGCAGTATCAGTAGTGTACCTATTGTGAAGGGGCTTTGAGGTGACAAGCTGAGCACAGTCACCCTGCTTGCACTGAGGTTCTGGGGTGGAAGTGAGGCTGCTCCTGAGGTGCAGTATCTGTGTGCCTTCCAGTACGGGTTTATAGCTGTAGGACACGGCTGTCTTTATAAAGAAGACTTGAAATTATGGCAGGAGCTATGAATGCTCTGTCTCCTTGGACATCCATTTATTAGTGTGGCTCCACTGCAGGCTGGGAAACCCAAGGTTCCCATAGATGGACTACCTGAAGTTGCCTAGCTGCATTTTTACCTTTTATGTCACCATGAAATCATATTGTAGTCTCCTCAAGCACTCTCTAAATCCCTATATCCTTTGCCAGCACTGATTCGTCACAGCTCATGTGCCATTCCCGTAGGAACATACCACACTGCCACCAACCCCATGGAGGCCCCGAGCATCAGGTGCTGCAAGAGCCTGCATTAGAGGTTATGCAGAACGCAGAAAAAATGTATGCAGACAACCTTGCTGTTAAACAGACAGCTGTGAGACCTTGCAGGGTCCCATTCACAGTCTGGTTCTGAGGGGCACTGCAGCAATGTCTGAATTGCTAAGCAGCTTCCTCCCTCAGGGTGATATCTCCGTAGTGTGAACACTGGCACTGATGTGATGCTACTGTCTGTTCTCAGCCCAGATGTGCTATTTGCTCCATACTGATTCTTCAGGGCATCTGCCTCACTGTGGTCTCTGTGGCCCCATGCTGGAGAATTATGCAGTGTAAGTGGTGCTTATGTATTCCTAGGACAGTGCCAGAAACCTGAGAAAATAGTGAAAATGAGGGAGAAAAATAAACTATTGCATTTGTTAGCTGGCATGGGTTTATGGAGCATTTTGACTGCAGTGAGGGAAGGTAACTAGCATTGGAGAGGGTGTGTGTGTGTAAATGGTGCAGTGGAGCTCAGGGCAGCCAGGTTTTGCTGGCTAGCCACCTGGCAAGTGGGAGAGCTGGCACCAGCCTGCAGAGTGCCCAGGAGGGCAGTGGTGGTTGCGAGGATGCTGGAGCTGCAAGATGCTCTGTTTGTGAGTGCTCTGCTCCAGTTGCCCTAGGGCTAGGCCATGAGTGCTCTCTCCTGCCTGTGCCAGGAAGCAGATGTTAAGCATTGACATGAGCAGCTGAGGGACTGTAGCCCACCTAGGGCTAGGGACTGCTAGGAAGAGGGACTGCTCTTCGGGTTCAGATGGGTGTATGAAGCTTCACCCAAACCAGTGGGAGGTAAATATTGGTTCTGTACATTGACCTTTCTCTCTAGCAGGACCTTGGTCTGGCCTCAAGACTCAATGAAAGGTCGCAAGGGCACAGAGGTAATAGTGCACTGGGGAAGCGGGGAGCAGAGGAACTGGTGCCCCTTCAAGACTAGTTTGTGACATTGCTGTTTCCATAGGGTCCTTCACCTGTAGCCCAGGGTCTGCACTTACTACTGGTGCTAAATCTCTGTCTGAATGGTGCTTGGCACAAAGGACTTCTTGACTATGTGCCCAAGAACTACAAATCACAACAGCAGAAGAATGCAGCGTTCTTTCCTTCATAGTTATACTTTGCCACAGGATTAGGACCTTCAGTTCTTCTAGTGCTTCATTAATCCCAGGAGGTGACATCCCATTAAACATCCTTATCACGTTCCAGAAATTTATTTTTCAAATATTTCGTGGACTGTAAATTGAACAGCTGTTCTCTTGTGGCACTGTTAATAGCATAGACCACTGCGCTGGGATTCCCATTTTTCCACTCTAGCACTGTGGCTGCCTTAACCCTGCCTTTCTCATGAGTTATCAATATGCAGAAGCTGCTGCTGTTCTCTCAAGTACAATTTTATACCTTGTTTTGTATCTCAGACCATAGACGCACAGAAAAAAGTTCATACAGGTGTCTCCTGCCCCAAGTAGAACATTTTGGGAGCTGGTCCAAGAACAGGAATATTCCATGAGCAGGTGGAAATATATCCCATGTTGTACAGTTGTTTTCAACTCAGCTTTGGACACAGCGATAGGGCTCAGTGTTTAGGGGAAGGATATCATGTTCTCACTGAACAAGAGCTCTTCTTCCCTGACTGAGCCATACAAAGAGTGAGAGAATGACTGCCTATGGAGAGGCTGACCCAAACCGGACAGCCCAGCATCCCATCCGATCCATCCCATCCAAACCGGACATCCCATCCAAACTGCCCATCACGTTACCCACAAACCATACATGAGCACTGTCTGAGGGAGGATTTGTGGGCCTTGGACTGACGCATACCCAACTTTGCTTTGTTTACGACAACAAATGTATCCTGGTTGGGAAGCAGGGAAATCCACAGGGTCCCATGGGGCAGGAGGGCCACCCACACTCCTGTGTGGTTGAGGGCTTTGCTGAGAAGGGAAGGTGCAGCAGAGACCAGCCTCATAAATATATGGGCAGGGGAATCCTGTCCTGCCTTTGTTACTGGAGAATTGGCTCAGCTAAAGTTTCAGAGAGGCTGTAAACTAGGATTTGCACCTAGTCATGTGGGAAAATAAAGGTCAGATGTGCCAAGCTATGCTTTGTACTAAAAGTGATACTAAGAACGAGCTGACATTGCCGACATACACTGTGTGATTAAGACCTTCTGCCAAAGAAATTGGTGTAACAGCTGGGCTGTCATATCAGTCTGAAATGTTTGCCCTATGACAGTCAAAGAGACTGTCTCCTACAGAAGATACTTTTGATTTTATGTAGAGCCTAGTGGAACTTGGATTGAGTAACATAACACATCTTCTCCCTTGCTTGGCATGTCTTGTGCAGTCCAGTAACTTGACATGTACATCTGAAATTTCTGGATGAAACATGAAAGGAAGAAAAAAACCTGGAGCAGTGAATATGGCAGAATTACAGACCTGATGGGCCTAGTCATGAAAAGGAACTTTCTCATTTCAAGAGAAACATTCCTCCTACATGGAGGTAGGACTTCTCAGCGGACACTGACAGCTGGTTGTAGTTCGCATCTCCACGGTGCGCTTGGAAAGCTGGTCGGATACCATCCCCTGCTTGGCTTCTGGGATGTGTTTCTTGGATGAGAAATGCAGTGCTGCAGTTGAAACACAGATCCAAGGTTAGATTTGTAGGTGGGATCAGTTATATTTCTTACTCAGATTACTGTTGTTTTATGCTGATGACAGGCCTGGGGCTACTGTAGTGTCAAAGGCATTTATGAAATTCATAGCCTGAACAATTAGGATAACCTGGATCTGAAGCAATTGTTGATAGAATAAAGGACAGAGGAGTCTAGTGAGGGAAGGAAAGCATCTGAACTAACCCTGATTTTAGAAATGGTCTCTGAAGACTCTGAAATTGATGTGAGTTTTTTTTTAATCTTTCTTTTACTTGGCCTTTAAAACTGTAATAGTCTGAGCTACTTTTGAAGAAGGGATTTTGAAGCTGTTTTTGGTAACCTTGGTAAAAGAACAATTATTTATACAATCATATCTCTGTTTGTAATTTTCTGGTGATGCCTGAATTGCATACATTTCCCTGTCAATTCCAAACCAGCTTGCACTTGCTTGGTTAGTGCAGTATGACAAGAACAATACTATTCCTGGGCAGACATGACAGTCAATCCCATTTAGATACCTTACAGTAACATGAATGATATTGCTGACCAAGTGAAAACTCACAACGGGATCATTTCTCATCAAAAATATTTGTGGCTGGATATGGTGAGCTGAATTCTCTGCATCTATCTCGAGTTATATTCATCTCTGTTCTCCCTGCTTCTTGGACATGATCTCTGAGTGCTACTGACCCCTTGGTGAGTACTTTGGGCCAAACACCATTTTCAAACACCATTGTGACTTGCTGATCACCAGCTTCCTGTATTTGACTAAACCACTGCTTGACCATTTTTTCTGCACCAAGCCAGGTGCCTTCTCTCTGTCAGGCCACTGTCAGGACAAGACCTTCTTATTCTTCCAAAAGTCAAATGTCTTGGGAGAGAGCAGTCAGGGCAAAACAAGCCCTGTCATGCTACCAGTGGGAGCAAGCAGGCAGATCTCAGATCCTGCTCCCTCCTGCCATAAACACAAACATTTCTCCATTGCTCCTTGGCTGACATTTCTGTCGTACCTCCCCCTCTCATGCAGGTCATACGCAGCCACATGCTGGCAAACCTCAGGAAATAATTGGCACAGACCAATCATTTCTTCTTATTACAAGAAGAACTGCACATAGAAAATAGCATGAGCTAGCAAGGTTCCTGTGTCCTTATTCCCCGGGTAATTATTAAACAAGCATCAACACCTGCTAGTGTGTCAGGGATAGTAAAACTGAACTTTAGCTCAAGATAATGAAACAACATACCCCTACTGTTTTCTTCGGTAACAGGTTTCTTGTTTGATCTAGCACAGGTTGCTCCTTCTATCCAAGAGAGTAGTGGGCCCCACAGGAACTAAGCAGAGAGTCAAAGCTTGCTTCACCAGCAGCTCTTGCTGGATGGAGGAGTTTGAGGAGTTTGTGCCAGCTAAGGTTGGTGCAGGGCAGTATCATGACTGGTTGGTGCAGAGCAGTGTCCAACATGACTGGTTTACTAGGTGCAAAGAAGTTACTAAGTCCTATGGGCAAAGTACAGCTTTTGTTAATAGGATCAGACCAAGTCCAAGGAGTGTGTCAACCTGCTTGCATCCCTTCTCTGTCAGGGAAGAGTGATGATGAAGTAAGAATTCATGCATCTGTACAGCCAGAGCTGATATCAGGAAAGTGTCTTCTCTGATCCACAGTACAAGGTATCTCTTCCAGTTAATGAAGAGCTAGAAGAGACTTCAGAGAGGGACATATGACAGAGAGATGTATGCAGCCAGTGTTGTCAACACAGTCTCTGCAAGAGAAGTATCTTATAACTGTAAATGCATTCATCTCTCCTAGGCAGTTAATTTTCTTCCTGAGGATTGATGTCACTATTTAGGTGTTCATTGCCCAGTTCCCAAGGTCAAAAAGTGCTTCAAAATGAAATGATGGGAGCAGATAATGGCCAGCCTCAAAGGACCAACGCTTCCATCTTTCAACATTAATGGCTCTCTCATTTCCTCTGTGAATTCATCATCTTCCTTCTATCATTCTGAAATTACTGCTTAACTGGTCAGCTGCCCACATGGGTGGTCTGACCTGCCACCAGTCACAAGTCTCCTTACACACCTGAGGATATCTGTGCACACAGTGCCACAGCAAAAGGATACAACAACCCTGCATCCTCTTTTCACTTGGTTTGTGAGCATTCAAAGAAAAAATAGCAGTGTGGACAATTTTGTTTATAGTATCTATTCCACCAACTGGAAGTGTAATGCTCTGTACAGAGAACCTGCATATACCATATGCTGATGGCAGTGGACCCCTCTCAGTCTCCCGCCACACACAGGTCACACTGCTGCTGGTATGGTCTGCAGATAGCGTCTTGGGCATGGAGACATTTTTGTGGGATCTGCCCTTACCATGTCACACAGTTATTTCTCTGTGTTTCTGTATCCCTTACAGAAACGCTGAACTTTGAAATACAAGGCTGCTCTTAAAGAAGGCTGTACAGCTGCTGGCACAGTGCAAAATGGCTGACACTTCACAGCAAACCGAAGGGTAGAGAGGAGGCCTCACAGGGCCAAGGACCTGGTACCAGTTGCCATAAACACTAAATTCACACACTGCTGATGCAGCTGTGCACTGTGGCACATTTGGTTCTAGTAATTGCCTAGTTAAGCCTTTGGAGGGTAAAAACTGATAGTTTCCTATTTCAGAGAAGGGAAAGAATGGTAATACATTTGCAGAAGGTATGATGCTTCGAAGGAAAGATATGATAAAGGAGCAGGGAATGGGTGCCGCTGTTTTATCGCTTAGCCATATCACTTGGTAGGTGCAAACACAGGTGTCCGTGTACTGCTTACTCCCTGTAATCTGTCTGCTGTTATACACCCTCAGGTAATAAAATCCCATCTGCTCATACTGAGATGTGTTAATTGATTTTGCAGGAAGCAGATAGTTGATTAAACTGTTTATCATTGACACACGAAGTATGATTACTGAGATGAGAAGAAGGCAAGGAATATTTATCAAAAGAGAAGGCTTTATCTCCTGGCTGTTACTGTTAGGACTTTTTTTCCCTTCCTATATAACAGTAGTCCTGTTAAAAATTGGTGTGAATTTTTAACATTCATCCATAGAACCACAGAGCCATAGAATCGTTAAGGTTGGAAGGGACCTCCAAAGATCACCTAGTCCAACCCCTCTGCACACGCAGGGACACATACAGCACGTGGCACAGGGCTGCATCCAAGCGGGTCTTGAAGATCTCCAGAGAAGGAGACTCCACAACCTCTCTGGGCAGCCTGTTCCAGTGCTCCATCACCCTCACTGTTATGAAATTTTTCCTTTAGTTCCAGCAAAGAGTACAATAAAACATCTGCCTAGTAAAACATTTTGAATGAAAAACCTCTGAATTGCTAATTATGACGTGGATTTCGTCCAGGCAGAAAGTAAAACAAAACAAAACAACAACTACAACAACAAAAAAGAAAAAACACCAAAACACTGCAGGAGCCCAGCCTAAAGATTCTGATTTGAGCTGTTTCATGATTTGTTTGTTCAAAACTCTTTTCTCTGAGGTTAGACAGTCCCTAAATCTCAGTTGCAATAGTCTGAAGCTAGAGTTCAGGCCCTGGAGAATTTACTGGATTGTCTAGAATATTTATGCCTGTCTTCTCTTCATTTACTCTATAGTAATAGTAGTGTGCACAAAGAAAGAAAGAATAGCATTTTATTTTCAATANTAATTTACTGTATTGTCTAGAATATTTATGCCTGACTTCTCTTCATTTACTCTATAGTAGTGCACAAACGAAGAAAGAATAGCATTTTATTTTCAATAGTTACATACAAAACCTCTAGTTTGCATTGTTTTAGGCCAAATTTATTGTCATATTTGATTCTGTCCACTCAAGCTAAATGGCTGATACGATTAGAAAGTCACCAGAGACCTCCTGACTCTCCTTGGATGCCTATAAATGCTTCAAAGATGGAAGGGTGAATCACTGCTGAGCAGAGATCTGCTCTCTCCACTCCAGGCCGTACCAGCTGTTTGTCCTAAAGAACAGGAAAGAGTGCCACCATATAGTTAGGGATCAGTCCTGCCTCAGGTATAACCTGTAGCAAGATTCCTATTGAATTTGATGAGAGAAGGTTTAGACCCTTCATGGGCCAAGCAAACCGAAGTAAAAGGAAAGTTTATTAGAATATGGCTCCTTAAATCAAGGTCATGTTTGCTATTGCAGTTCATATTTACTCAGGAATCTGGCAGTTATTTGGGTTGCTATGGTTACTTGTTACTGTTATGCAAAGAGAAATCCAATTCAGCCTATCAAGAATGCTGTATATGGGACATTTAAAAGATGAATACCGTGTATGTCACATTAATCATGACAGAGCAACACTGATTGCCTCAGAACCATAAAAACAATACTGTTTATTATTGAGGGATGCTTCTCACTTGGTTTGGGGGTCAAAGAATCATATATTTTAAGATGAGGATGTTGATTATACTCATTGGTGTGACTAATTCATGCCAGCCTTGTATTTGGCTCAATAAATAGAAATGTAACTATCAACATCTCTCTGCTGCAATTCTTTATGAGGGTGGTGATCCAGCAGGGATATATTTTAGGCACCATTTAGTGTCATGTCATCTATTCATTACTTCTCTTTCTATTTGAAATGAACACTTGAGTCTTGCAGAACCATTAGGCCTCCCGACTTCTAGCCCCAGCCCCAGAAACTCAAAGCTCAAACTGTTGTAAAAATCTGCTAAATCACATCTCACACTGATGCAGTGATGTAGAGATAAACTTCTTTTTTGTTTAAATTCAACTCTGTTCCTAGTTCTGGTACAGACAGACAACTCAGTGTGGTTCCTTCTCTACCAGTCATGCGCTGGGCAGAGCACTTCTCCCTCCACATCCTATTTGCAGACCACCGTGTTGCCTTGCCTTGGCTAGTAATAAATAGTCTGCTCTCTATATAGTGCCAGGTTTTTACTTGGTAGAAATCGGACAAGCACGTGTTATCTTTCCTGTTCTTTTTTCTTTTATATTTTTATTATTTCCTCAAATGGGCTATAAACTGTGGGTTCCAGTAAGCAGATTTTGTTCACATGCTGCTTTGACTGTCCCAAAAGAAGAGCACTTCTTCCCATGGTGTCAAGGTTAGGGAGCTTCTCATCTGGGTAAACTGGCCACTGTTGACTAGATACTTCCTGATGGTCTTTTAGCTGAAGGGAGCTCTCCCACTGTGGAACTGGTGGTTTTGTTTGCTTGTTTTTTATTTTATAGTCTCTACACCATTCCGTTGGAGTTCTTTGTTCTTGTGTGGGGATGGTAGGAAAATAAAACTAATGCTAGCAGGTAGAGCATCACTCAGAACCTGCTGTTTATTTGACTGCCCAAAAGGGTTTGGGGGACCTGGCTTGGCCAGGATTTAGCCAGAATTGCAGACATTCTGGTTCTTTGACTTAGGTGAGGGATATCAAAGAAGGCAAATTTGCTAAGAGTGGCCAGACCCTTCACTCCTTTTGGACTGTGCTTGCACAATCCCATTCCCATGCAGCACTCTCTTCATAGTCCCTGTCTTCCAGGACATTCCATCTCTCTGCCGAGATGTGCCCATCTAGGTCTTCTAGCCAGCCACACCACTGGGAATGGCTTGCAGGTCTCTACCATCCCCTCAGCTTTGTTACAGACAGGTAACGCTGCTTTCTTGAAATGCCTCACAGACTCCATGGCATTCGTGTTTGTTCAAGTATGGAATAGTCTCTTGCACAGAGGAGGGGAAAGTCCTGCCTCACACACACCACACCAGGCAGGCACACAGGTGGTTACTGCAGCCTAAGTGCAACATAAGCAGTAACTGAGCCAGCAACGTGTCCCTGTGCCCAAGAAGGCCAATGGGATCCTGGCTGCACCAGCAGGAGCGTTGCCAGCAGGTCAAGGGAGGGGATCCTGCCCCTCTGCTCAGCTCTGGTGAGGCCGCACCTGGAGTATTGGGTGCAGTTCTGGGCTCCCCAGGACAAGAGGGATGTGGAACTTCTAGGGGGAGTTCAGCATAGAGCGACAAAGATAATTAAGGGACTGGAACGTCTATCTTATGAGGACAGACTAAGTGAGCTCGGCCTGTTCAGCCTGTAGAAGAGAAGATCGAGAAGGGATCTTATCAATATGTACCAAGGACCTTAGGAGAGAAGACATGGAGGATGGGGCCAAACTCTTCTCGGTGGTGGACTGCACAAGTGACAGCACAAGGGGGAATAGGTAAAAATTAAAACACAGGAAGTTCCATCTCCATATCAGGAAAAACATCTTTCCTGTGAGGGTGACAGAGCCCCGGAACAGGCTGCCCAGAGAGGTTGTGGAGTCTCCTTGTCTGGAGATCTTCCAAACCCACCTGTGTCCTGTGCTCTAGGTGTCCCTGCTGGAGAAGGGCGTTTGGACTAGATGGTCTCTAGAGGTCCCTTGCAACCTCAACCCTGCTGTGATTCTGTGATTCTGTAACTTGCATGGTGTCACACAGCAAAGCTGGAAGCATTCAAAAATGGGTTTATCTGCCCATATCTCCATGGACTGTGTAGGCTGAATGTACCAGTGTCTGTTGGCACAACAGCTGGTGGCTACCTAGTAACCCAAGGCAGACCTTCCGTGCAGTGAGCATCTACAGGCTGCCTTATAAATGACTCTGGAGATTTAATAACTCACACGACAGCTGTATGAGTTAGGGCTGAACACTTTTCACATAGCAGTAGTGCTGATATGTTTGTTCATGGAGATAAAAATTGTATTTCTACATGGTGCCAGGACATAGTTAATTAAAGACTCACCTCTTTTCGTGTAAGAGAGCTAAATCTGCTCTCATGCTATGGGCATGCATATTCCTCACTCCAGGATAAAGAAAGGGGAGAAGCTGCTGGACACCAGTGGCTTCTCATGTCCAAACGCCTACTCAGAAATAAGATCACAGTAACTTACCACTTTTTCATAGAGATAAACACCCTTCAATCTGTTTATACAGCCAGTTACTAGGATGCAGCCAACAGGTGGTGAGCTGATGTCCTCTCTTGCTTCAGATTTCTCTCCTGTTGCAGGATATTTGGAAATATTGCTGGAGACTTTCAACACACCAATCATTGCAATGGCATCAAACAGTCTTGATGTAAGAGCACTGAACAGTTTCTTATGAAGCATTTCCTTAATGCTATGCAATAAGAAGTGATAGAGAAAGACCTCTTTATCAGTATATCAGACAAGGCAGACTGTCAAAAATTTTTAAGGAAGCACCCTGGTGTAAACAGGGTACAGAGCTTTCTGAAAAGAATGGACAGACTTTGGTTATTTTCAAAGACCAAATTTTGGTCTTTGTTGAAGACAAATTCTAAAAGGATGCTGGCTACCAGACCACTGGCGTGTTTGCGAAACCCAGGTTGCATCAGCCTAGCAGGATAGGAAGGGCTGACATTAGGAGTGTTTTCTTAATTCCACCTTCCACTAGCAACACTCTAAACCTCCCACCCCAAATCCTAGAAGCAGTCCCTCAAGGAACACTGTGAGGGTCTGGGGAAAGACAGTTGCACTTTTCTACCTCTGCCTTCAGCCCTGCTCCACCAGTATGTCCTTTCCACCCCTTGAAAGCAGAGTTCAGTTCAGGAAAGAAGACTGCATTTCAGATTTTTATGCCTTTTTCTTTCATCTCAGCTTCTCCTATAAGTCCTGCTTACATATTTCTTGCCTAGACTACAGAGTTGATATTCCATTTTTTAATACAACAAATGCTGACTAGATTTTTTTTCCTCTGTTCGCTTAGCATCTCTGGTACATGTGAGTCAAAGTGCAGGTTTAAGCACAAAATCCAGGAATGACATCCATGGCAATGAGGAGGCAACATGGCAAAAGCCTCTGAAGGCTCTGCCTCTGAAGAGGTGCCCATGACAGGAGCCCAGTCCTGGGTATCATGCACCTGACTGCCCTGGCTGTCTAAACTGCAGCTCTGGCCAAAAGTGCATTTTTACACTTTGAAGAAAAGCATTGAAAGGCAATTTATCCTGGACGATTCTGGTTATATTGCCTCTCAGTAACTATGAAAGTTTAAAAGATAAATACCTTCCCAAGCAGTACTTTAAATTGCCCGTTGGTGAAGCATTTCTCCCCAAGAACTGGTATGTGTTTGAAGAAGATTAATACCACACTTCAGACACTAAAAAGTAGCAATGATTCCCTTCCTGTCACCTGTTCCCTATTGTATTCCATGAGGTTTGGCCTTGCTAACATTAGTCTGCAAGAAGCAGAGCTAAACATGAATGACAGCTTGTAAGAAAAAGCACTGTGATCGTTAAAATTTGAAAGTCTAATCCACCAATATTTTCAGTGATGTCTAGGAGAGGATTGGTAAACAGCAAAAAACAACAGTAGAGGACAAGATGCTCTGTTTAGAGTATGCACAACCAAAATGTAAATCCTCAAGATCTTTACTGACAACTCAACCTGGAGATGCTTACTATCCAAAGCTGCCTAAATTTCTCAGTGCTGAAGTTTCTAGCTCTGCTTTGTGGCTGCTATGCCATCCTTTGCCCATGTGGCCTGTGGGATGAGGACCCTTTGCTGAGGACAGAACTGAGTACAGATCTTTGTCTGCTATGTGTTGTCCACCTGCTGAGTAAATGGAGCTGGAGTTTGCTGTGGTCGAAAAGAGCAAAGGCTGTGATATCTGAGGATTTGTTGAAAGCAGCTGTAATTGGTAAATGCTTTTGTAATTGGGGAGTCTCATTATCTAACAATTTATTCTTTGCTTCTGCTGGTCTGATACCCTTGCCTGCTCTGGGGTATGTTTTGTGCTTGAGTAAGCCTAAAAGCAGATCCTGATGCTAATGTAAATGCCATACAGGCATGTAAAGCTTTCCTGATCTGCTTCACTGGGAACTTTGTATAGAAACAATACATAACATCTCTAGCCTGGGACATAGTGAACTGCACCTTGGAGGATGAAGAGCCTCACATCAAGAAAGGAAACCTCAATTTAGCGTTTTAAATAAATGTTTAGACATTTAGACATTTTTAAATAAATGTTTAGAAGACTTAACACAAAGAGAGGACTAAACACCGGTGTCTAATTAAAAACTGAGCTGTCTCTCTGCAGTCCCAGGAAAGGTACTGTGTTCCCAAACAATAATAAGGTTTAAGACTTCTTGAACTTACAATTTTTCTATTAGCCAACTTAAACAATTGCCTCCTGAGCCCATGACAGTTACGGATTTCATTCAGGAATAACTCAGGTAGGTTAATCTGCCTACGGACAGTCCTCTGCTATTTAGCCAGATCCATTCCTCTTAGGCACTGCAGCCTGCCTTCAGAGGTGGTCAGTAGAATCTCTGAAGATGGGTAGATGATGCATGTTCAAAGTGCCTGTTCTTCCTTCACGAACTCTATTAAGGGAGCATGTGTTCACTATTCCTGAGAGTGGTTCTGTGCTGCAGACAATGTAGCTACTCCATGGAGATGCAGGTTTCATACCTTCCTGTACACTGTGATGAGATCCTGCTGACAATGTTTTCAATTCGATTAAAAGATTAAGAAAAAAATGATGCAGTGTCCAGGCTCCTTGATGTCATGTTCAGACTCCTTCAAATATCTCTTCCCAGGAGCTTTTTGCTGAGTGATAGTTTCAATTTACTATAGTAAATTAGCAGATTTACAGATCTATAGCCTATCTGCTGAGCAGTCTTAAATGGTGGCTGTTTTCTCTTCCCTTGGCAAGATGTAGTAGTTACCAATGAAATACTGTAATTACAAGTAGAGTATATTGCTGCAAGCTTGGTTGTTTCCTACAGAATAAGATATCGGTGTTGTAAGTGGATCTTCTGAGAATATTCATCATTATGGCAGAGGATAGGTGCCAATTTAAAAACGAGTCAATTATTAATGAATTAAAAAAATATGCACTTGATGAGAAAGCTGGTGAGGAAAGGAAGAATGTATGCAATCTGCTCTGATTATGTAAGAAGGGCTTTGAGAGATTGTACTCTGCTTGATTAGTAGGCTAGGAAGAACTTGAGTAGTCAGAACAGCTTTAAATATAGACGAGAGCCTTAAGTTTGAGTATGTGAGGCATGGAGAGGGAGATTTGGCACAGGGCAGGTGAAAGCTGAGAACATCCAGATCTGTCAAAAAAGAAAGAAAAATTGAAGTGCCATCAAGAAAAATATTGAGCACAGTATCTAAGTCTCTGGGCTATCACTTAAAGAGAAACTGTTCAGTTTATACTCTTCTTTCTCTTCTTCCATCTTTGTTAAACCATTATTAAATCACTTGGTTAAATAAATTGTCCTTTTAAAGACCTTGCTTTTACAGTGTTTGGACTCTATTTGTAAACAGCCAGGGTACAGTTTGTTGGGATGTCCAGAAGTTGCGGCCTCTGGCAATTGCAGTCTCTAATATATGGAAGTCAAACATGGTATTCCATGGATTTCCAGGTAAAGTCTAGGCACTTTCCACAGCTCAAACATGTATATTCCTAGCTGCTGTTTAGTGTAATGTCTTTTTTTCCCAAGACTTCATGTGTATATATATATATGGGAACATCTTGTCAGGTGGCATCACAAATAACTGTAACATAGTAGTCTGGCTCTTCTAAAGTTACTATGGACTAGTTCTGTCATCCAGAAAGTGTTTCTAAGCTAGCTGGCTCTCTGTTCTAGCAGAAGAACTGCCTTCAGATTTCTCAACCGAGGAAAGTTAAGTTCTCTGCTATGTAGAATATTTGAATTTACCATTTTATTTTTTCAGCACTAAAAATATGTAGAGTGCTGTGTAGAGGAGCCTGTCTATGGGCAGTCCCCCTGGTGTAGAACTCTTCCCAGTATGTGCTATTAGAGCTGCAGAAATAGACCTTTATATTTAATTTAAAGGGGCAGCCCGACAGCTTGCGCAATGAGAGAGGCGTAAGACCAATCTCGCCTGTAGTCCCAAACTATGGGTCCCAATAGGTTGGATCTCAGAAGACTGAGGCTGTGCGGGAAAGGATCATGTTCTATTTGCTCTACTTCTATATGCTTTCTCCAAATTTCTCTACCAGACAGTAACGTAGGTTAGATGGACCTTTGATCCAGTCCACTGGATCTTACATACTCTTCTGTGATCTGTAAGATCCTCAGTGCCACTAATCACAGAGAGTTCTGAGCCTGCAGAGGCAAAAGAAGGATACACAAGAGTTCGGGTGTTTATTACATGTCTTGGTTGATGACATTTATCGTGCTATTTCAAGAGCACTTTGAAGAAGGGAAGTTTTCTAGCAGTCATGGGTGAGGTCCAGGAAGGCAGACGTGTGCTGGAAGAGCGCAGGAAGGGCTGTCAAGGTGGAAATGCAAATACGTGCCTGGTGGCCAGGGCTGAGGTGTTCCAGCTAAAGAAAAGCATATCTGTTTGTGTGCCAGTCTATATCTTTATTGTGTTTTAGTTTATTTTGTTTCCTTTTCTGTTGGTAGAAAGTCAAAAAAGCCCCAAATCTTCAAACCTCATAGCCCAAGGGGTATTTTGGGGCACTCATGTGCAACATTTAATTAAGATCGTGATGCTCAAATGTTTTACCTTTATCCTGATGGCTATTTATGTGATTCAAGGTGAAATGAAATAGCCATTGCCTTAAAAATCAAGAGATTTCTGCTCCATAGCGTGTGACAGGGAAGGGCATAGGGCAGGTCCTTGTTAGATACACACCCAGCTTCCCTCAGGATGAGGGCAAGTGTTTGAATATGGGTCTCCGTATGAGAAGGGGCTGTGGTGCCTCAGCCCGTCAGCCTGCATGGCTGCAGGACCCTGCAACCTGCCTAGGTGTCTAAATTCCTGAATGAGCTGGAGGTCAAACCTTGGCCCTTTCCTCTGTACTCTACAGTAGAGGGCTCCTAATCAGCCTGTTGGCTTTTGTGAACTTGCTACTTGCGCATCTAAGAGCGCAGCTGCAAGGCAGTTAAGCCAATGAAAGTGAAGATTAGTGGTCCCCTCCTACATCTAATGACTGTGTGGGGAGGCTATTTATGGAGATCTTCCAGCAAAACCCAGACAACCCATCCCTCCACCCTCTCGGGAACCCACACAGCTGTTTTTTGTTTTGTTTTCCATGGGGTTGGTTTCCAGTCAGCCTGACTCCCTTGCATGGCATGGTTACATGGCTCTCTGTGCTGGGGCAAAGGGAAGGCTGATCCCGGGAACCTCATAGAGGTGAGCAGCAAGCTTGGGTATTGTGAATTACACTGCGTCACAGTACACTTGAATGTGAATATACAGAAGGCATCAGACTCAGTAAATAATTTGCATCCTATATATTAGGTGGTATTTGGCTGTGAGAATAAGGCCAGTTCTGTGGGGAGCTTTATGCACTTAAATCTCACTGGGATCCTCGTGTTCGTGTGCTGTGTTCCAGAAATGACTGCTCTAACTTCAGTGGAAATGCTCAAGTCATTCCTTTGAAGCATGGGCTATGAGCCCTCAACCAAGAGAAATACGTGCAAGTTGAGTGTCTGCAGCACAAGGCTGACAGCATCTGGTCCTGCTTCAGTCTGCTCTGCTTTGCTGACATCCTCTTTCAGATGTATTTATTTAAAGGAAAAAAAAAAAAGTAAATTCCTTTAGTTCATGTGCATAATGAGTTTCAGCAGTGCCTTGGGCAAAGATAAGATTATGTGGGGATTATCGTTATCTGGGCCTCAGAGCCGTGTACTTTCTGGGAAGAAATGCTGCAGGGTGGCAGAAATATTTCTCTGCTCAGGCATTTGGAGCATTCATACCCGGAACATTGAAAATAAACGAAGAAGGGAGGTTAGTTAGTGGCTCTTTAAGGCAATGGACTGTGGTTTCCAAAAACACTTCCCCTAAACTTTTGTCTCTCATGTATCTTGCTGTGTTACATTAATCTGTGTATAAATGCGAAAAAAAAAAAAAAAAGTTTTGCTCCTGTTTTTGAAATGTCTACGAACATGAGAAGCTGCAGAGGCTGCAGGAAGCCTGCAGGACAGCAACAGCTGTGCGGCTCCCGCAGCGCTAGCGCCGCAGCCACAGCCTCAGTCACGGGGACCTGTCTTCAGGGATCCCGGGAGCTGCATACGCTGCTTCCAGTGGCCCTTCTTTCCTTTCCTTTTGTTGTCCTTTTCCTTTTCTTTTCTTTGGCCCACGTTAACAAGGAAGTTAAATTAGAGCATGAAAACACAAACTGGCCCAAGAAAATTCCCTGCAAAACCCCAGTGACTCCCATGGGTTGTACATAACCCTGCCTTTAGCACACTGTAAGAAGAAATAAAACTACAGTAAGTAAATAAGACCTTGGTCCCCTATGCATAAACAGCCTTAGCTGAATCCTGCGGTCCACATTCGGCCTTTTAAAATATTTGGGGTGTGATGTCAGCATCTCGGGTGCCAACACACTTGTTGCTCTCCTCCCTCAGACTACTTTAGTTCCCACACCGGGACAGGGCATCCAGACCGTGTGGGACAGAGCCAGAGGCTGAGAAAGAAATAATATCTGCATTGCCCCTCAGTCCTGGAGGCAGGACCACCGTGCTCTGTTTACCTTCTGAAGGTAAAAAACTTGTCTTACTTATTAGGTCAGATTTACTCTTGCCCATGGGAATAGAAAGCTGGCAAAACAGCATGGGAATACAGGAATTTTGTTAAGTGTAACTACCAGCCGTTTAATATTTAATCTGCAGACTAAAGCAGTTTCTATTTAAACTCTCTGTCTTCAGTCTGGTACAGCCCCAAGGCTTCTCTGTTTTCACCATAGATGTTACACACTAATCTAACATCTCCTTTAAGATTTAGTTTGTGTGGTTGAAACTGTGTTTGTCTAGAACTTATTCTTCATTTGTTTAAAGGTTTTGATTTTATTTACACAGTGTTCAGATGGGATTAGTGGTAGGTTATTCATGACAAAAACTATCCTCTGCCTGAATCCCAAGAATATTCAAAAATCTGAACTTGTAATAAAATAAATAATCAGTAACAATAGCCAGCAGAAAACTTTGTGAATTTAACTTGAATGGGATTTATGAAGTAATTGAATTATATTGCTCGAAATTGCAAGAAAGTCAGAAGACATTTGAGAAAAGTCTATTTAATTTGGAGGATTAACTCATGACATTTATGAAGCTTTTCAGAAATGAATGAATATGTTGCACCTTAGATTCTCCTAGCAGTAACTTAACTAAGTCTCCTAGATTTTGGGCAGTATCATCATTTCACTGTTTTCTCTCCAAAGCTTCATAAGAGAGACTGAAATTTGAAATCTTTTAAAATGTATTATTTCAGCACAATATTTTATAAATAGCAAAAAATACTTAAGACAAGGTGGGAAAGTGAGATAAAATTTGTATGAATTGTTGAACAGTGAACAGTTTCTACCTACTTTACTTCAAAAATGAGAATACATAAATATGGGAGTTTTAGGAACTCTGAGCAGCAATGCCTATGTAATGTGTATCAGTTCAAAGCAATAAGTGGGATCTGGGCATTCTATATTTTTAAAAGCTTGTGCAAAGCAGAGAGAATTTCCAAGGCCTGCTCACTCTGTGAGATGTATTTTGGGGTGACACTGAGAATGCTACTTGTCAGGGGGTGGAAATCAAGGAAGGTGATAAGCTGCTGGAGATAGCATTTGCTTTTGCTACCTACAGTGCCTACTATGTTTTAGCAACAAAAGTAGCATTTATTTATACTCAAAAAAATAGTTCTGCTGAACCTACCCCCTTCATTTATCTGTTCTTCACATATTTTTCTTTTTTCTTTGAAGAGCTTGTGACCCGAAGGCTGAGCTCAAGGACACTCCCACAGACGTCACTGAAGTTGTCCCTTCGCTTCACCTGCCGCCCTCTCCTCTGCCCTGGTTATTCCCCCAAATGGAGCGTTCCACACGGGAACTCTTCCTGAACTTCATGATTGTCCTGCTTACGGTGTTACTCATGTGGCTCTTTGTGAAGTCTTATCTGGAGTGAAAGACAATCAGAAACTCTTGGAGCTGATTTAAGTATGTCTCTGCAGACATAAGTAACATCCTCAGCACACTTCTGAGTAGCTCTCAGGCAACTGAGGATGACATGATTTTTTTTTTACTCTTGCATTTCTGTTGCCTGTGCTGATGTTTGTAATGGGTCTATGATGGTGTAATTATTTTATTCTGCAGTGATCCAGCTGTAAAGTATAAAATGCAAGATCCTTAGACTCCGTTACATGTAGCTGTCTCCTCCAGCAGTTACTGGGAAAGTTGTAACCCCTCTGCCCACAATGTCTGTTTGTTTGGCATCTGAGTTATGTTTTCAAGAGTATAAAACTGTAATACTCATTCGAAATGTCTTTGTTAACCAGCATAAAAGGCACAAACCTGCTTAGCAGAAAGAAATGTGAAACTTTTATTTTCACTTGCTCTTGTTTCACTTAAATAAAAAAGAACATATGAAACCCAGCTTTGCAGTGTTTCTTAGCCGCCTTCCGGCCCCATTACTGCTCACTGAAAGACCTGGTGATGACTGCTGGAGGTTGGGTCATACGAGTCTGACATTTTTATTTGTGTTGCACTTTTATTTGTACTTAAAAACAAAACAAAATAAAACTGTAGCATAAGAGTGGAAATGCTGCAGGTTTATTAACATGTATCCACAAGAATGAGCAGACTCCAGCTGTTCCTGTAACCTTTAGGGCCTGAGTTAATTACACTGCTAGTGCTGTGAATGTCATTGCCACAGAGAAGCTCTGTCTCACAGCTGGAATTGCCATGTAACTGCCTTTTTCTGAAGCTGGATTTCGGACAGGGGTTCGCAGCATCCTATTTCTGGCCGAGCTAAGCTTGGAGCAGCGGCAGGGAGACGCAGCCGGGGGCAGCTGCAGGCACCAGAGCCCCGCCGAGGGCTGTCAGGGCCCGTGGCCCCACGGCATCCACGTGAGGACCGATGTGCAGCAAGGCTGTCCCAGCTGGGCCTGCTGCTCAGTACGGTGAGTTTCAAGGCAGGCGCAGGTCTGGATTAATGCTGCAGAGCTGTCACCCGCTAGGGAGGCCTTCAGCCAGCACAAGGAGCACAACACCCTGCAGTGCCCATCCCTGGGGACTCAGCAATTAGGCTGCTCCTCGGATCTGCCCATGTGTGAGCTTCCTGGGCTCAGAGGACGTGTGCATCCTCACTGCTAATGCAGGTCTCCTTCCCCTCCAGGTCCCTGCAAGGAATGCCCACTGGAAAGGGAAAGCCCTCACCCAGATTTGCATGTGTGCGACTCGAGAGGATCCTGGGCGTTGTGTGTGGGATGGTACCAGCCTGGGCTCAGGACTGTGCCTTAAGGACAGAAAGCAAATATTGTGGTAGCACCTTTATTTGAATGTACCTGTGTCTTCAGGGTTGTTGGTAAATGATCCTCTGTCCTGTTTGTTTGTATTTTCCAATCTGGTTTGTGATCATTTCTGTTCCCTTCTTCAAATGTTTTTTTTCAAAGGTAAATAGACTACTAAATTCTTCCAGGCAGGAAAACCTAGCTTTAGAGCAAGGCTTGATAAAAATTGACTTTTGTTTACTCTTGGCTATGACTGATCAAACCTTGCAGTAACATTGCCAGGGATGACAAATTTTCTCTGAGAAAAGTGAGGCATTTAAATGAATGTTTGCCAACAGCCTTCCTCTGTGATCCACCTTGCACCAGGTGCTGCTATGATTTCATTAATTTACACAATCAGTTTGTGTGCATAGAGCTTGACTGAGGCATGTGGAAGAGACTGGAGAAGGACATGCAAAATCTATTTTTAAATATGGTGAATACTTGATAATTCAGTATGAAAGTTTCTCATCTTTCACATGCTGCGAATTTCTATCCCGCCTGCACATTGTGTCTTCATCCAATATTATTAGATCTTCCTTGTGGCTTAAAAATATCATTTCAGACTTGTGGGTGCATCAGAGCTTTCCCTGCCAACCTTACTGCCATGCACCCACCCTGCAGCACCTCTCCTGGTGCTTGCTGTGCCCCAGGAGGGAGGGATGGGGCTTTTCTGAGTTCTACGGAGCGTATGGCCGATCTCCAGAGAGACGACGTAATGAGAAAATCAACACATTTGGGCTCTCCACAGGCTACCGATGAAAAGGAGAGAGGTGACGGCCACACCGTCTAAAACAGCAGTGGTGCGGACAGTCTTGAGCTGTTTCAAGGTGATCCTAGCAATTTTGGGATACAACAAGAAACTGTCAGTGAGAGTATGGAGCATCCAAGACCATCTGTCTCTCTGAGAATAGGCAGATATCTAACTTTAGCACAATGTTGTTAAGCTTGAGTACCCAAACAAGTTGTTTTAGATGAGAAAACTAGCCTAAGTCATTCTTTTCTCAAGCATCAACATATTTTTTAGGAGATTTTGAGTAAGAAAAGTTAGGTCTATCCAGAACAGAGGTACTTTTTTTTTTTTTTTAAGTTCAAACAATGTAAGTTGCCTTAGACTGAAAAAAAGGCAAGTGAAATTTCAGCATTGATGCTAGAGGCCCTGAGGTGGGAGCACACACTGGCAGCAAAGAGCCCCAGCTGAGCATACACATACAGACCAGTTTCTCCAGCTTGGAGGCCCTGGATGTAGGTCCTTGGTGTACATGAATTTCAACTCTCTGTCAACAACCTCCTTGCCAAAGAGGCCATGGAGGGGAGGTAGCTCTGCATGACCTAAGGACTTGTATTACCAGCTTGTGCCAGCCTTTCGCAGTGTAAGAGATGGAACACCAGAGGACTTCTAGGCTAGCACTGATTTATCTTTAGTTTATTGGAGGAATTACTTGAAACAAAAATGTTATTAAAATTAAACTTAGGAATAAGTAGATGAGTCAACTCCTCTAGCAGCTCTGTGAGCTGCAGAGCTGGTTGTTTGCGCATTGCTGCCTGCCCAGAGCTGGGGCATCTCACAGGTTTCCAGGAACTTCATTTTACCACCTCCTGCTACCTAGTGCTGCCTATTGGAGTCACCCAGAGCAGCTGCTGTGGCAGATCTGCTCCTTCTCTAGACAAAGACGACTTTTTTCTTCTCACATTTCTCACTGATCTACTGGTCTTTCCAGATGAAAGGGCACCACAGCAACACAGATTATCCCAAGGAGAAGGTTCTTTTGTCTTATCCTAAAAGCTCCGAGTTAAAATGCTGTCATATATTTAAAAAAAAAAAAAAAAAAAGTAGATGTTTTAAGCTCCAGATTTCTTTCCCATCTTTACTGGCCTTATCACTTTGTGAATGTTGCTCTATGACAAGTATTTATTATGCAAGCTCACTTCTATGTATGAAAGCTTTTTTTTTTATATATACAAATATGTGCAGAAACACACACACACAAAGTTTATATCAACTTAGAAATGTTAATATAGATGTAGGAAGACATACATTCCAGAATATACAAACTTATAAGTGTTGAGATATAAACATTTGGCCTGCTATGTGTTTTACACGTGGTGTGTGCTTGACTAGACAGCAGTATCATCCTGCTCAGAGAAGGTTGTGCAGGTGACGTAGCTTTCCTCTCCTTTCCCATTTACTTTGTTAGAATTAGTGCTCTGTATAGTACTGGCACTGGAACAGCTGAATACAAGAAAGACTGCGATTGCTCAGAACCTTGAACTGACCTGAACAAAGCAATTTTTATTCTAGTATCTAAATTTAGATAATTTGCCTCACCCAGAACCAGCAGTTCCGTGGAGATCTTTCCATTCAATTTATTAGGCTTTGGATCAGACCTTAGCAACCTAATTTTAGACATTCAGATTTCAAAAGCTTGGCTCTAGGCCTGATGATTCAGAATTACTAAGTGCTCAGCTCTTCACTCAGCACAAACTAAAGACACAGACATTCACTGTGCCTCTGCAAAAAAACCCAAACCAATAGTTTGGGTGCCTAGATACGGACCAAGGAAACAAATTTTAGGCATCAATATGTGAAACTTCAGGCAAGTATTGGAAAACTGTTTAAAGGGAGTCATCTTTTTTTTATATCAAAAAGATAGTTTTAGTGAGAAAGGTTTTCTATATTTTTTTGCAAGAAGGGCATAATTTTCAAGGTAAATTAAAAGTTGTCATAAACAGATGTCACACTTCAAAACCAACCATAGCCATTTGGCTATAGTTTTGAGTTATGTCATGGATGTTATATGTTGTATGCCTTGTGACCTCCTTCTCCTTTACAGACTAGCTTCCAGATCAGACAGGTTCTTTATTGTGTGTTGCATAACCAATGCTCTCAAGATGCAACACCTCACAGCTCCAGGACAGGAAACTGTGATGGAATGAGAGATGGAGATGAGAATGGAAAATAATATAGTTGGCCCTAGTAAGTTCCATGTGCTGTATCTCTAAGAGTGTTGCACACAACCCTTCCACATTGACATTTTAGTTTGCAAATTTTCACTCAAAATCCAGATCTTTACGGAAAAAATTCACACTAAGTAGTTTCTCTGTGTTTATGTGTATATGTGCATGTGTATTTGGCGGATAATATGGAAAGAAGGGAAGAAGTAGGAAAGGCAAAACCAATTTTCTTAGCAATATCAACAAGGCAATCCTGCGTATGTATATAATCTTTCTCTGGACCAATCCAGGAAAGTGTTAAGCAGAAGTAAGTTCCTTGCTACATAGCAAGTCCAGCATGATTCTATTTATGCAACTGCATTTGGAAGTGTCCCAAAGGCAACAGACACTGTCACATTTCAAGAAGAACCTTGCACAATAATTATCTATATTTTACTAGTGTGGTGAGCTAGGAAAGATCAAGACTGATAGCTGCTGACACTTTTGAATTCCACTGTGGGGGGCTACTAAATCATTCTTCACCTGCACAGCTGAGCCTGCTTGCCCCTTGTGCATAGGGTTTACCCACAGATTAGCTTCTCACAGTTCTGAGCTGGAAAAGCTATTGGCGTGTTTCCCAAGGCCATATACAGCTGGTGCTTAGGCCAATCAACTCTGACCTCTTAGCTTAACAGTTCAGCTGTCAGCTTGTAAAGAGAGATGACAGTATTTTCAAGGAGGCTCCATTATGTTTATCAGTTAATTCTAATATCTGCTCACACTGGGCCAATCCATGTACGAGAGCAAAGAATCATAAATTCATGCAAAATGAATGGAGCTAATCTGTTAATGCTGGTGTGCTTTTTGTATTGCACCAGCAGTTGGTAATTCTTCTTCACGGATGGGTGAGGAAGAAGACATATAGTGTGATCTTGGCAGCAGGGTTAGCTAAATGTACCAATATGCTTCCTTTACACTGGTATTGCGGGATCCAGAAGGCTATTTGGTACATGAATGTGCTGTGGTCTGTTGGCTTTGTATATAACATATTTGTGTACCCAGAACAGCAACCAGAACTGAGGCCCTGTTCCAAATGACTGTTTTCCTCATTCCACTTCTCCCCTCTTGGAAGCAGTTGGTGGCTCTTAATCTCACTGCTGCAAAGGAAGGGGTCTAGCACACATGGCAAGAGCAGTACACAAACTCCCTTGAAATATCATCTCCCATTCACATCTGTACTGCTGTCGCTGGCCATAGCTATGGAGACTAGAGAGAGCATCACATGAGTTCAAGGTCAAGTTGAGGGTGGTCACATTGACCCAGATATATAATTTTGCTCTCACTTTCTTAGAAAGGACTTAATCCTTTGCAAAGAGGCATCTTCGGAGATGGAGCAAATTCTGGCTTGTGCTTACTGAAGTCTGCACATTCCTGCATGCAGTTGACATAACTAACTCTGGATTTGCGCATCACTGCGGCAACCCAGCTTAGATGCACACTGCAAACCATCCACCAGGAGTGACCTAATTCTTTAATCAAAACTACACAACATAGTGAGCAAAAGCAGTCTAGGATGGATTTTGCATGTACTTCTTTTCCCTGCAGTATTAAATCATTTTGCTCTTCAGCTTCTTATCCAGAGAAAGATGTCTACATATCTGAAAGCAGAGACATAATTTTTAAATATCTACAGTGCCATTTCATTGGTGACTGACAGTTTCAGTAGGATAACCTGAGCCTGTCAAGCAAGATAGGAAAGATCTGCTTCTGCATGTTGAAGGCCCCTAACTTCAATGAATTTCAGTGGCACATGGCCTGTTAATACCAGACAAGGACAATCTCCTTTGTGTTTTCCTACTTCTGTTTGCTCATATGAAAATCATCAGCCTCTGAAAGAGACACCCTGGACCTAATTTTAGATCTATTGCTCAAATAGAGTTTTGAGCAGAGTAATTAATAACAAGATTTTTTTATCCTGTATTTATTAAATTAAATTAATTGATATTTGAATGAATATCAAATTTGAAGAGAGTCACATTTTAAAACCATGGATGTATTTTAAAATATATATTTAATTTGCTGGCTTCTAAAATTCATTAGATGATGAACAAAATAAGTAATAACAATTAACTAGGTTCAATATATATTTTATTTTCTAACAAATAAAATTCTACAGTCCTAGAAAAACTTTAATCTAGCCCTATTTTCTGAATTTTTTGAAACTAAGTGAACTCGCAAGCTATTCTAATCTAACCAGTTGTCTTAATTGACACTGAAAACACTAAGTCTTAATTTTTTCATTACGGTCTAGGATTCTTCCCTCCTTAACTCTACCACTAGCACTTCAGCTACATTTTCACTTGTGCACCAACAAAAATATTAAAAAAAAAAACTTTAGTAGACATAGTCAGTTCTATGTCATAATGAAGCTTATCTAAGTTTCCAGTGCAAACAATAGGTAGGAACTCTTACCTGTTGCTACTACAATGGAAGTCCTCATCATCATCTTGGCTGTGAATTTTGGCTCCTTCTCTGCTGAGCCTGTGCTCACCTGAGTACTGAAGACTCACTGAGAGGCTTGGGAAAGCTAGTCTGCATAAAACACAGCCCCAGAGCTATAGGGATTGTTGTCTAGAATTGAAACCATGCGATACGATATCCTCTGGTAAAGGACAGAGTGGAAGTTAATGAAACTCGTAAGGGAAACAAAAATAAATGAAAATTTTAACAAATAAAGGCCCATTTATTTTTTTTTCCCCCGAAATCATTACAGAATGAAACTGGGAAAACTGAGATGTATGTTTTTGTGTGAAGAGGTCTATCAGAAATTTCATGATTGGAAGATAACTAGTGGGACTTGTGGCAGTCCAGTGTAAGTAATTTCAGAAGGACAAGAAAAGATGGTATCAATAAGGAACTAGCAATATACATTAAAAAAAAAAGCCTTAGATAAGGAATTTAGCTATTCCAACATGCAATGTTGTATAATTCTAGCCTGACATTTCAAATATAAATAGCATAAGGGTAGTATTAGGGCTAAGCTGTCAACCAAAATGCTGAAGGACGGTGGAAAGGCTGTGAGGGCAGAGAAAACAGCAATCACAGTGAACTGCAGTTCCCCTCTACAAAGTGGTTAAATGGGTCTGAGTGGTCTCTGATACAGGTTATGTTTCTTATAAACATAAATTATTTTTTCTTGAATTTCCTCAGATATTACAGAAGGAGAAACAATATAGTTGTGAAAAACACACAGAGCCAGGATCAGAATGTTTACTTTGATGTAAGATAGTATGATAGTGACTACAGTGTGCTTGAGTGAAGCATCTTTATAAGAATGGGAAAGTAAGAAGAAGAATCAAAAGAGTACAGGAAGTAATTACAAATAAAATAATGACTTTCAAGACATAGAGGTAGAATCCAAATGGGGAAAATAGAAAAGAACTCAGAGAAGCAAATGCAAAATTGTAAAGCAGGCAAGAAAAAAAAAGGTTGCATAACAACCAGATGAATTAAAAGTTAATAATAAAACACATCAGAGTAGGAAACGTGCTCCAGAGCCTGCAGGATCTGCAGATGATAGATGTAGAACAGAAGTACTCAGGGAAGGAAAGTTTGGTATAGGAAAGATATATTAATTATTTGCGGCAATGCTCATGGTGGAACAGATTAAGAAAGTTACTACAACTTAGCTGCAAGTGATTGGTTGGAAAAATGGCCTCAACTGCAGGACCAGAAATTGACAGAAGGATGAGCAATGTATCACCAGGACCAGATGACATTCACGCAGTGATTTTAAAGGAACTTGGACTTGAAATTGCCTAGTTACTGTGGAGTGTAACTGATTGCTTACATCAGATGTGATACTGGAGCAATAGAGGTTAGCAGACCTGATATTAGTTTTTACGAGGCTGCAGAGGACAACCAGGGAATTACAGACCACATAGTTTCATCTCCATACTGGAAAAAATATATAAAAAGAATAGAATTCAAAGGCATATATATGGAGGGAAAAAAAAAAACAAAAAACCACAACCCTAAACTGCCATGGGGTAGAAAGGGAAGTTCCCCCTTTAACTGTCTGAAAGGTAAAAAGAAGGTGGTAATGAGATTAGAATTAGGAGTTCCATGAGACTTAGCATTGCTTAATATATTTTCATTGAAAAAAAAGATAAACAGGACACTTGTTGCAGTGTAAGAAGAGTTGCAGAGTATTATCTCAATACCAAATGTCAGAATGATAAAATGGTAGATGACATTCATATAAGGAGAAAAATCCTTATTTTTGCATATATATACAGAGTGAGGAGGACGTCAGATACTGGAACAAAGGAAAAAGGCTTTTCTGAAGAAAGAGTATGAGTAGTGACAAATAAGGGGTATAAGGACTGACTATTCAGATTATCAGCATGATTGCCATACTCTGACTTCCACCAGAAAACCAGCTGTAATTAACCTAATTTCATAGAATCATAGAAGAGAATTAAACACTCATTATAGTTAGAAAAGATCTTCAAGAACATCAAGTCCATTTGTAAACCCATCCCCACCATGCTGCTAAACCATGTCCTGAAGTGCCACATCTACATATTTCTTGAACACTGCCAGGGACAGTGACTCCACCACTTCCTTGGGCAGCCTGTTCCAATGCCTCATCACTCTTTCCATTTAGAATTGCTTTCCTAATATCTAACCCAAACCTTCCCTGGTGCAACTTGAGGCCATTTTGGAGAAAAGACTGACCACCTCACTACAACCTCCTTTCATTTTGGAGACAGTGAAGGAGTGTCCCCATGTCTACTATTCCAATAGTCAACTGCCAGCAAGGAGCTAAAATCCGTGGTAGACCCCAGAAGAGGGGAGAGCTACCTGATATTGTTGTCTTAGTACTCACAGACCCAGAAAACCCTGTTGCACTGAGCGCCCTGCCCAGGTCTGCGCCGCTCGCTGTCCGCGGTGCTGAAGTGGCCGGTCTCGGGCACTGTCCGCGGTGCTGAAGTGGCCGGTCTCGGGCACTGTCCGCGGTGCTGAAGTGGCCGGTCTCGGGCACTGTCCGCGGTGCTGCAGCGAGCCGGGCGCCGAACTCTGTCCGCGGTGCTGAAGCCCCCGCGCTCGGGATGCTGAAGCGCTGCCCACTGCGTGGGCTCTAGCGGCGCCGGCCCCGAGGAGGCACTTGAGGGCCTTGGTACTGAGGACAGGGGGCATGAACCCTTAATCGTCTAGCTCACTATCTAAGCACTCCTGATTTTACCTCAGAGGGTTCCCTGGTTATAACTCAAGTCGGTCAACAGACAAAAAGAATACAGTACTGCTCTTAAAAATATCAGTGCAGTGCTCGTGCCTTTCAGATTGGCTTTTGCATTTTACAAGCCAGGCTTGTTTCTCCTCAGTCCTCATTCTCCTCTGTTGTGATAGACAAAAACTGCATATCTGTTCGGATTATGTTAAACTGAACTCTTTCTGATGTGCAAAACATTCCTTATCCTGGCTGAAACATGGCAACTGGGAATCAGTCATTCATCAGCAAGGTGAGATACACTTATATGACGTGAGCTTTTTAACAAAAATTTGTTCTCGCTAAAACACTTTTTCACCCCCCCGCCCCCCAGTTGTAGTTTTTGCTGCAGGTGATTCAATAAAAAGAAAATCAATTTACTACACCTGCTTTGGTTTTAAAATCAAAGAGCTGAAGTATCCTGTAATTAATCCTTGGCCAAATACAAGACTAGGATAGAAGTCCCACTGCAGGACATGCATTGCTCTCACCAGTTCTAAATGCTAGTAGATATTTCAGACACTTTAAAGAGAGGCGCATCTTCTTATTCCAATTTACACTATCTGCTTATTTTCCTCTCCAAAGTGTAGACATTTGATATTAGCTAAAGCACTGATTACATCATCAGTAGCATCAGTAGCATTGCCTCCCACAGGGCTGTCCTAGAGGTATTTCTCCCCTGCCGGGGGAGTCTTTAGCTCTCATCATTCAAATGTCTATAGCTGTCATTGCTGTACCTAAAAATAATGGAAAAGAACAGTAGTATTCAAGTTAATTATCATAGTGCATAAGACTTGTAGATAGTGGCTATAGCCAGTCAGAACACATTTAAGAGAATTGCCAGAGATCCTGTTGCTAGATGGCAATATTTAATTTGCATTTATGGGTGCGAATTAAAGATATAGAATAAAATACAGAAGCACTGGAATCTCTCTTTATTACCTGCAGTTCAAACAGCTCCAAAATTACTTGAACTACTGCAGGTTTTCAAATGCACTGCACCAGCTCTGCGTAGCTTTTGGATCTCTGTGGAATTAGAAATGACTTTAGTGCTCTAACAGCATTGGTATTTCTACATGATAGCAGGCACACTGACTGGCTTTTCAAATAGTCTCTCAGGATATGAATGCTTAGTCTAGCTCCTAGCACAAGGACATTCACACACTGATCAAGGGAGACTTTCTGACCCACCCAACAGATATTCAGAGCTCTCTCAGACCTGCCTTTTCATACAGAGAATGAATGACTGTTCATTTTACGGGATTATAACTCCTTTCTGGGGCTCCAGTGCCCTTTGCTGCTGCATTCCTCTCTTCTGGCCACATCTGAAGCTAGCATGAATTTACACAGCTTTACAGCAGCTAGGAATGATTTATAGTGTCTGAGGGCTGTCACATGTACGGGCAAGAAAGACAAGAGCAGCAGCAACAACAACAAAGAAATAATGCTCTATCAGTGAGACAAAGGGAAGTGATTCTTGCTTGGGACAGCTTGTTGGCAGCATGACGGTGCTCTAGAGGCAGAAAACTCCATGCAGCCAGTGAGCAGCTGAGCTGGAGAAGAGGCATTTCCCATGTGCTCCTACCCCTTTCCCTATGGCCCTCATAACAGCGGCAAGGCAGGAGTTGGCAGAGCCTTGAAGAGGCCAAGATGAGAATGACCCTACCCCTAACACCACCCTGCAAGGTGGATGAGTGCAGGATAGGGGACAGAGTTTACCAGGCCACCTGACACCTGCTCAGCCCTCTGCTCCCATGGTCCTTTTCCCAGTGCTGGGCCACAGAGCTGGTGAGAGCTGAGATCCATCCCCTCTGCAAAATGCCTCTCTGCCAAGTGTGTGAAACAAAGGGCAACAGAAGGAGGAGCTGAAGGGGCAGTGAGGGCAGAGAAACAGAAAAGCAAAGCAAAGCGCTCTCCAACTGGCTTATGTTAAAACAAAGCCAAAGCAAATGGAGAAAAACAAACAAACAAACCCCACAGAGACAGGGGAAAAATGTGACGAGGCAGATCACGTCTTAACTGCATCTGCTCAAAGGCTTGTGTGAAGCCATCTGAAAGCAAATCAGCCCCACAGCAAAGACAGGCAGCAAACTGAATCTTCATGGATGTTACAGCCTTCTGCCCTTGGCAGTTCCCGCAGCCTGTATGTCCAGCAGCTTCACCCTGGCAAGCAGGCTGATTTCACAGGTTAGATCAGTCTGAAAGGCTTGCGGCAGGAGGTGCAGAGCACACACCATTGCTAGCGACCTGCAGTGGTAGCAGAAAGCCTGAGTCATTCCCAGGAATTAATTTTCAAGTCAGCAAAGCTCAGCTTGGGCAAACAGGGAAGGCTCATATGCTCTAGTAAGTGCTTACTTATTTAACCAGTCTTGCCCAAAGGGCATTGGTTTAACAGTACAGGTGATAAAAGTTAAAGGGCTAAGCTGATTCACTGTTTTTAAGGATTTTGGTATTTCTTTTTTCCTGTGTACTCACTGCTGTCTGGCCTCTGGTGACATGAGCACTGCGCAAGGGCTTTGCTGGATAGGTTGAAAAGAATCTGCTCCTACGGAGACTAAATGGGCAATGTCATCTCCAGCTCACTTTCTTGCCTTGGGTGCCTCCTAGCAGATCACCCCACTTATTCATCCATTTCCCTGGTGTTCAAGATCTCTTGCTCCATTGTCTGCACAAATTGCTTTACTGAAACTGTTATTATGCTATCGATTTACTAATTTCTCTGCCATCCTAACACACAGCTAGAACAGAGTCCTCTACTTCACCCTTAGTCTGCAGTTACTTTCACTGTAGTTTTCCTATCTCTTCCTTCTCTGCTTTCTCCAACATATTCCCTTGCATAGCTCCCACCAGTTCTATCTCTTCACATCTTTCTATCTGGTGATAGATGTTGTACCTTCAGGTAGCCCTTCTCATTTGCTCCCAGACAAGTCATAATTTTACAGCTCTTACGCTTCTTGTCAGCTCCATTGCTTGCTGTCTTTCTCCAGTGTCTACATAGTCAAACCATGTTCCCTGTTCCGTGATTCTGTGAAGCTTCCCTTGCATCCCTTTCCCCAGCTCCTGTTATGCTGCTTCGCTGAGATGATAGATATTGCCCTATTACTTTTCCCAGATTGCCGCATCTTTCTCACCTCTCCCATTTTAGACTGCAGTCTCTTTGGGGTGGGGTCCACTTTTACAGCCCTTCAGAGCAGGTTTAGGAACACAACAACACAAGTAGCAGGCCCTCTGCCATCCTCTATAGTTCACAGTGATCCAAGTTGCAATACCAAGTTCTTGCAAGTCTTATATAGCTCTCTATAAAGAACATTTTCCCTTACTAGAATAAGTAACGACCTGATTCCTACGCATGCTGTTCACAGGGGAATGCACAAAGCCTGTCCTACTGTATTTCTATATGATCCTATAGAAAGACTCCTGTCTAATCTTTGGTGAGTCTCATAAAAAGCTTGCATTACCATGAGCCAAGGGAAAAATGAATTATTTATTCCCTTATCTGTTTCAGGATTGTCTTCTGAAAAACATCTATTTTAATATTAATGTGATTTTTAGGTGCACGATACTGCAAATACAAGTGTATGGAAAAATTCCATATAATTTCTCTCAGCATAGCCTAGTGGATTAATTAGTATAATATTCCAGCTTACATCAACCAAATTTCATGTAAGGGGTGAGGGATGAAAAACAAAATGATCAGGCATGTACAAAGGAAACAGGAGAGTTTTCTGAAAAACAGAGCCATTCACAGAGGAATCTTCCTGTGTTGACAAAAGTAGCAATATATTGACACGTCAAGCTCCTCAGCACCAGTCAGAGGACAGAGGTGTATTCACAGAGTCCCCATATTCCGCAACAACATTGAATTAAGCACTTACAAACCTGCACCTGCTTACTATTTCAGCCTGGATCTGATTCTTCCCTCAGCTGGCTCTATGAGAGTGGCTGTGCTGCAGTCTGGGGTTTCCTCTAGAGCTCCTGCAGGAATTGCCTCCAATCTGCAAGCCCCAAGTAGTGGGCAAGGTGCTGTCAACTGCCCCTGTGCAAAGATCAAGGTCACAAGTCACTTCACAACACAAACACATCAGCAAAGGACATGTTAGAAGACAACCAAAACCC
This sequence comes from Crypturellus undulatus, assembly GCA_013389825.1. NCBI lineage: Eukaryota > Metazoa > Chordata > Aves > Tinamiformes > Tinamidae > Crypturellus > Crypturellus undulatus. The sequence continues at coordinate 97,936 of VWPW01021500.1, forward strand.
CTGAAAGACAGGGCCGATAATGAAATGATGTCAACTGCATTAAAGAAAACAGCACACGCTCCATACTACTGCTAATCCTTAGGGTCAGGAGCAGCAAATCTCTAATCATTACTCCCAAGCATTACCACTCTGTTCACGTATCTCTTGTTCCACCTACCAGCAGTTATTTCAACTGGGAACACACTGAAAATCCTTTATTAGCAGCAAACTGCTTCATCCAGCGTCACTAAACCACCACTACCCAGCAGTGCCACACAGAGCACGCATGCAGTCCTCACCAGACAGCAGTGGGTACAAACACTTTTAAAGGTTGCACTTCCATTAAAAAGGACAAGGGATTAACACCCTTAAATGATGGGCAATCTGCTACCCAGCTGTGGTGCTGCTGCAGGAAACAGCTGGATGCACTTGCTGTAGTGCAGCTGGGGTTCGAGGCACAACCCGCACCCTGTACTGCGCAGCGCAGGGGATAACATCATCCCTGGGCACTGCCTCACAAAAGCCTCCAGCAGAGGAGACTGCAGGGGAAGCACAGCAACAAGGCCAGGGGAGGGAGTGCAGAATTAAATATTCAACCTAAATCTTGTCTGCTGTTCTGCCAAAACCTGTCCTATGGGCTGAGTGTAAGTACGGGTTTTGCTTTCTTATATTCTTCTCCGGGGGAAGGGTAGCATCCAGTTTCTCACAGCTTTACAATACCATACAAATATTTATCATATAAATACAAAATAAACATTATAAGATGATGACCATATAATTATTTTGTATTTGTAAATACTACTTTTTAAAATCAGAATTTAGTCTTTCATTAGGGTAGCCAGTAACAGAACCCCAAGATGGCGAGAGGAAGTGCCAAAGCCAGACACCCTCTCCCAGCTGCACAGAGCCAGTCTAACACGCGACAGGGACCTACANCTATGGGCTCAGTGTAAGTATGAGTTCTGCTTTCTTATTTTCTTCTCCTGGGGAAGGGCAGCATGCACTTTCTCACAGCTTTACAATACCATATAAATATAAAATAAAACATTAGATGATGATGACCATATAATTATTTTGTATTTGTAAATACTACTTTTTAAAATCAGAGTTTAGTCTTTCATTAGGGTAGGCAGTAACAGAACCCCAAGATGGCGAGAGGAAGTGCCAAAGCCAGACACCCTCTCCCAGCTGCACAGAGCCAGTCTAACACGGGACAGGGACCTACAAGCATCTGGGTTCAGTATCAAGTTGAACATTGAGACAATAAAATAAAATTCCTTGGCACCAACTTGAAGGGTCTCCAAAGGAAAAGGAAGTTTCCTGTTTAGCTTCATTAAATCCTTCACCCTGCAAGCTAGAAAGAAACAGTCACTCAAAGCAGCTGTATTATAGAAACACAACCTGACAAAGAGCCAGATAACATTTTCTGATTTTATTTGAAGTTGACACCTTGAGACAAGGCATAACAACTGAGAAGATCACACCAGTAAAGAGGTAACAGGGACTTCGCCACCCCCACCCATTAACTCCAAGAGAGAATATTAAAAATAAACCAGTGCAAATCTACAGAGGATTTAAGGACAATAAAGCCTGAAAAGCTGGAGAAATTGAAGTCAAGTAATGGGGGATGGAAAAACAATGAGAGACTTCAGCTCTGAAACAATAAAGAAAAAAGAAGCCCCCAAACCATATCTTGAAACAGTTTAGAGGCTTTGAGATCAAAGAAATCCTAATACTTTATGTATTATAAATAACTGCTTTCCAAATCCACCCTATTAGGCATGCATTTTTTTTTTATTATTTTCATGCAAAATATGCAACATTTAGCATTTCCAGAATCACCAAAGATGACCGGTCATCGCAGCACCCCTACAGTTTTGCTGATGAACTGAGGGGAGTAGTTGAGCCCCTGTAGAGAAGTCCGCCCTCAACCTCCCCAAATAAATATTTTTGAAGCTATGAAATGAAAGCCCCAGGACCTAAAGAAAAATTCTCTTCAATAAATTCAATCTCTTTAAGCAATGGCCACAGCCATGAAGAGAAATAGCATAAGCAACAGGATCACAGGTGCACTTGAGTCACTGAAACTCCCAAAGCTTTTGAACAGCACTTGAACAGCTCAGACTGCTTTTCAGACCACACATCAGATCAGAAACATCACAAATCTGTTACATCTCCTTTTATTTGACCCATTAAAGCTCATCATCTTTCATCTGTATTACTGCATATCTCAAAAATAAAACCCACAGTGCTCAGTTTAGAATGACATAATTTATTCATATAATTCACAAGTAGTTGGACACTATTGAAAATTTAATCTCAATATGCAAGTGATTTACACAAACATGTAATACTAAAATTGACTATTTAGAAGGTAAAAAAATACCATGGGTATGAAATGCCATGGTAGATGCTGTTCAATATACTACACAATCTTAGTGTCAGACACTTAAACATTTATATATTTTTTCCTCCTTTTAAAGTAGTCTGGGAAATTCAGGTGTTTATTCTCTCTAAACCTTGTAATCAATTATTTCTCTGACTTCTTAAGAACTGAGCTGTCAACCAAAGCAACATTTTTAATATTTGAGGGAAATAAAGAAAATTGCTCCCCTGAATTCACCAAGCACATGATCAAGTCATGTTGCCTTCTAGTATGTGACAAATGCAAACCCCTGTGTATGCAAAGGAATGTGCAGGAATAGAGACTGTGCGTGGTGGTGGTGATAGCCTGATATAATTTTTGGCTCTGACAGTATCCAGTTTTGAGTATTTGCACTTCACTGAGTGTATCATTTGGTGCTCATGCAGCTGTGGAGTCAGTTTGCAATTCTGCATACAGTCTTCGCATTGAAGCTTGTACCTCATGAGCCTCAAATTCTGCAATAAGCATATATGGCTGCCTGGACAAAATTGAACCCTAATGCGTGGTGTTTGCCTGCATCAGATGCCATTACACACTCTTCTAGATGATCTCCAAACATATACTTTGCTTGAAATGCCAGGAGTTATCTTAAAATATATGAAGTTAAAAGCTTTCACAATACAAGATCCAGCTAATTATTCCACATATACAAAACACAGCTAGAGAAATACAATTCAACTCTTCAATGCTGAATTATGAGGAAAGTCTAAAAAAATAGAAAAAACTCTGATACCTGGACATTAATCAGAATGTAACACTGCATAATGCCGCAATATGAGCACCCATTTATAATGAGAAATCCCCAACAAGAGAAGCAGAGGGGGATCTAGTATATATGACAAAAATAGATGAATACTGCACCAAAAACATGCATACAATCGCCATGGTCATTCATTATGTCAGTGATGGTCTAAACAGTGATCTAACACAAGAGTGAGGCAGTATTTCCAAAGAAAATAAATAAATAAATAACAAGTGATTAACTACATATTGATTAAGCTTTCTGATGCAGCAAAGTGAGGGCACAGAGCCATATCTGGGTTCTGGAGCTGTTTCAAGATTCTCTTGTGAAATTTTTCTCTGACACGATTGAACTCCATTATATCCAGTGGGTCCTCTTCAATCCAGAATTTGTGGAATTCATGCATTAAGTAGCCTACAAAAGAGAGAATACAGTACGTAAAGATGTTATATAAGAATTAAAAAGAAACCTGTAATTAAGGATTAGAGTGCTGTTTCCCAAGCTCTGACACTTAATGAAGCTACAGAGGTCAGGCCAAACATCTCCGGGACCTCCACTGCAACAGGTATGGCTGTAATACAACCTTAATGCCACAGCTGTGGCAATGACTGTTCATTTTACTTCATTTTACTAAGTGCTTAGGCACCAAGCTACGAGCCAAACACTGCTGTTCCACTTCATGAAATCATCTAAATGTACGCTGAAAAAGGCTGACTTGACTCTGGACTATTTCCCAACACCAGATTTTAGAGAAGCCACTTACAGGAGGCTCATTCACTGGCAGACCCAAGAGGTAATGAATACACAAGCAGAACTTCTCCCAGTAAACACAAGAAATCACTAGATGGGATGCTGAAGTGTCAATTTGTTTAAGCGATGCATGCACTATGCATGACACTAATGAGTTATAAAAGCAAGGAAAGATGCTACTGAGATTTTAAATAGCTTTTTTCCCTCACATTTTGCCTCACAAATTTCAATGCAAGAATAACACTTTCCAACAAAAACAGTGTATTGCTAAGTAACTTAACATGGCCACATCTTTCTGTATTAATACTTTCTCCTCACAAAGGAAGTTACTTTAGGTTTTATGTCCATGAACTTGCAAGAAACTTGGTTTAACATTTACTCCTATGACCCTAGAAAGACCAATAAGGTGATAAGCAGCATCACCTGGTTTTAATAAAATACTTCTGTATTAGAAAGAAACTTAGTCATGAAGTGGATTGAATAGACAGGCTTTGACCGAGACCCCTGATCACCTAAGTTCTGCACCATCCCTGCACTGAAGAGAACCACCGAGGAAAGGAAGTTACATGCATTACCAGGGCTTCAGTGAACTGGACACAACCTCTCAGTTCTAACTCTCACAGCAGACAACCTACAGAGCCTGATCTTCCTTCTCAGAACAAAGTGCTTGAGTAAATCTTCTGTACTGAGAAGCACAGCATCTGCTGTTTCCATTTATTTCTACTTTATCATGGTTAGAAGCATGTCTTTAAACCTCTTTCAAATATTTCAAGATTCAGAGGCTATTTCATTCCAAGAGAATTTTCTTCAACAGAACAGCTCAGTGAAACTCCTCCAAAGTCCCCCTAACAGACAGAACACTACCTTTAAACTAAAAAATAAAAAATGAGGGACTTCAGCAGTTGCTGTGCTCAGTGTGCTCTAGAGCTGTATAGCTCACAGCCCTGCCTGTACTATCAGAAGGTAACAGTGCTCAAGAATATCAGGCCAAATTCAAATTACAGGTTTGTCTCTGTCCCTACATTCAAGAGGGACAAAAGGGTGCAAGGGAAACAGGGTGCATCAGCATTTAGGAAGTCTATGCAGTCATCAGGTACCTTCATGAGAAGGTGCTGAAGGGTCTGATGGGCCATGCAACTGACTTTCCAGTTCAGCCAGGCAGCCTGTAGGCATTACTGCAACCTAATAGTGTCTCAGTATTTTCTTGGCTCCATTAAAGGAAATCTACGATGACTGAGGCAGGAGAGGGGAGAGAAGCAGACAGCTGAAAGGGAGTTGTCACTCAGATGCTTTCTAGAAAAGAGCATCCTTCCTCTTGTTTCTTATTACTTACATTTTTATTATTACTATTTAACGCCAGTTGAGGCATTCAGAAATGTCACTTTAGTTTGGGTCAATCTGTTTATTTTTGCTGTTGTTTCACCCCTTAGTTTGAATGTGGTATACACCATCTCTAAAAACTGGATCCTAATTTTCTAGGGACAAGAAAGCCAGACAAGAGTGACAGTATTTGTGCTGTGTCAGCAGGTTTTTAGGATTTGCCAGCACTTTTGTTGTTGTTTTGAGAAGGTATGGGCGATACAAAACTGTTAGTAGGAGGACAAGCTAGCAAGGATCCTCCCCACTCTGCCTCCTCCCTCTCCCAACTTACAGAAGGTCTGTTGGAAGTGCGTTAGCGTCGGTGCCTCTGGAGCAACATTGTAGAAATGGGTCTTCAAAGCTCCGCTCACGAGTAGATTGTATGTAAGGTCTGTTATGTTAATGCCCACAATAGCAAAAGAGTAGCTGTAAGAGAAAAGAGCAGTAACATTTACAAGTAGTTTGACTTTTTTTCAGCACAGGAGGAAAAAAAAAAAAAAAAAAAAACACCACACACCACACACTGATGATACTGTAAGTGCAACAACTAAGGCCATTAACTCTCTCCTGCTTCTGATAAGCTTGCAAAAAGCAGGTGGGAAGAGGGGTACAAAACAGGGCAAAACATTTATCCCATCTCCTGGCTACACTTATCATGGCCTGCAAAGCAACCAGTCACAGTGAAAACAGGTGTCTTCTCATCATGCCAGCCATTTCCTTCCCAAGGGAAACTACATATATAGGCAAAAAAAAAATAGGTAAAAACCTATATCGAAGTATGCTGGAAACAGAAAAAAAGTACAGACTCATGAAGCAAAACCCTGACCTGTTAAGAGGGTGTATTAACATGGAAAAAAGGGTTTTTAGGCACCAAAAAAAAAGTTACTTCTTAATCCATGAGCCTGTTACATAGAAGATTATGATGGAAAAGGGCAAGAACTTTCTGGAAATGACCACTTCTCAAGGAAGTATGCACGTCCCATGCTGACATTTAGAGACAAAAGCAAATACGTTATGTAATGATTTATTAAAAAAAACAGTTATCATCTATGGGTATTTTCCAGTTATAACTACTAAGCAAACAAACTTTTTAAAAGACGTTTGATATAATAGAGAAAAAGCCTCTCCTCACTACAAGACTTCCCCCTATTACTACTTAAAATGACATTTTTCCTATAAACCTAGCTATATGTCTATTTTCAAACACAGTATATGTTAAAGTATGTACACTGAACTTTCATTAAAAATATAGCTAAGAAACACTTCCACTCGCCTCATATATACACACATAAACAGATGTGTTTTTAAAGTTATCACAAAGATGAGTTTAAACTTACCCAATTGCCTTATCAAACTTTTTCTTCTCCCATTCAGCTTTACTGAATTGGCTGGGGAGAGGAGAAAGAGTCATTGAGATACTGCCATGAGTTGCTAAGTATTTCCTTTTAATTTGTCAGATAGTATAATATTAACTGGATGCAGACCTTATTTTTTGCCCCATGGGCACAACTAATCACATTTGACTGCTTCTTACTGAAAGGACTGGCATAAAAGGCTTGAAAGGGGTGACCTACCTCCTTTGTGGCATCTCTGATGAAATTTCTCATCATTTACTAAGTTTGTGGCTACAAAGCTCTCAATAAAAGTCAGGAATTTTCTATACTGACCACAAAGATCATCAGCCTCACTTAAATACAAGTTACAGAAAGTGCTTGGAATATTTGGTTTCTTTTAACTATCTGAGGAGGATTTTAGCCTTTTGCAGTCTCCAGGATGGATGCCACATTCACCATTGGAGACATGAGTCACTTGACACAAACATGAAAAACAGTCCTCCAACATGAAGTTTATATGTCCAACCAATTGCAGGACACTACAGTGGGGAGGGGGTGAGGGGATCTAAGCAGTCACTGCAGGCTTAAAACCCCAAATCACAGATAGCTCTATATGTGAGCACATAATGCTTACACCACACTTGAATAGTCATAAATATATATTTATGCTAAGAACAGTCCCTGAACATTATGCAAAGATGCTATTTCACAAACTGTTATAATTATTAGACATGCAAGGAGGTTCACACTTAACCTCATCTGAATGTAAAGATAAACCTTTACATCTCAAATGAGTTACTGAATGAGAATATATCAGTCTATACTCATTCTCCAAAATCTTTGTCATCTTTGTAAGCTATGGCCTAACATCAACTAAAAAACAAAACCACCCGCCCCCCACCAAGCCCTGCCTTCCCAACAGTCCAGTCCCTCCCTCCCTCCTCCAAAAAAAACCTAAAAACCCACAAAACAACCAACCCTCCCCTGCAACACCCAAACACACCACACAAACAAATGCTCAGGAATAAGCAGCACAGTGCATTTGGGACATAGACAAGGAATACAGCTCAACAAAAATAGGAACTGCATTGTTCATTATCACATCAGAAGCCTGAAGTGCTGCTAAGCAACCACACACACAGGAAAAACCCAGAACACACCAAAGGCATCACTAGCAGCCTCTCATCTTCTGCCAAACTCTCTTGAAAGATAAAAACTGCACATGCTCATACACACAGCACTCCAGAACAGTCCTTGTAATCAAACATGTAAATGAAGAACAACCAATGGGATACACTGGATATTCAGTGTTGCAGCTATAGGGCAGGGTACTTATTGTAAAGAAAGGAGGAAAGAAAAAAAAAATAGAAATCAGAGAGTAGTTCAGTCTGCCATGCAAGTTTCAAACATTTGGTTAAATGAAATTGCTTGGCTATTTTCCATAATGCAATTTAAGAATTATGAAACCCCTGCTCATTAGCATATATTAACAAAAATTATGCTATGGGCAACACAGACCAGTGGCAGGGGGCTTGTAGGAATATGAATGCTAATACTTAAAAGAAATCCCAGACAAGAATAAATCCGAGGACCAAGTCTCAGGCTCAATCTCTTGGGCTCACACTCCCCTGCCAGCTCTCCAAGTGATTCTTGTTGCAGAATTTCCACAGGGAACTTAGCTACAAAACACTGAGATCAAACACTTGGCAGTATTCAGACACAGCAGAACTGGCACCCAACACAAGCAGTAGAAAAGAGAAAATTTCTTCCAAGGCATCTGATTACTATGGCACTGATAAAGAGGCAGACCCACCTCTGCCCGTGCCAGTTATGGAATAAACTTCCTATAATATAGTTCACAACACAAGCGTTTGCCTTCTTAAAGGTACCTGTTCTGATCTCTCAGAGGAAAGGACACTGGACTAGTCAGATTAGACAAATCATTAGCCATGGCAGCCAAAATGAACAGAACTAGAAGGATTCTTCAGATGAGGTAACTTAATCAAAAGCCATTTACAGCAAGAACTTATCAGGTCAGGGTTACAGCTGCTTCGACTCTTTCACAGCACAACCTTTTTTTTTTTTTTTTTTAATATAATAAAGTCAAAATTACCAAGTAGTTGTTACCAGATAGCTGATCTTATAACAATAAGTTAACAATAAGTGCTTGGGATAGCACTGTAATAGATTATCATACATCCACTGTTGAGTCATCAGCTCATTTGGAACACTGCAGTGTTTGGAGAAAGGTATATGGAACTTCTGAAGGTATTGCGAAGATTTTTAGTTTATAGTAAGTCAAATTGCAGTACAGTTTGATCTTTATTTACATGTAGAGTCTCACAAACTAAGAGAAAAGAAAAAAATACCTTATTTCCTTCTTAGAGACTTCCCTTCATTATGAAAAGACAAAAAGAATTAAAAGAAAGGTAAAAACACTTGAAATTAGAAGTTAGTTAAAATAGTTAACACCATATGATTCACTATACAAGCTTGCCTCATGGAGCTGATTAACTTTCAGGATCAATACTTAAGACAGCACGTGGCTATGCCCAAGCATATGCCCAGTAAAACAAAATAGCCCCCACCCCAGCACACAAGCCTGCACAATATTATCCAATTAGCTTTTTTCTGCCCTTAAGCATTACCTGTATTTAGGCTGAAGAGAATCAGAAAGAACCTGCTGAGCTATTCCAGTGTCCCATTCAGCAAAATACCTGCAGATACATATATTTGGGAGTCACTTTAGTTAAAGACCAACAACAAAAATCATTCTTGGGTCCTAATGAGCTATTCACAAACACCATGCCCATCCCTTTAAAAGGCCACTAAGCTTGTTAGGCAATATGAACAAGATTTAATATGTTGAATGAATTAGACTACATCCTTCAAAATGAAAAACAAAACCCAGGCTTTTGGGTTGCACTTATAACCCAAGTTATGAGTGTAATCCTATAACTTGTTGATGGATACGTTACCATCTCCCTTTCTAAACAGGCTGCAGAAGACTGGTTTCCTATTACTAAAGTATATTGACTCCTGGGCTCAAGTTAAAGCAGTTCAGACTGAGCAGTCTGGCATATTTGCTAACCAAACTGAGTCATCACAGACTAAGAAATAAGTCATAGGAACTTGTCTCCATGAAAGTTTAAAAGAGTCAAGAGCTCAAATCCTTAACTGAGCTTTGCTATAAGGCAATATGCAGGGAGCCGATTAAATTTTATATCCTTCAATCTGTAAGAGCAGGAAATATCCCCTTTCTGCCCCATAGGAAGAAGTTATTTTACTAAAAGTTTCTAAGTTATGTAATTATCTGTAGTAGATACAAGAGCTGGAAGAAAGAGCAGCTCATAGAAACCAATCCATTCCTAAATTACCAACCACAGATATGATACTAAATACCTGGTGTATGTGCAGCAGAATGGGATAGTTATTTAAACTCACTGCTTAGTTTTGAGCATTGAAATAAACTGAGGAATTAGTTCAACTCCAGAATTCTATTATCAGTAGCTGCATTTCATACATTTTGCCTAGGAATTCAGAATGCAATTTCAAAAGAAGAAAGCTAAGTAGTAATATAATCCTCCCACCTGTACACTTTTAGGGTATTTTGTTTAGACAGCTAAATATTGGTGAAAATATACTTGTCTTTACTTGTGGGAAGAGTGCTAACTTTCACAGAACAGCTAAAAAGGGCTAAGCAAGCTGTACAACCTAGTTAGATGAGGAATACTGACAAATATACCCTCCAGAAGAAAAACAAATGAAATGGAAAATAAATTTTTTTGCCTCTTTTTTAAATATATATAGAATCTCCACTGTTTAGAATTTAGGCCTATAGTCTGGCTAAAAAGTTCCACATATAATGCTGCTTTTCACAATTTCAGACACGAGCACATCTATAAAGAGATATACTTACACCAGGTTATACAAGCCCAGGAGACCCATTCCTCTAAAGTCTGTTTTAGGATCATCACCCTGGAAACCAATTTCACACCACTGCTTCGAAATCCGAGCTTTCAATGGTGAATTGGGCTTCAAACATTTCCACAGCTAGGAATATTACGGATAAAATACAATTAAACTTCCCATGTTAGTTATGACCTTCTCTTCTTTTTTAAAAAAATCCTAAATTCTCATGTCTTATAATTACATTGTCATTCCAGCATCCATCATACATGAACAAATGCAATTCCTGGGGGCGGGGGAGATTCAAAATAACACAAATGTTACAGATGTTCCAGCTACAGCTCTAAGGCTCTTCTGACCTTATCTACAACTGTTGCAGAGTTTTGCACAGGGACTTGTTCGTGCTTTGTGCATCAGACTAGAATCTGCCTCTACAAGCACCGAATCAGAAATAGGCTGGACTTTTGCAGTAAATCATTGACAAGGTGGCAGGCAATCAGCCTTCAATTCCCTTAGGCTCTGCAGCAATCTTTTGCAAGTCTCTAGACCGATTACAAATAGAGAGTGCTGACTTGGCTATCATAGTGCTGAAAAACAAATCAGAGAACAAAACAAGAAAAATATCCATATAAGAATAGCATGTTCCACCTTCACATTTAACTAAGGAGTGAATCATTCATTGATCCCACAGCAACACCAGGGGGAAGAAAAAAAAAATATTAACAAGCCAGATCTTCAGCTGGAATAAATCCACTTAACTGCACTGGCCCAGCAGTTTTAGCTGTTTAAAGATCATGTTGCTAAACATCTAAAAATCAGCCTGCACTGCTATATTTGGGAAATACGTACCTATCTGCATACATGCCATAGCACGAACCCCCTTCCTAAAGCGGGCTAAGTAATCAGGTGCTCCTCACACATTGAGGAGTTTTGAGTATCAGCAAGTAACTCAAGTCAAGACAGACACTTGTGAGAAAAAAAAATAAATAAAACCACACAACCTGAGAGGGAGAAACCTACCCATATTAACACTTCACACGAACATCCCAGAAACTGTATTAAAGTAATTAATTTAGGGAGTCTAAAACTTTTAAAGATTTTAGCCTTAACAAGTTGCCTAAAGCTTATATATTCTACATGAGAATTGGCAAAACAAAGAAGTGTGCTGTAAGTCAGTGCCTAACACAAAGATTATATCAGAGGCAGATGAAGATATTGTTATCCTTTTTCAGCATTAAGAATCTTTCCGTGCAAGCTGAGCTCCCCTCAAAAAACTCCCACATTCAATTCTTCTCCTGCTTTCATTCTCATTCAGCAAGGCTTTTAAAGGTCTTGTGCAATTATATAACCTAAGTACCATTTTCAGGAACATTTAGGAACCAGAATTGCTCAGAGAGCAGTGTCAGGGAAAGGATGCCAAGGCAACACTGTCATCCTCTGTGACCATGTCACCTACATGGTCCCCTCCTCCTCCTGCTCTACAGACAATACAGGGAATTCTTTGGGAATCCTTTCCTGGAGCCAAGGGCTCACAGGAGAGCTGCAGCCATGTAACTCATTTTCAGGGTGCAAATATCCTACATGGATTGCCCTTTGATTCTGAACTTCCTCACTAGGCTAAATCTGAGTGTCCTTTTATGCAAGCTCCCCTCTAACCTCAGAATTTTGCTTTTTGGCTGCACAGGGGCAGGAATCCAGCAGGACGAGTCTGTCAGCTGCTCAGATCTGTCAAATCAGCTCCAGCAGCAGCTCTGGACCACAACATTCCCAGTCAGACTCCCACCTCCCCACAGAGCCATCAGTAGTCAGGGAATCAATGCATCCTTGGGGAATGCTAGTGCCTTAAATAAGGGGATCTGCAAATCGCAACATGCAGAACTTTGGGTTAAGCACTACAGTGTGCTGGGATGGTCTGAAAAAAATGCAGCATTAGATTTCTTTAGAGAGGAAAAAAAAAAAGAAGTAGAGACCTGACAATAATCATTCTAGCCATTTCTGTAGCAATTCCCAGGCACATACAGGAGTCTGTGCATTAAGCACAGCTCTCTATGTACCTATAGGTCCTCTTTTACCACTTGAGACAGCAGTTTTAATAATTATTTGCATCAGTATGAGGTATATAAAGGGCTCAGTGAAATTTTTAGAAGCATCTACTAGCAGAAATAGCACAAAAATTCTCCACTGTAGCACTATAAATTGTGTAAGATGCTATGTTGCAAGTCTTATTGTGGAAGACAGCATCATCACATGCTGTAAAAACAAATTGTGGATGACTGGGATGGAAGCATTTAAAATTTTCAGTATTTATGTCAGGAAAATAATAAATACCAGGTTTGCTTAGTATAAGACCCTCAAAAATACTGTAAGAGTGCAGTCTTTTTAAACAGGTTGATATATTACTACCTATCTAATGCTTCCAGCCATTTTTCTGAGGCATCTTGTACTAGTTATGGTCAGAAAAGGGATCAGAAGAAATGTTAAGACTTGTTATTAGACTATTTTCCAACCCCTTTACTCCATTCTCTGCTTCTTTTAAAAAGAGCTCTATAGCTGTCTCCTTGTTTGCAGTTTTCAGATCTTCTCCATTTGGACACATCAACAATACCTTCAGAAATACTGGAAGGTGAGGAAGAAAATATTTAATCAAAAGGAAAATACTCTTATCTTCAAGAAAGGCTTTCTGAAGTGGGATGCAATGCATTTTCCCAGATCTGGTCCCATAGAGGAGAGGTAGATGCCCAACACCTGCACCTAGTCTAACAACCTATACGTGGCTGCATTCCTCAACCAAGGAGTGAGCTGCACCCAAGGAGCGAGGTGGGAGCTACTGCACCCACACTACCTTCATTCTGCATAGGCTAATCTTAAAACAGGTGCACAATGGAGCAAGGTGAAAATATCTGTGAACATTTTGAGAGGCTCGTAAACCAGACTCATAAGCTCCTACCTTCAGAAGCATTTCTTCATGTTGTGGATTCTCTGAATCGTAGGGCTCTCTGCGCAGCTTTTCAACCTCCGCAACCAGATTTCGGTAGCCCACAATCTGCAGCAGGCAGGCCTGAAGGGACACCCCCAGCCTAAGGTCGTCGGAGAAGGAAAAGAATCAACTCAACCATCTGCAGCCATGCAACAGCGCTACCTATTCAATTCATAGGAGTAATGCTTCATCAATGAATTCATAACTTAATCGTACAGTTACTATAAGAGAGTTTCTAAAGATCAATATTGCATTAAACGTGGCCTTGTGAGTTGTAGTCTCAGTGCTTAGCAGCTTTCTTTAAGAAAGTAGTTCTGGATTTCTCCGAGTAGTGAATTCTTCCATTTATTAAAGATTTAATACGATGCTATGCTAAGGCCTGCTACAAGCACCTCACTGATTTTCCGCCCCCCCCATTCAAATAGCAGCTTCTTAAACAAGAACTTGAGACTAGAAGATAAAGCTGCCTATGTTGTTTCTAGGTCACAAAGCCCATGCAAAGGCAGCAAAAGCTTAAAGTAATATAATTCACAGATCTGACTTTTTGTGGGGGAGGGAGGAGTGCCCCATATGCTAAGAATTCACATAATGATTCTTTTCATTATAACGTAGATCAACTTTTAAAATCCCCAATGCATCATTACAAAAAACATCATATGGTTGCTAATGCTTTAAGTCAGTGACTTTGTTTCGGCTTGAAATTTTGTAATATTAAATATAAGTTACACAGCCTGCACCTGCCAAGCTTTTTTTTGCTCCTCATACAAATTCCTAGGAATATCTGGGTATTTATGGAAATAAGTGCTTTTAAACTTTTAATATCCGAAAACATCAAAACATCAGAATGCCTTCTCTGAATTCTGAGGTCACAGGCAGATCTTTATTCTCATTACTCTGTGAAACTCAGGTTGCACTAATATTAAGCCCCCTAGATACTTCATCTGTTTTTGCTTCATATACTAAAATATTTTGTTCATTCTATAATACTGTTAAGTTTTCTGAGCTGAAGAATTCTCAACTGCTTATTTTTTGAGATTAATCCACCGAATAAGATATGCCATCATCAGGCTTTTTCTCTCCCCCTGCCTCTGGCTGCAATTTCATGCTTTTTGTGGCTATAATCCTTTTAGAATATCTTAAGCAGAGTCTTCCCTCTTTTGGCGTCCACATGCTTCACTTGTTACACTTGCAGTTTTACAGAAAGGTTGCGTTAAAAAGCTGAAAATGTCTGACAAGACTGCATGCAAAGTGCTGTAATGCACTGCCAAACCTCAGCCATAATGTTTTTAACTGCACACAGTAACCTCCAAATACTTTGGAGCAGAACACCATAGGCAGGGGTGAAGGGGGAGGGGGGGAAGGCAATTAAATATAAAAAATAACTTCCAAACTGTAGGACATGCACAGAAAAGTCTCTGTGCACTATCGACAACCAGTTCAAAAGTCCATAAAATGTTTTTGCATAGAGAAAGCCATTTCCCCCAGAAATCCTTTGCTCACTTCCCTCCTTTTCAGAGGTGCCAGTCTGATGAGTGGCCCCACATCTCCTCCCTGCCATCTACACAGACCATGGGCATGGGTCAGCACGCCCACCCCACACAGCTCAGGTGCTCGTTAAAATGAAGCAGAGTTAGAAATTGGAGTATTTCATAGTCTCCTTCCGTAGCTAATGGGACCATACATGTCCCCTACTTTCTCCCTCTGCTGAATATGCATAGTATTATCCTTCTACTGAGTGTGCACACTGCTATCTTAAATAGATAAGATGAAACTGTTCCAGTACTTCCTTCTCTGGAGGTCACCATAGCCCATAGCCTGAAGGAACAGCAGGCTAGTTCAGAGTAAATATCCCCAGGATGTTAGCTGAGCTCTGCAAAGATGCTACATTAACAAAAATGACTGCATGTATGTTCACAGAAGTATATATAGCAATATACACATCCCCTTGTCCTTACCCTAGAAGATTTTAAGTCTCTTCCACAAGGGACAGTCAGAGCTTCTGAAAATGACAGCTAGATGTGGGTTTTCTGGTGTTTAAAAGCAGGCAGAGTCATGTATTTTGGTTGACCCTAACTAAAGGAATAGCTGATCTGCTTTAATTGAATTTTCTCTCTAGAAGTTCACTATAAAAATAAGTACCCCACATGGAAAACTTCAGTCCCCATGATTAAAGATTCACATATTTATAATCAATTTGAAACTAGAAGGAACTTAGGAGCAAAGTTTGTTGCTATGCATGCAGTACCACCCCACTCTTGCCTCAAGTTCAGCGCTCAGAGGAAAACAAAGATATCACTACTTACTCTTGAAATGCCAGCTTTTAAAATTAAAAGAATAACAACAAACCTTTTATGCTACAAGATCATAGTGGTTTCTCTAGGTTGTGCTGCTTACTTTTGTTTGGATAATTCAAAGGGGTTTTAAAAGTGTAAACTAATACATGGCTTCTATTAGTTCTGATGTGACAAGTTCTTCCCATCCTAGTAGACTGTGGTCTTGCTAAGAAGCCATCGCTTTCACTACCATGACCACCTGCATTGGTGGTATTTCATCCTGTGGAAAGTGACACCCATAAATCAATGAGCCACCAATATATAGCAGTAAGACAGCAAGATTCAGGAAGCAACTAAAGAGACTCAAGACTTGATGTTTATTATTGTCACTGTAAGAGATAATTCATTTTTCTATAAGCTTTCTGGCAGAAAAGCTTAACTTATGTTCTTATACCGAGAAGTAAAATCCATCTTCAAATTGTGTACCAAAATAGCTATGGAAAAGCCATTCTCCATGGACCAAGGCACTGTAGAAATCAATAATTTAAATTTGTTTCATAGCAGAGTCACCAACTTACTGTGGATTTATATCTGGATTAATCCTTTTCAGCTCCATGATGTCATCTATAGTTTTTTCAATAGCATCAGGGTGAACACTTACTGAAGTTTGCAGCCGCTAAAAGAAAGATTTTGAACATACATTAATACTTATGGAAATATATTCAATAAAAGTTAACAATAGCAAACACTGAAAAGTTTCTGAAAGCTTCCTGAGAGCTTCTAGGTTAATAGTCCAAGAGAGCCAACTCATTTATGGAGCTTTCAAATTTTATTTACTTTTATTCAAAACTACTGACTAGTTTCAAGACACCATCCCTACACAAGAATTCAAATTACTTTTCAGTTCCCATACAGTTTTCAATGTATTTCCATGGTGACTTCCAGCAAAGATCTGTATTGAGTCTTTGGTCAAGAAAATAGCTTCAGACCAGCTACTCAGATACAGTGAAGCTCCTGGCCTTCATTTGGCACACGTTCCAGACACTGCAGTGACACGGCAGAACACTTTCCTTCCTCTTGAAAGTTCTTTTCATGTAAAGATTATCCTGGAAGTTCAGTATTCAAACACCAAACAAACAAAAAAACAACACACCACAACAACAAAAAAACAAGCCAAACAAACAAGGACAAAAAAAACCCACCCAACCAACCCCACACCAAATATTAAAAACAAAAACAAACAAACATCAAAAAACCACACAGACAGACCACACACACCAAAAAGCCTTCAAAGATGACAGAAGCCAAGTTTTCCGATGCCGTCTCAAAACTAAAACAGTTGAGCTAAAAGCAAAATTTGGACTGCTGCACTATGCACAGAACATTATTTCTGCTCCTACTGCGGCAAGCCTTCCAACAACACTGATTCTCATGCCNCAAAAAAACCACCCAAACAAACAAGAACAAAAAAACCCCCCAACCAACCAACCCCACACAAAATATTAAAAACAAACAAACAACAAAAAACCACACAGACAGACCACACACACCAAAAAGCCTTCAAAGATGACAGAAGCCAAGTTTTCCGATGCCGTCTCAAAACTAAAACAGTTGAGCTAAAAGCAAAATTTGGACTGCTGCACTATGCACAGAACATTATTTCTGCTCCTACTGAGGCAAGCCTTCCAACAACACTGATTCTCATGCCAAAGCATGAAATTAATAGTACCTTTCACTCATTCATACTGTTTAATTCACAGGGTTTTTTTTTGTTTCTGATTAGTGAGAAACACTTAGGTTGGCACAACCACCACCGCAGTGAAAGGATGGAGAGGGGCTATTTTTCATTTATGTAATCAACAGGAAGGCAGAGAAAGGTTATTTGACTGTCTAGGTACTGCTGTCTTCACCTACCTTATCCCTCCTCTAAGGGCAGAGGTACACAGGGCTTACATGATTGCCTTCAGAATACAGAAGATCACAATAGGATTAACCCAAGAAATTCTGAATTATTAAAGAAGTTACTCCTATTTGCCATGGCCTGTTGCCCTCTTGATCCCATTAGTGCCCACCACATGCCAAACCCTGGAGAACAGGAAACACTGCCCAATTTTGTAAGACCTGCTGTTAATGCAGCCACTGAACTGTCCTTTAACGTGAGGTTCGACCAAACTTTAAAGTGATTTTTTTTAAGAGTGAACACACAGTAGACTGAACAAGACAGATATCACGGGGAGGTGAAATATAAGATATTTCACTCACCTTACTTTTTGAGCCCTTCAGTGATGCCTCTGTTAAAAGATTGAAAGTATTGCATCAGACAAGTTAAATTTTTACTGAATTGACTTAACACTAAACTTTCTTAAAGTGAAGTCACCATATTGTTAGCACAGGCAAAAAAGGTGCAGCGGCATGCAAAGACCTGAGTATTTTGCAGTTACCTATTTTCATAGTTCTGGCAGCTCCAGGCTTGGTATTGTAACAGATCCTTTGCAACTCGCATCGTCCTGTTAGCTTCCTGACCACGAATTTCAGACAGCGCCACAAGCACTTACAGTAGAAGTAGAGGCATACCTGAACAAACATCCTGTCAGGAAAAAAGGAAGCCTGAAAATAAGAGACTTGAGCAGAGGTTGCTTTGACAATGCCACCTTCCTATCCCAAACAGAAAACACTTCCTTCCCCTAAATTCCCATTACCTAATGACACCTTAAAGCAAATGTGGCATCAGAATAGATTTTTAGCAATAGGAATAAGTATTAAGTCATGCTTTTCAATCATATTCAGTGAAAAGCCCAAAGTCAGGGCCAGAAACACAAAGTGTATCAACTCAGGAATTCTGAGAAGTATATTTCTGGAAAGAGAACAAAAGCCTTGAAATAAGGGGCTACATGTCTCTTGCTAATGCTTTTCAGGAACAAGACTACAAAAGAAAAAAGCCCAGATCATCTAGTAATGGCAGCTGTAGGGAATCTGCAGAGCCACCATGCTCCACCTTCCCTAGCTGTGCCTTGACAGTGCTTGTGCTCTTCCAAACAAAGCTGTGGTTATCCTGACAAACACAAATCCCAATGGCATGCCCAGATCCTTAAAAAGGAATAGTCCCAACTAAGGAAAGCAGAGGTCCTCCCCTTAAACAAGGGCCCTAATACCTGTCCTGGGGAAAGCCTGCTCTTCCCTGGTCCAACCTAAGAACTAATCCTGCTGCAAACAACACTGGATTAGGGACCTCTTGAGGTCCTGCCCAGCCTGGATATGATCCCAAGAAAGCCTGGGAATGCTGCACATCTAGGCATGTTCTATTTTGAAGCTTGTCAGTGTTGCAGTGGCCCACACCACATGCTATCCCAATTACCTCTATGATCTCCCAGACAGATTCATGGGCTATAACTTATTGAAGGCACCAGGACACAAGATTGAACAAGAAGCATCAAGAGCCCTTGAAGCCAGAACCACATCTCAGAATAGGTAAATTACAAAGATCCCACACACCTGATGAGAACATCAGAACCACTTTGATTCACGAACTTGCTAATTAATTGTCAAAAATAGCTTAGCCAATTATGTTTTAAGCCTTCGTATATACATGCATATCATACTAATTTATTGTCCTTTTATACATGTTGTTGACCCTAGCCAAGAAAAGAGTTGTTAAGCAACTCCATATTATCATTTTATGGAAGTTCATTGGTTACTCTGAAATACGGCATGCTAGATTTTCAAACCAGCATAACTTTAGTAAAGCCAGAAGAGCTCCATTACTTCATAACCAGTTCCAAAGTGCATGTTTGCAACAAGACATTCAGGAAAAGGAAGCTAAGTCATGTTAATGGCCATACATGAATTTAATCTGCATTACTTCGCTTTAGCTTAATCCCTTTTCAAAGGGGAATTTCACTAAGGAAGTAGAGCCACTTTATGTCTAAACAGAGAGCATCCACACTTGGATTTAACATGCTTTCAAGCACTCACTTCATCTTCACACTTCTAGTTAATTCACTTCACATTCCTGAATGCCTGCATGTAGACAACTCCTTGTCCTATTTTAAATAGAACAAGGAACTGAAAAATAAGGATACAGTCTCACATCTGAATCAAATCTGAGCCAATCTGGAACAAATCTTACACGGGCAAATACATTTCAGGGGCTGGCAGCTAGAGCTTCTCCCCCCCACCATGCTAGAACATGCCACCCCAAGGCATTTGCACAAGCTTTACAACAGACAATCAACTAGAGTATCAAGAACAATATCAGATATCAGGAGGCAATTCTGTCATTTTTTATATCTTCTAAAAGGCAGAAGTTGCTCATATAGTGCCAACCACCTGCAACTTTTAATAGTGGAGAGAAAAGAACAAAGCAAAACCAAAAAAAACTCACAACACAGGCTATCACAGGGTATTTCAGCTTTTACAGTAGAATTCTGATATTAAGCACAACAAATTCAACTAAAATCCAGCATCCAAATATTCAAAGCACAACTTACAACAATCCCTCAGTCTCCTCAGTACACTCCAGCTCCTTACTCACATTGAAGGTCCAAAAAAGTAAACACAAGAGGATGCCAAACTAGAATCTGGAGTGTTATGAAGCAGTCCTGAGTTTATCACACATTTTTCAAACACATCACAGCTAGCTTCCTGATTTATTCTCAAAGGTTAGGCCATTATTAGATCAATTTATTACCCAGAAAGTTCATTTACATGGAAAAAAAAGGGACAAAAGGCTCACTTAACCTCAAGCTGAGGTTTCATCTAAAAAGACTTTCCTCCAGTGAACAAAATTACTCCTACAGCCATCACAACTCCTTTTAGAGAGTGCATGCCTGCATTTATTTGACTTTAAGGCTGAAAGCTCACAGCCCATTCTGTTATACAGAACCTGGTTTCTTACCAAGTCATGAGATACAGATAAAACTCCAGTTTACAGTTTAAGTGCCTTGGAATTATGTTCTGTTCTTGTCTAGGTTCAAATGACAGCTATGCAAATACAAGAAAAACGCTAAATAGAAACTGGTCTACCACAGTTAAAATAACATTCATCACTAAAGTTTTAATTCAGCTGTTGTTCACACAAAGTAACTAGTAAAAACATCTACTGAAAAGGGTCACTACAGCACAGAGAAACAGTAGGCTATATTTGGCAAACTATTACTAATAAAGCAGATAAGCACTAATTTTAACTAGGTAGCTTAGAAAAGGAGGTTTGCCTCTGTGGATACCTGCAAATTTCAACTACTCATCCATCTTAAGCTTATGATAGTTGAAGTCTTCTGCTTATAATATGAATGGCATAAAGTTTTTTTGCAAGTTTGTTTTCAAATGGGCTGCTCTTTAGAAAAGAGAATTCTTGCTTGCAGAAGTCCTGTAATAAAAGCATACTAGTGATTAAATAGGATTTTAATATGGTTTTATTTTAGTGGCTATGCATTTCACTTCATGTGATAGAAATAAATCACTGCATATCATTGAAACAAAGCCTTATGGGTGTTGCATAAAAAACATGTACCTGACTATGGTAGAATAACATGAACTTTTAGTTTAAGATTCCAAACCTTCTTCCCCATCAGTCCTCTTCTGTAATACTGGCTTTTTTCCTGCTTGCTTTAAGTTTTCTTGGCCCAAAAAATGGAGGGTGCTTCACAGCAATTTGTATAGTCATGCAGTTTTTAAGAGGGAGCCAACAACAACACTTCAATTCCTCAGGTGAGATTTAAGAACAGAAGTATAACAGAAATTAAGATGTTCCTAAGGCACTAGCAGGTAATAGAGGAAAATAGGGAGCTTGTACTGGGACAGAGAAGAGCAGAGCACAACAATACAGACCTGCAGATTAGTGTTTATGCACTCTGTATTACAAGAGTTTGTATTAGCATTTATCCAAAAAACCAAAAATATCATAAGAAGTGTATAATAACATGTTAAATTGCATAGTCCTACTTAACAGTGAGTTCTCTTGATGAGGATGCTACATGAGCGCAGACACATGCACGCAACCTCCTTCTGTGAACTTACCCTTGAAAACTTCCAAGCGTTGGTACTAAGTACTCAAGCATAGAAAGCAACCTGCCAGTCTCTTAGAAATGCCAGGACAGGTCAGTAGTTTTGCTATTGTTGTAGTAGTAACATCCTTGCTTGCAATTCTAGAAAAGCCTTGTGAAATATTATTGAAGGCTAAAAAAACATGACCGCAGCAGCCTGAAGTTACACAGAAACTTGATTTCCCCCCACCCCCACCTCATCCCCCACACAATTAGCAAAGGACAATTAAGGGCTGGTATATCCATTTATTTTATGTCTTTCTTCCTTGCTCTTGTACTTTAACTCTGCATCTTCCTTGCTGTGTGCACTTCTCTTCTAGTGGACTTCCTGTCTTAAATCTTCTGCCACAAGCAGGTTCAAACAAAAAGAATTTGGAGGTAGTACCTTTCCAGGCCTATCAAGAAAGCAGCAATACTGAAAAAAAACAAAAAGGCCACTGACTATGTGATCAATAATAGGATTTGGCAGAAATTCTCAAGAGCTCTCCATAAGAGAAGAGAAGCAGGTCCTGCAATTTGAGGGTCCCTGCAATACCAAGATCAACATAGAGCCCAAAGAACACAAAGCAGCATTGCTGCAGTCACAGCACAGCCACTCTCCACAGCGCGTGCTGCTCTGACTCAGATAAGAAAGCCTAAGGCAGCAAAAAGCTGAGGTAATTCAGATACTTTTATGTTTTTGTATGCAGCATCAGAGTAAAAACTATTTTCTTAATAAGGAGTCTCAAGAAGTGCTTTTCTCTAGCACAACATCATGGTTGGGGNAAGAGCTCTTCCATAAGAGAAGAAAAGAAGCAGGTCCTGCAAATTTGAGGGTCCCTGCAATACCAAGATCAACATAGAGCCCAAAGAACACAAAGCACCATTGCTGCAGTCACAGCACAGCCACTCTCCACAGCGCGTGCTGCTCTGACTCAGATAAGAAAGCCTAAGGCAGCAAAAAGCTGAGGTAATTCAGATACTTTTATGTTTTTGTATGCAGTATCAGAGTAAAAACTATTTTCTTAATAAGGAGTCTCAAGAAGTGCTTTTCTCTAGCACAACATCATGGTTGGGGACACCATGATGAGAATGACAGACTGTAGTCATTTGAATTCATATTTGACAGCATGACACCACATTTTCATTTTTAGTCAAATATTACTGACTTTAGCTGGCCTTCTGCACCATAAACAAACAAAAGAAAGATCAATAGGTTTCCAGGGAAACCTGGAACACTTTCTAATGCATCAGCAACGGTCATTCCTTTGGTAAAGGAATGCAAGGTGAAGTATGTATAACATATCTAGTATTATGTTGACACGGAGGGCAGTAGGGTTGAGTTCTGTGCACTTTGTTTTTTTGGAAACCAACAACTCTGCCCCTGCCCACCACACCCCCAGTAGTATAATCTTAGTGTTACTGTCAAGAGACAGTAACAAACTGAAGAAATATGTAGAGTAAGGAAACCTTAGAACTAGATGACCCAACCCCATATAGCTCAATTTAAAGATAGGTCCAACTCTTCCCAATTCACTGGATCTACGTAAACATCCTTTTCTTTCTTGTGAATCCCATTTTATGTTCTATAGATGGAAGAAATTCAACCAAATTCAACCATGAAGTGATGCACAAATCATCAGTTCTGACATGCACATAAGCCTTAGCTCCTTTAAAATAAATAAAAGCATTTTGTGCCTTTTCATACATGTGACAACCAAAATGTGAAATCCAATATATCTACCCACTTAGACACAGAAGTCACCATAGCAACTAAAGAACATAAGAGTAGTTTTAAGGAGAAGCATTCCACACTTTCACATTTCTTCCTTTGAAATAACTTGATTTACATTTTATCTGATGTGACTCCAGCAAAACAGAACCGCATGCTTAAAATCTGTTACTGCTTAGAGACTGTTTTGCAGTAGATCAAGAGAAGGTATCAAGTTTCTAAGATTTACTGAAAAAAAAAAGCAAGTATCTGTTGCAGTTAAAATCTTAAACAATAATTTAGATAAGTCAAAATGGAAGCATCACTGACATTTCTTAAAAAAAAAATCTACTTACAAAAAAGGGTTGGAGGATTAAGAGTTTCATAAAGAAACATTTTTATTATTTCATAGGTAATATATCAAACTTTAGGAATAATTCACATGAGGGCAAGGTCAAAATCAAATTGGCAAAAAAGCCTCAAGAAATCTCTAAAACAACTCTTTTCCTCCCAAGATGGATTAGAGATATGGCATAAGTAGGGAGAAGAGTCCTGTGTAATACTGGGCATGTAGATTATTGGTCAGAAGTACTGCCCTAGATCTGGGGATTTAGAATTATTCTAACTAATGGATTGACTGACTTAAAATTTCTTTCCACTGGAAAGCAGCAGCTAATGAAAAATATATAGATGAAAAGGCAGTGATTAACTCCTGCTACATTATGGATACCCAAGTCTAGAAGTGATATTCTTAAAAGAATCTGGATTTCCAACTAGTTACCCTTGGTGCAAACATAGGACACCTTCCTTAACTCTTCAGATATGCTGTACAGTCCTGTGAAAGGCAGGAACATGGGAAGCAATCTGGATTAAATGGATTGTGTAAGCAACTTTATTACTTACTTAGCATTTTTTTGTTTGTTTTTTATTCATTCAAGTGCTTTAGGAATTCAGTTTATTAAAGTTAGTATTACTATCTGGCACCACAGTATTCAACTTCTATTTTCTTAGTTAATATCTCATTTAATGATTGAACTTTGTGTTAGGAAAGTACTACAAACTTCTTTTAAAACTAACAAAGACAGAAGAGAGAAACACTTTTATATTAGCAATTTCCTTTTTCAGTTACAGTACAGATGCAGGTTGTCAGCAGAGAAAAGTATCCTATATTTCTTTATGAAATACTTCTTGTAATATGTAGAAAAAGAACATCTCTGGGGAAGGGCACCCAAACCCTCCAAAATCCCAAACAAAAGCAACCTTCCCCTGCAAATCCCCAAAAACTCTAACAGAAATATATTCCCTGTTGTGCACTGCATCTTTAAATGGATATTGCATGCTGCCCTGTTGTCCCATTCAGAACAAATTAATCACAACAGAAACATACAACAGCAAATGCTATATCACTGACCAACCCTCTTGTCATCAAGACACTTCTTTTGGACATGCATTTACATGTGATAAAGAGTGAAAGTCAATTTTGGCAAGCTCCCAGGTTGCTACTGCTGGTAACAGACAAATACTGGGGACAGAATTTATGTGTAATTGCTTAGTTTCCAGCTGTCAACCAAGTTCAGATGCTAAACATCCTCATCTTGTACCTGATCTCCCTGCAGCTCTTAACTTGATTGCTTTTTCACTATCCCACTAACCTGCAATCATATTTAAACATATGCAGCAGAACTTATTTTCATCAGTAAGTGCTCTTGAAAGCTGACTAAAGTTTATTTTTTTAATCTTCCCAGATTTCTTATACACTGAAAATACAAGAAATGGAATAAAATACTTCTATCAGTCCCATCTTGAATGTAAAAGAAGAAATCCAGATACTTTTAACTGAACAGAATTGAGTTTCCCACTTCAACACTAATTTCCTACCTGAGGACTTCTGTACCTTTTCCCCCCTAATTTGACTTCCCGCCTTGCATTCCGAATATTTGACTTCTCATTAAAAACAGACAGCCTGTGATCTTTAGATAATCAATTGCTTTTCGGAGGCTTGGCTATCCGGTCTACTCCGGAAAGGCTAATACCATCAAGACTTCTCCTCAAGGCCTAAGATTCAATGTCTTCAGAAAATGAAGACAAGTGGATGCAGTTTCCACAGGAGAGCTACAAGAATTTAGATATCCAGAAGAGCACTCTTTATCCAACATGAGAAAAAAAACAAAACAAAACAACAACAATAAAAACCCATATAAACAGCAAGGCGGGCAGAACAACCAAAGGAAGTAGAATTGACAGTTCAAAGAAGCAGCAAAGCGTTCACTGTAGTCAGGAAGGAGCAGGCAGGTTACAAGTTGTCAGCAGTTCAGCATCTCTCTATGGAGGGAGCAAAACTATACCATAATGGGGGGAAAAAAAAAAAAAAAAAAAAAAAA
>VWPW01021500.1:123827-300477 GCA_013389825.1 Crypturellus undulatus
AAAAAACCCCAAACACCCAAAACAACAACAACAAAACAACCAAACAAAACAAACAAATGAAAAAATACTGGACTATCTACGGGGGAAGCTACAACGCTCACTGTAACCCCAGTTGTAAGCTTCCACCCCATCTGCAGGTGTTTTAGAGACTTGTTTATCTGGGATTCATGGAAGGCTTTTAGGATCACAGATCTCTATCACAGAGGTACAAGGCCCAAGCATTTCTCTCCTGACTGATGCCTTATCAGGTAAGGTTTACCCTAATGGCTCATTAAATCCCAGCAATCCTTTTTGTGGGTTAGCAAATAATTGTCCTTAACTTAAGATGTGCATATCCTGCCTACCGAGTCTTTGTGCATCTACTAGATACCCGAAGAAGTAAAGTCAAACCGAGGCTTTAACACTCCACAAACAACTGGGGGAACCAGGTCATTACAGATGATCAGCCTAGAGGTAACAATACTAATATCCATAGTGCATATAATTATTAAAAAGAAGGGGGAAGAAAAAAAACAAAAAAACAAACAAAAAAAAACACCACACACACTATAAACAGTCAAGGAAAAAAAAAAGTCACAAATGCTCTATACAGAAGCATATGTTTCAGCTCTCGAAGTTTTTTCCTCATGCAGACATAACATGATTGCTCTAGCTTATGCACAATTTAAGCTCTACCTTTTTCTAGTTTCTAGGGGGTGCTGATCTCTTCATTGACTACAGACCAAAGAGGATATTAGCTTTCTACACCTCCAGTCAGTCTCTGCAAGTCCCATTTACTACCCCTGTTTTGTAAAGAACAATTGCAAGTTATACACAGGAACAATAGGTAAAAGTTTCTCCCAAAATAGAGCAACATTGCACATCACTCAACATCTTTGCTTTTGTAAGCAGCACTCTAAGGATCTACACAGCAAGCGAAAAAGACAAAAAGCATTTTGTAAGCACTGTTCAACATTACTGTTTCTCCTATTTTCTTCTGACACATCAGACACCAGAAATCTGCAGCCGATTCAACACATCACTGACCAGATCCCATAGGGCATCTCCTGCATTCTTTGTGCCCATGAAGAACTGAAAAGGAGATTTTAAATTAGATCTATCATTTTGCAACAGCTTTAATTAAATGATGAATCTAACTGAGTAGAAAGTAACCTAGTATAATCTAGTTCACACCTTCCATGTTACTGGCAAAAGCTAAAACATTTAAGTCATTGCAGTATAAAAATAATCATCAGTTAATTCCATTGAGAAACATGCAGAAAGTTACCTTAGGAAGTGTTTCATGATGACGGTTTTGATTGTGTTACCGGAACTGTAATAAATTGATCACTGATAGCCTCTTCTTTGCAGAAGATAGCAGTACTGTAGAAATAGAATTAAGATGTATTTACTAACAGAGAAAACGGGGCAGTCTGCATTTTTGTGAGTCTGTTAATTGATCTTTAATCATCTCTCCCACGCCTTTTCTTAAGTATTGAAGAAATCCCATGCCAACAAAAACAAAAGCCTCAGCCTGAGCCCATACTTTGGCCATCCATGTATCACTCCCTAAAATTTATAATTTTCTTCCAGAAGCCAGAGTATTGTTATACATCTTGGCTATTGGGGTAGCTTCCATACTTAAAAGAACAAAATGATACTTTGTTGTCTTGTACTAGCATCAGTGGGCACCACGCCCTTGAGAAACCAGTCTATCTGAACTCAGAATATGCTGAAAAAGCACGTGAAGGCCTTCCAGATCTGACCACTTTTGTCATATAAAGAAGGCTGTAAGAAAAAAGCTCCAAGAAACAGAAGCTTAACCCTATCTTCTGTGGGACACATCAACACTATGGAGAAAATCTTTTACCCTCCCTAGTTCTCCTTTTATTTCCTTTTCATTACATGCAAGTTTCACATTATGCTGTTGCTTGCTGACAGGAACAGAATGAGCATTTAAGTTTAAAGAGGAGAGAAAGAAAAAAAAAAAAAGTGCGCGCTTGTCAGATTACATTACATAAGAACACAACTTACTAAAAATATATAATCTCTGAACTGTGAAAGCTTCATTCATTTATATTGTTTTTGACTGGCTGAATCATGTTGCTGTCCCCTGAATACAGCTGTAATTGGTGCTAGCTGCAGTGGTACCTGCTTGCAAGGGCACAGGGATGCTCACATGAAACTCTGCTTCATAATGAACACAACAGGCAGGTTCTTATGCCTTTGATATGTCTCAGACAGCAGCAAGCACACGGAAGACAAAACTGGAGGGGATGTAACCTGCTCCCCTTCTCCAGTCCAGTAATTTGCTGTTCAAAGATACAGTTTGTGAAAAATTCTCACAGCTGAGTCTCAGCTTTTTAAGATCAACTTAAATAAAGGAAATTTCACTGCAATATCCTGACCCATGAAGGCAGCCGTGTAAGGAACACACCAACAGAGTCAGAAGCTGTCAAGGCAACTCCTTCTGTAACGTGTGTTGGCCTCAGCCCAAGGTCAGCTCATTGCTGACTCTGATCAAAGATCTTACTGAAAATGATGCTGCTTCAAAAAGAAAAGCTGCACTTCTTTGAATCTCAGAATCATTTCAACCAGGCATGGCACAAAAGAAGTCTCAAAACTGCCTCTCCATGAGCAATAGTACACTACAGTCCTTTTTTTTCCCCTTAATACTTACTAAGGACTTTTAAAGTTGAACTTGTTGAAAGAAAAAACAGAAAGAAGAAAAGAGGCATATAATTTGCCCTTAACTGAGAGGTATACAACAGTTAGGTATTCATGGTGACAAAAATATTTTTTTATATATATATATATATATATTTTCCTGGAAATAAAAAATTCAGTCAGAAAACAAAAGCCAGAGAAGCATTCAGGGAAGGCCAGCCTGCTGGCTGCTAGCACGCTGGAAATCTGTGTTTGCACTTTCACACGCTTTCACTCAGACTGAAAACTTGCATCTGTATTTTTCACATCCAAAGAAAGTGGTCCAATTTCAAGCTAGAGTCACATTTTGTCACTGAAGGAACTTGGAGACAAAAAAATACATAGATCCACCACTGATAACATCTGTGAACTGAAGTTTAAGGTTTCTGCTTTGAAATGACAAAGCCGGGGACCTGGGCCGTCTTCAGCCTGGAGCAGAGACAGATTTGAGGGCACCTGAGAGCAGACCCCAGGAGCTAAGGGACGTCACGGGGGGGGGGAAAAAAAAAAAAAATGCCAGGCTCTTCACAGCAGTGCATGGCAGGAGGGCAAAGCAAAACAGACACAAGTTCAAACAGGAGAGGTTCACACTAGGCATAATGAGAATCCATTTTCCCCCTCTATTAGGGTACGCAAGCACTGGAACCGGTTGCCCAGTTTTTCTGCCCCAAAGTCACTCTTATGGAGTGATCCACGACCCAGATATTTCTAATGATGCCCTGTCTCCTTTAATAAAGTATCTAAGTTTTTTTAAAAAAATAGTAGTTTAAGAACCTGCACCTTCACACTAAAACCTTGTATAATTTGTAATATCTTCCATGAAATAAGCTCAATTTGAAGGCTAAACATGATTATTCTTTTCACATTTCTGTGACCATAGGTATATTGTTCAAGGGACCAACAGCTCAAGAATAGGAACGCCCACACAGTCCTGCCAGGATATGCACAACTGAAAGCTTTTAACAAAAAAGAATAAACTCTAGGACCCTTTAGGTCAAGCTATATTAACTCTGAGCAAGTATTATTTAACCAACCCATTCCATGGAATCAATACATTATTACTGGCACTTTTTAATGCAATTAATTAACACAATTAATTAATACCTCAAAGAGGATAAAAACAAACAGAAAAACAAAGAACACACACATACAGCACACCCAAATCTCCAGACATCATGACAACTGTTTATTCAAATACACGGTGAAAATAAATGCTCTTGCAGAGTACTTATTTAGGTCATTCTGCATCATAGTGCATAGACCTCTGACTTGAAACACAACCTGGGAAACTGATCTCTGGTTGAAATGGCTGCTCACAGCAGCTCAGTTCTGAGTTTTGTGAGGCTAAAGCTTCAAGTACTTTGCCTTGGCTCAGAAGTGGCTTTGTCCTACACCAACAGATGCAGCTACTCCGAGGACCAGCTGGAAGATCAACAGCTGACACCTGCTTGGTGGGAGTTCAGTTGCTCATGGCAGTACAGAAGGGTGTTCTTGTTTCCACATACCTGAGACTGGGTTGTATTCAATTTCAAGCATTCTCAGGATGAAGTCTTGCAATAAAATGTCACAGTTGATTGATGAAACTAATGAACAACACTTGAGTTCAGTTACACTGTCACAGGTAATAAGATTTTCTCTCCTAATCTCCATTGCATGTTGACATTTTATGTTTCTACATTTCAGTAAGAGGGTGAAGGAAAGGTAGATGAAGTCAGACTTTACCGATTTTTAGTCATGTCCTAAGGGACCTTTTGGAGGTCATGAGCATGTGCAACACATCTTTATATTTCATAAAATCCCAGTAGGGTCACAGGAGGAAGAGGGACACAAAAGACAATAGTACTTTGAAAGTCTAGTTCTACAGTCCTGTTTTACCATTTCAATGCATAACTGCCTCTTTGAAGTAGAAAGTAATCTCAGAGAATAAAACAGAAACAAGAAGGCGTCAAGAGGATCAAGTGACCATATCCAATAGCTACAAGAAGACAGGATTGTGTTGGGATTCAAGAAAACTTAGTGGGATTTGGTGACTAAGTTACCTCATCATCACCCAGTTAAGCATATAGACACTGCAATTACTTGGCAGATTTTTGCCAGGTGAGAACATACAGCTTGTCACACATGACATTCGCTTAAAATCTAGCCTTGTAGAAACAACTCCTCAACATATGGCAGATCTCTGCCTTTACATGAAAAGTTATCTTTCTCTAACTGACTGTTTAAAGCAAGCTAAATCTTAATAATGCACAAGTGAGAGGTACACACATACCTATATTTCACTTTTAGAGCTACAGCAATACTCCAGCAGTTACTGCTTTTGATTGGTTCTCCTCTACAACAGTGTTGAAAGACATTGAAGTAGTAAATATACAAATCACGTCTGGTTGCTAGTGAATATTTTGTTGGGTACACTCTACCTTATTAATGAAAGTGAAGCTCTCCATGCCCAGAATACTCTAAACTTCCAGAAATGCAGTCAGATGTTTAACCTCAGGTAGAACTACAGCATCTCCAAGTGCTCTAAGTGCTCTGTCTATAATGCTTCCATTCTTAAAAACAACAACAAAAACAAACAAACAAAAAAACAACAACCCCACACACTTGAAAACTGCCTTCAATTTATCCTGGGGCAACATGATGAATTTTTGTGCATGTGCACTTGCCTTCTCCCCACTGCCCCCCCCCCCCTTTTTTTTTTTCTTTTTTTTTTTTTTTTTTTACACACACTAAAAGCATCATTTTTGGTTATGTCTTACGAAGTTTCATTTGACCTCTGGTGCATTCACACAGGAGAAGAGTAGTTTCATCTGGTTGGCTCCTCTTGCCTGCCTGTTTTTCAGTTCAATGTTTCTAGCCTACTTGCTCTGTTTTCATACACTGTACAACAGCTTGTACAGAGAGGAAGATTGTTCTAAATAAAACATCACACTTTGTAGCAACATTCCTCCAAATTTAGGATAAATCCTATGAGAGTGGATGCATTAAATCAAGAGACATAGGCATCCTGGGTTAGCTCCTAGACTAATTACTGGAGAAACTCAAGGTTGAAATAAATTGAATTCCTCTTTCCAAATTCAACCGACATGGGTTTTGCCTTCTTTGTTTTCACTTCACTGTCTAGATGAGACAGGGGAACAGAAACTGTTTCATCTTTATTCTTTTCACTTGCTACCAATATTAACTGAATTTTACATTTCCTTTGGAGCCTTGCTAACTCCTAAG
The DNA here is from genome assembly GCA_013389825.1 of Crypturellus undulatus. Taxonomy (NCBI): domain Eukaryota; kingdom Metazoa; phylum Chordata; class Aves; order Tinamiformes; family Tinamidae; genus Crypturellus; species Crypturellus undulatus. Next base: position 129,735 of record VWPW01021500.1, read on the forward strand.
ATGCAGTGTAGCTTTTAGGGGAAGAAACTCAGCATTCTAGCAATAAGTCAAATACAGATCCTTAACACCAATGGAATTACATTAGAAGAGATTGCTCTTCCCCCGCACTCCCCACCTCCATTATACATTTCCAATATTGCTTATATCAGAACAGGTAGGATCAACTCTTATTAATATACACCCATACCAATGCCAGGAATAAAACTCATAAAATTAAGACCTTTCACAAATATTTAGTTAAAAACCACCACCAAACAAAGCAAGAACAGTACAGACATACGGACAAAGGCCCAATGATCCTTTGAGGTTAAAGAAAGATAAACCAGCAGGTTTGCTCAGAAATTTGGTGAACGTCAGACATAATTCATACTGATATAGCAGAAAATTGATTGATATGCCTGATTTTCCTATCACTGCACCCAAATCACTTTGATATGTAAGTGACAATTTATCCGTTGTCCTCCAAGTCAAGGACAGAGTAGGTGCATAAGAGTTTACTCTTACCCTTCTGTAATTTTATGAAGCTGTTGTTCTTAACCCAGGATTCAAGAATAATCATTTCCCATGAATTAATTAGGATGATGCCAAGAAGCACCATATTGGTGTGACACTGAACTTCCAACAGCAAGCTCTCGAGGATCCTCCAATCTGTGGATGACTTAAAGAATCATACTCCATACAAGCATGTGCACACACAGGCACAACCCCCTCACTGCAGTTTTTTGTTTGTTTGTTTTGTTTTTGAAAGGCCACAGCCTTTTTCACCTCCTGTTTGCTGCTCAGTAAGGCCTCTGCATTCCCAGAGAGAAGGAAACCAGGGCAACTTCAGACACATGACCTCGCTGGAAGTCTGATTCAGCATGGGCTGAACAACAAGGCATGCATGGGTACTTTGCTCTGTCCCACTGTGGTCTGAGGAGAGGAAGGATGGAAGAACCTACTTTTTCAAGCAAAGCAGAAAGATTTTTCAAGATGCTGTTATAAATACTGCAAACTACACATTTAGTTGGAGCAGGTTTAAGCCCTTCTTTAGGCAAAAATGGGAATAATGGACATGGACAGAAACCCCTTCGGGACATCTTTTCAAGTCTGTTAGTTAAATAGGTCTATGCTCCTCCAGCTACTTTCTACTTCTACCACTTCTGAGGGGCCAAATCTTACTAATTCTTAGTATATGTTCACAAGGCTGCAAACAGCTGTAAAATTGACTCCACTTGACCAATTTCATCTTTCTGTTGGTAGAAGGTCAAAAGAAGACTTTTAAGTCAGTAAAGGTGTGCTTGCTGGTAACCAGACAGATGAAAGAGCTTCTGGTTGAGGCCCAGGAACCATCCTTCTGTGGTAATTGTGCAAGGTGCCCTTTCTCAACAAGTGGCAAAAAGGTCAGTAAGGGCGGGTTACCATGGTGTTATCCTTCCCTTCTCCACTTCCTTCTGGGTGCTACTAAGCATTTGCTTTCTTCCACATGTTCACTGTTAGATATAAAGAGATGCTGACAAAAACTTGATGAGAAAAGTGAAAAAGGAGGGAGAAGAATGTATGACATCATTAGTCATGGTAAGAGGAACAAAAGCAAAGCCAAAAANTGGCAAAAACGTCAGCAAGGGTGGGTTACCATGGTGTTACCCTTCCCTTTCCCACTTCCTACTGGGTGCTACTAGGCATTTGCTTTCTTCCACGTGTTCACTGTTAGATATAAGGAGATGCTGACAAAAACTTGACGAGAAAAGTGAAAAGGAGGGAGAAGAATGTATGACATCATTAGTCATGGTAAGAGGAACAAAAGCAAAGCCAAAAAGAACACAGACAAGGACAGGATGATTGACAGCATTACCAAAACAGGCATGGAAATCCTTCCTTCCATATCTCTTGCTACTTGGGCATACACTTTTCATAATCCTACCCTTTATCACCAAAAGGTAATGTGACAGTTAGAAATATTGTTTATGGCAAACAGGCAAAGCAAATCTTCAGAGTCCCTGCAGATACATCAGTAACGTAGTAATATAAAATGATAGCATCCTTAAGATGGTAATCATACAGCAGCTTGCAAACCCAAGTTCTCTCCCAGTTTCAAGAGCATTCTTTGGTTGTTTTTGACTGAATTATTACCAATCTCATGTTTCTCAGGCTTTACAGCTTCTCCCAAATTGTTTGGCTTGCATATGGTGCTAACTAGCCACTCAGTATATACAAGAACAGGAACTCCTTGCTCATGCTGCACTGCTCAGCCCTCTGACTCAGAAAAAAAATAGCCCTAAGAATTATAGCCATGCCTGCAGTATAATAAATAAGAGGGGTGGGGAGAGAAGGTGAAAAGCCACTCCATCTGAAACAGTCTGTAGTATGAAAAATTATTGCTGAAACATTTTTCTTTCACAAACAAACCTAAAATCTAACAGCTGTCAGACATCTCATTTGCATATAGGAGCATCCTACATAAAACTCCAAGATCAGCTTTGTATAAAAACAAGTCTGAATCCAAGAATCTCGTACCACAGTACAGTCCAGTTCCCCACATGCTCCTCTAGGAAGCACACTCATTGCCCTTCCTCATTCTTCTCCCATACTCAGCTGGTACAACAAGAAATCATCTCCCCCCTTCAACCCATCTGTTCTCCTCAAGGTACCATGACACAGAGTGTAAAGGCTTAGAAAGTCCAAATTTAACACCTGCTTGATGGCTCACGGCCAAGTGAATACTGATGAGGACATGGTTTTGTGAAAGCAAAGTGGAAAGTAAAAATAAAGCGCCTCCTCTACCTCCCTGTTGGTGCCATAGAAAAGGAGTTTGACTTGCACTGGACCGCTCACTTTGTACTTATTTTCCCAGTCCTACTATCTGCCTGCTCACTCCACTGTGCTCTTATCGGCACAGTAACTAATTTCTGTCACACCGTAGGCAAGAGATAATCAATACGTGAAGGATCTTGGAGGGCAACAGAAGAGAGAGTTTTTATCCTAGTTAAAAAAAAAACAAAACAACAACCACTATTATAAAACAAAACAGACAAGTTGTGGCAAAACTCATTTAAGCACCAGTGCAATCTGGACCTGGCCATGCTGATTCTAAGAGGGTCATGATTTTGGGATCCTAAGAAACTCCTCAACTCGCTTTTGGCAGACTTGGGTACAGATGCACAACATGCACTGATGTGGCACTGTCTATACAAAAAGCTCCCGTTTTGTGATACTGTTACTCAATGGTACAGTCATAAATAGGCATTCTTTACAGAAAGAGACTTTCTCCCTCTTGCATCTTCAAAAGAGATGAGTTAATTGTAAAGGAATGAGTTAGCAGCATAGCAAAAACAGCAATGGAGACAGAATCTCATATGGCTCATTTCTTTAGTCTTTGGACAGTCACTTAATCTGTTTCAGCTTCATTCTCTGAAAAAGAGAGAGATGCTTTCCACCAACTCTACAGATGCATGAGTAGGCAGCACAGATGAACAGAATGGATCTGTTGAGTAAAACAATTGGTAGCAAGTACTTTGAGTCAAAACGATATACATTTGGGCGCAGGCCCTACCCTGATACTCTGATTAGGTAGCTTGGCCTGGTCCTTGAACTGCATGCCCCTTTGCAGTTGGTGCTTTAGATGTACTTCCAGCTCTCACAGCTAAACCTCCAAGTATTCTCCTATGCTCCAAGACTGATCACAGTGGGAGCTGAAGAACAGAAAGCAGAAACAACTAGGACATTTTCTTAAAAAAAAAATAGAAATTAAAAAAACAAACACATGCCACATACTGAGCTAAAACTTTAATGTAATCATGCCTACTGGAAGGCTAAAATGCCTGTCAACTATCAATCTAGATATCTATACCAGGGAGCTGATAATTCACAGGATGGCAGTTTCGTATGGAAACTTAAAGCAGGACTGCAGTATCCTGTCCCACCTAAGTCTGCAGATTTTTAACTCTAGCCTTCTCATTCCCTGTGCCTCTCCAGTCTTCAGGCATTTCCACAGGCTTGTGACTGCAGCTGGCTGAAATCTAATGGAGTGCTCACAGTCTGAGGACTTACATCCAGCTGAACATTTGACAAAAACACCAACTCCATCCCCTTGATCACAGCCAGCTACTGTATCTAATATAGGCACTGGAAGCTATTTTTCTGAAGGGCTTCTTAGGTATAACAGAAAGTAAAGTATTTGCTTGCGTTTTGCGTAGAGAGGGAGACAGCAGTCCAGGATAAACTGCCAGAAGTGTTTGAAGCTCATGCACGTGGTGCAGGACTTTTAATTGGTTTCATGACAAATGGGATGAAAACCACATCTTACACACAGGATTCAATAACTGACTGAGGGCTCCTGGATTAGTTTCACCAAAAGAGTTCAGATCTGTTATACCAAGGCTGCTCCGAGACTTGAACCAGCACAAGGCAACTGGAGATGTGGTCTCCAGGGGATGTCAGATGCAGACTCGGGCTGGATGCTGGATGCAAGCCAAACTGCTAGAGCAAACATTTGANCACAAGGCAACTGGAGATGTGGTCTCCAGGGGATGTGTCAGATGCAGACCATTTCAAGCATGTTAGTTGACCTCTGGGCAGCTGGACTCTGCCTTGAGAAAGGGGAGTGCTCATGCAGCCCCCTGCACAACCAACGAGCAGCTCAGGAAGCTGCTCCTGCTGCCTCTGCCATTGCAAGGCTTTTTCCAGCAGCAGCAAGCAGCGGTGCCAGGCCCGTGCCAGGAGTGTGACAGCACTGGAGCCCAGCACGGCCAGTGCTGCAACACAGCCTGGAGCTCAAGTTACACAGATGCTGGAGACATGAAGCCAGAAACTTTGCTACCACTGGTGTTCCCCGCATCACCTTACGTTATTCTCATATTATCCTCCTCTCTTAATTTCGAATTTTACCATCGGGCTTCCCTCCCGGTACTCCAGCAAACCTCCATTCTCCTGACAGGAGGAGAGTTTGTTCTTCTCATTTCCTTGTCAAAGCTGGGATTCAGGAATGGGATAGACTACGCAGCCTTTTGGCCTATGCCACTGAGCAAAAGTGCATTTCAAAGGAGAGCTGCGTAAAACAAACTTTCCAATCAAAAAGACTGAGCAGATGTTCATGAAAAAAAAGAAAAAAAGCCTCTGAGCCAAAGGGCATTAAATCCAACAAGATCTGATCACCAGACAGCCCAGACACGCTCCTCTTGCAATTTTCTGCTAGCACTTCAAATGACCCCCTGGGACAAATAAGCTTGCTTGCCTGTGCATAGCACATATGTCCTGCCTGTGCAGCTGAGCAGAGTTTTTGCTAACATGGGTTACAGCCGATCACAGCTTAGCTGCAAGCACAAGCTCTCTCTGGGCAGCTTTAAAAAAAATACAGGCTGCTTTAAGTACTAGCCGCATTCTGGAGCCCCGAGTACACAGCAGCACAGGTGCAACAGCATTTCCCCCACTTCCCTCACTGCAAGCAAGAGGCTCCTTGTGCAGGGGAGATGATGGATAAGAAAATAACCACCTATTCCAGCACAGCCATCAAGTTTCCTAGTTTAAGCACAGCTTAGTTCAGCCTGCTGTAATTCCACGGCAAGGAGAGAAGGCAGTTAAAATTAAATCTTTCCTTGGAGAGAAAATTCTTCAGTTCACAAGAATCAAGTTAGCCAAGGTGATGCTGTCCCTATGCTGTAGTTCAATAAAGCACCATTTCCCGAGCTGAGCAGGCAAAGCATGCATAAACACTTCGGTTATATGCTTAGCAATAGCAGGTTTCTACAGTAGAAGAGCAGGCTCTACTGTAACCAGTAGGAAAGTCATCAAATATGTTTTGTTAATGCTTTTTTTCTTTTTTTTTTTTAAAATTGTTTAATGGCTTTTGTGGAAGTTTTTTTTCACTAATTTTCTGTCAAGAACGATACATACAATATCTGAAGTTATCACACGATTTCCTTCTCAAGGATCATAGGCTTTCTGATCTGAGACTCTGCTAGGCTTGGTGATAAGTCTATTACTACAGCAACATGGATTTGCATTAGTCTTTGCTAAAATATTACTTATAATGATATGCAAATTATAAAAATTAAATGAGACAGAAGATATTTCTAGATTTACCTGGACACATTCAGCCTAGGCAAGTAGTTACTCATATTTAAAAGGAGGGGAAAAAATGAAAGAAAGAGAAAGAACCAGAAAAGCAGCATCTCCTGGAACCACCGAGTCTATTCTGGACTGTAACCTGCTAAGAGCACTAAACAGACTTAAGTAGGTGCAAGCTGGATTAAATTACTACACACGGATACCGTTTGCATCCTGGTGAGAGGAGCACACACAGCTGCCTCGAGCGTTCAGGGCTCTACTCCTACACAACAGATTATTCCTTCAGCAATGCCTAACTGGATGTTTGACACAGAAGCCTCACGGAGGGCTTGGGGCAGCGCGCAGGATGATGCGGGATTTCAGAGCGGGGAAACTACCGCGGCGGGCTCCGCGACGAGCCCGAGCCCCCGCGCTGGGGGCAGGAGGAAGCCCTGGCCTCACGTGCGCCCGGGCGGTGCAAACCCCCCTTCCTGCCCGAAACGGCCCCTTTGTTCGGCGCGCGGCTGCCCGCGGCGGGACGGGCGTGCGCGGGCCCCGCGCCTGGCACCGGCCCAGACCCGGCACCCCTCCCTACGCCCCTATCCCGCCCAAATTAATAATAATAACGCCAAGGTTGGGAGGAATAAAATACCCCCGCTCCCGCCGCACTCACCGTTACCGTTCCGGGCCGCTAGAGCGCCATGATGCGGCCCCGCCGCCGTCCCGGGCGCGCCCTGCGGCGCCGCCGCGATCTGCGGAGCTGAGGACGAGGAGGAGGAGGAGGGAGGGAGGGAGGAAGGCGGGCGGCGGTGCCGCCTACCGACAAGGTGGAGGGGAGGGGAGCGGTGGGGGCGGCCGCGGTGGCAGCGGAGCGGGACGTGCAGGTGACCCGGGAGTCCCTCGAGGGGCCTCGGAAGCGGCCACCCCGCCAAAGCGGGGGGGGGGTCAATCCTTGCTTGTCCTTTGAAGGTGCCAATTAGCCTCTTTTTCAAAGCGCTTCCCACGCTGAGCCCGAAAATAGCTTTCTGCACGCGTGCTCAGGGGATATGGTTTAGTTTTCTTCCAAGTCTGCCCCTTTTCAGTCCGTAATCAACTATGAAACATATCGACAATGAAAACGTTAAGGTCACCAAGTCAAGCACTTAATGACTAGGAAATGCAGTTCATGTCTTGTGCCCAAGGCAGGAAGAAAAAGAGAGAGACTGCTACTTAATTCTCTTCAACCAGAGCTTTGTGGACCCTCTTCTACTTGAGGACATGGCTATGCCCAATGCACCCAAATAGTGGATATTTTTATCTACAGAGCTGCCTGCAAAGGAACTGCACTAAACAACGCATTTTGGAGTACAGCTTAACAGCCTCATTTATCTGGGTTGTGTTTTGCATGCTGGAGTAAGGCTTCAACCTTAACTCCATGCAATGCAACCAGAAAACACCTTCCTCCCTGCTGTGCTGTGGTAGCACTTCCAGTTTCTAGATCACATTTTCCTCCCACCTCCCCTAGAGATCCTTGCTCTGAGCTCCTGTGCCTTCTGAGAACTGCTCTCACCCTTCAGAGGAGGAGCCATTGCATCCCCAGAGGGACTGAATCCAAACCTGATGAGCTTCTTATACAGAGCTCAGGAACACAGTTCAAGTGTGCTTCATCAGATAGACGTACTTTGTATGACAATTCAACCATAATGGCGCAAGATGCATCAGGAACATGGAGAAAAAGACAGATCTGTGCTATAAGAGTAGCCTTCCCTCTGCCCCAAAAGTCATCCTCTTATCCACAAACATGGGGAAAAAAATGCACATAAAATATAGGCTGGAAAGGACCACTGACTGTAGTCCTTTGCTACTGGGCCAAACTTCAAAAAGTTGCCATAGACCATAGTTAACCAATCTTCAATGAAAAAGGGAAAAAACAATAAAACAAGTTACACGCACAAGAAACGCCCACTGTGATTAGATTTTTCTCTTCTGCTAGAGTTGCAGGTGGTTGCCTGAAAGCCCCATGTCCCCGATAGTCAGAAATTTAATTTCCAGACAGAAATTATTGATGACCAAATCACACTGCTGGCCAGTAGCCATCCAGTTAGGTTTTTTTGCAGCTGATACCTTACAGCAAGAGTTCTTGCAAATCTTATAAAACATGGCCTTGCTTTTTATATTGTTCCCTTGGAGGCGAGAGTAACAAATGCAAAGTCATCCAGGATTCATACAAGGTTTCAGTCCCTTTTTGTGTTAATGACTCGGCCAGATTCTTGATGCCAATAAGTTTACTTAACACATTACTGCTTCATGTGTTAAATTCAGTCGCTGAGTAACTCCGCGAGAGCTCTCAATGCTGCAGGTTTTTTTTCCAGCTCTGTGCTGCCAGAGCAGAAACTCAGCGAAATGGGTTACCTGGCAGGGTTTGTGCTGCTCCTCTCCAACTTAATTAGCAATTTCCCTGTGGCATCACAGCACACGCTCTCCTGAAGCGGCAGATCTTACTTTTCCCCGAACAACGCACTTCTCTAGAAAATCTGCAGTCCTGTCAGAGGAAAACACCACAGTTGCCTAGTCATATTTGCCTTTGGAAGGGCATGTTATAGCTAGGTCATTTTCCTTCACATCTCTAGAACAGATTTTTTTTTTAAAGCCTGTTTTAAGGGACTAGTAGTCCCTTAAAGGGCAAATAACCTTTATGTTCTCTGCACGACTTTCTGCCAGTGCTTTGAAATGAGGCAGTTCATTGCTAAACTGTAGTCTCACACAGTGCTGTGCTAAACTTAGTGACACACAACTTGTCAAAAAACTTACCAAACTGCAGTTTGATGGACCCATTCACTCAGTGTCTCTTAATTTAGTAGAAGCTAGAAATATTTTCTTTAGTAGAGTGGAAATATTTTTACTATACTGCACCTTCCATTCTTTTTAAGTTACAGCAAGTAGAAGTTATGCCTTAAAGCAAAAATATTGCCTGTACTTAGAAGCAGCAGTGAAGTATATGTTAGAAAAATACACACAGGAGCCCACTGATTGAGCACTATCACACTCTCCCATCATAGCTTGTAGAGCTTGCTGTGAGTAATAAGCCAGCAAGGTCACCTGCATGATTAATTTAGAGCTGTAAGAAGGTGATAGGAAGAGCCAAAATGAATAGCAACAGACCTAGCTCAGATAGAGACCTAGCTCAAAAACCTCAAGTTGCTCTTTATTTTGGATGAAAGTCCTTGTTGTTCTACAATTTACTGATAATAGGCAAGGCTGACAAAGAGCCTGCATGTTATGCCCTTGTGAAGAACCTCACAGAGCTCTGACATGCTCCAGCACTTTTCTTTCCTTGGGAAAAGTGCCACTCAAGTACTCTTACATGCATGAATGAAATTACTCTTTAGCTAATATTTTCCTAGAAAGATAGAAAATATTGCATTTTGTTTTCTTTTTAACAAAAATATTTCTCATTTTTAAAAAACATAGATAGCAGCAGAAATATTTCACTTTTATTTGTGCTCAACTGCTTAGACAAGAAAAGGAATGCACTTTGCTTAACACTGGAATAGTCATAAAAGTTATTAGTAAGGAAAAATAATGAAAGAGTAAAAACAAACTCCTGTTTCCACAAGGATTTTTCTTACCTCAGTTCCTGAAGCCACTAACTCAGAGTATCACTCTACTTCTAGTTTTACTCAGGATCAGACGTCACTTTCCCTTTACTCTCAGCACAAATTCAAACCTTCTTTGGGTGCTTTTAATCCTACTCACCTGCTTCATGGGCACTTTTGTCAGCTGGGCATTGTCAGGGTGTGATTGACACGGCTGTGTGTTTAATCGTGTTGCTAGCGCTTTTCCTGGGCTGGAACCTGGAGATCGGTTAAAAGTTTTATTTTTTTTATTCCTTAGTGATTGATCTCCTGACTCTATTAAGCCAGGAGTGGCTCATTGTGAGAGGCAATTGGTGACAGTGCTGTGCATTTAAAAGAAAATTGCTGTAATGGAAGCATACTGCTAAATATAAAGATACTTATGATATCAAAGGAACAATAGCAGATTAAGTACTGTAAAATCAACTGCTGTGTTTCCTTCTTTAGCTGAGCTGAACAAACTTTTTTTCTTATGAGGAAAAAAGACTGTATTAAAATGGCTATTCCTTTCTCCTGTCTACTAAAGCCCATCAAGTCTGATTTCAGTTTCAACACTTATTTGCCCTCAGTCTATGCGGAAATGCTTGTCATTCAGGAGCCCCTGCGCATATATGAAACTGTACAGGGCTTTGGCAGTAGACCTCAACAAGAATGAAATGGAGGCTCTCCAGGGCCAGCAGCAAACAGATGGCAAAAGAACTCTGTAATTTGTGAATCTGATGCTAAGGCTTTTGTCAACCTGTTCAGATGGGAATCAAGCTCAGGTTACCCTAGGTGAATGATGCCATTGAGCAAATGTCTAACTGTGCCTCCTGGGAGGTGTCATATGGCCCAGTCTGAATAGGATGCTCGGGTAAAAGCATAGGACCACATTTGGCTGAACCAAAATCATCACTGCCCTACACATATATACTTGGGGTGCAAGTTCCAGTAACGATCGTTGTAGGGAAGGAATTTGGAGTCTGTGAGGCCTCTCACAGATGCAGCAGGACTGGAAATCCCAATACAGTTCTTACACCTATATCATGGTAGCCAAGAGTTTTTCTATAACTGCCTGGAGATCTACAGTTTATTTGGATTAAATAAAGAGATATAAGTTATATGGAAACAGTCCCATTTGGACTTGGATCAATGAGAAAATGGAAATGTGCACTAAATATCTGTACATTTGCTTATGTGTAAGAATGTGCATGTGCAACATGTGCAAACTGGTTTAGCATCTTTGTTATGTCTGATCCTGTATAACGTACGTATGACCCTCTATTTTCACTCTATATTATCAGGTAATCAGGCTGGGATTTGCTTGATGGAACTCGGGGTCTGTAATTCACTCATCCCCATGCCAAGCAGTTCCCAGGTAGTCTGCACGATCCTGAATTGTGTGGTGCAGTATTCCCCTCCTGGGTGTCCATGTGCATTCAGGTAGGTGTTGACTGCCCTCCTGGGAGCTGTGTACATGGTGGGTGTACAGGTACCTGCAGATGCACACATGCACACCTACGGTTGGGCTGCTGAATAACATAGAAATATGCTATAAAGAACTGTCTTGCTGTGCTAAAGAAGAGGATGAGAAAATATATTTCAAATCTTTATCTTATATAAGTTTGTTTGCTTAAGAAATCTGGTTACCCTAATTAAAAGGAGAGCACTGAGAAAAGAATTATTTTCTTGCTATTTGTGGAGTCATTTTAATTCTTGAGATCTGTCTCCACACTTTACTTTGAAATATTGGAACAGCTGTCGTTTCTTTGTGCCTAGCTCAGGAAAAGTATCACCTACAGAAATTTCTGTGAAGGTGTATTACAGGACAAGTACATTACATGACTCTGGCACATTGGTATTATAGCAACTAAAGCAGTCTGCACACAGCCTTTATGACCATTTCTTAAACTGCTCTCCTAGTCATTTTGCTCATTTACAGTGCCACACTTCGTTTCACTCATATTCTTTTGACTGAAGATACTGTAAAGTTTAGCACAGAAGACAATAACAAGAGCATGCAGATGATGATAACATGGGAGATGATGTATGTCAGGCTTGCTCATATAGACTTGAGGGAGATGACAGCTAAGTGAAGCAACCAGTATGCTCATTTAGTTTCTCCATCTCTTCAAGTAAAGAATTCTACTAGAAAGGACTTTATCTTATGAATTAATGCTATAATGCTTTAATTTAAATGGTTCTGTTTATTCTTGCCGTATAGAGATTTGCAAAACAAAACAAGATTAGACCTGAGTATCAAACCCTATAGGCTAAGATGCTTGCTTTTTAATAATAAAAGTGAACAAACTCAAATATGTTGATTATCATCATACTATGTCCTGATCTTCTCCACTAAGATGTGTGCCAACCATATTTATGTATGTGTGAAGAAGAAAAGATTGTATTTATAAAGACTTTTTTTTAAAACAAATACTCAACACGGGAAACAAAATGTATTCTTCTTATGTATTCTTCTTTTCATTTATCCCCTGTAATTAATCAGATGCATACTTTGAATGAAATGTAGCATATACATTCAAGGACTACAGTGTTATACAAGCAATGATTCATGAAGATTCACAACCCTTGGTTGAATTACATAAATATTTACGAACATGTCATACAGACTGGCAAACTGAGTCACAGAGGAGTGATGTTTATAAAAAAAAATCCACTAATTTTGCATGCTTCCATTCTTTGGTATATCCAGTTCAAATTTTTGCAACTTCTTTTTACAGATGTGTTCAATATATTACAGCTCCTAAGAAGTCAATGACAACTGAATTAAGCGAGCAGCAAGTGGGGTGCCCCAAATGACCACTCATGTCTGAAAATTTCCACATAAATGCCTTGCTTATGGTTGAACAGCTATTCTTCTTCCAGCAAATATGAATAATATTGCTGATGGGGGCTACTGAGATGATGCCCATAAAGATCTGAAAGGAAGAATCCCAGGCTATTGCACACATTGCATTATTTTCTCCTGTCTCATTGTAGGCATCGAGAAGGTAAAAGTGAAAAAGACCAGAGAAACCTTTAATATTATTTCTTTCTCTGTATTTAAACAATATTGTTCCCTTTAAGAATCAACTTTGCCAATGGTGCCTGGACTGCAAGCAGTAGGTCTTTAAAATATATATTGGTTGGTGAAGTAGGCAAATTCACTGCTTGATATTACATGATTGTCCTTATGATACATTTATACCCTGAAGGATAACCAGGAGAAGTGATGGTTTCCAAGGATATGCAGGAAAGTAGAATGCCCATCTAGTATAGATAGCAGGGAAGATTTCTGGATAAGGTCACATTGCATTTTGAATGTCTACCAAATCCTAATCACTTGTGACAGAACTGGGTTTTGCCAGGTTAGTGTAAGATCCTGACTGTAGGGCCAGAAGAGAATAATATAACTATTATTCTGAAAAATAATATTTCCTGTCTCATCATAGAAAACAATCCTAAGAGAGAGAATGTGAAATCCATGCAGACCTTGCAAAAGGGGTGATCATTTTCAACCTTTGGAGTGTCAAACAAACAGAAATGTCTTTTTTAAATCTTCCAGCTTAGTCGCTTCCAAGGACCAAATAAAATATTTGTTGATAGTTTCAGTGATTTATAGGGGAATCAGTAATTTGAATTGTTCTTTCAGTACTTCATATTATTCTTCTGATACCCCAGAAAGTGAACTAGACTAGCATTAGAAGACCTTCCTGGACTTTGCTGAAAAGCAAAGAAAGAGTCGCCGTGGCAATGAAAGCAGGATTTACGGTTCAATACATGGCCAATAGAGGATTTGGTCATTTGGGGGGCAGTGTTTTTTGTGCTGATTTATGGACCACTAATTATCTCTAAGCCTCAAATAGAGGGCCAATGCACCTATCATGTAGTGTCGTAGCTGTGCAGTATTTTCAGTTATAAAGCCGGATGACAAAGGTGCATAGTGACCAACAGTTGTCCATTGGTTTTAGCCTGCATGGGGACCCCTTGTGTACAAGAGGGAAAATGCCAGCAGCCTCCCTATAGCAGAGAAGACGAGGCTTTGGAAAGATTTAAATCCTACATCTTCAATATTGCTTATGGTCAGAGAAAATTCAAAAAATTAAAACTGAGGGCAAAATCCTTGCCTGCAGTGTGTTCATTTACTGAACTTGTGGACTTTGGAAGCTGAAGACTATTCACTGAGAGTGGAAATGTGAATGGGAAAGAAGTGGCTGCAGGCAGCATGCTAGGAGCTGCACGGCAAACTGCTGCTTGATCTTGATAGATATTATACCTTAAAGTAATTGTGCCTAGGGAATATACATCTCTTAGACTTTACCTTAACCACATGAGGAATTTTCTGTTCATCAACATTTGCATGCACTTTTCAGGGAAGTGTTCCTAGTCACGTGTCTATCCATACACTAAATTAGTGCTAATTAGGGCATCCAGAAGCTGTTTTGGGGCTGGAGGTATTTGTCGGTTTGGTGGTTTTATGTCATTCCAATAAACTTATTTTGGAGAAAAACTGTATTCAAACTAAGATAATACAGGGAAACTATTGTACCAATAATACAAATTTGAATTCCAGTTTTCATCCACATCTTTCTCCCCTTCTGGTTTCTGTCTCCCAACATTTATTTGTGATCTTAATTCTGGCTAACCTTCTAGCTCAGCATGAAGTGCCCTTTCCCGTCAGTACTACAGTGGTAAGGCAGGCCTAAAGCTCTTGAATACTGATTGTCCATCAACCTTCCCCACAATTCTGGTCTGTACCTGGAAGTTCAGAAAAAAAGTTCTGAGAACTTTTCAAGAAAGGATCAAAGTTTTTATTTAAGCTTCCAGGATGTATTTCCAATTCTAGTGATAGTATATACAAGGAAGTGCCGTATTAATGGTGACTAAGGAGTGCAGATCTACCCCTAAAAATATATCTGACAACAGAAGTTAAAAATGTTCCCCCTCTGACTGGTAATATTTGCTTACATTTTGTTAAGGCAATCTCAGTGCATAGAAGTGCTATCAAGTAGCCACTACCTGCCCAATCTTAAACTTTCACTGATTTTTTTAGGTTATTTGAATAAGATCTGTTGCTGTCCCACCACAGAAATAAAATCTGCCTGCTCATAACCTCAGATAAAGCTGTGTTGTTGAGTCAAAGAAAATTATTTCACAAAAAGTATTTACTTCCTGGTATAATGGAAGTGAACCTACAGATTATCAGCAGTTTGTGATAGAAAAGCAGTGTTGTCAAATTTTACAATGCTATCATGAAATTTACACTATTTAATATTTTTCTTAATATCATCAGTCTAGAAGAAAGAAAGGAAAAAAACCACACACACACAAAAAATCAAACTCTTAAGTATTTTTTTGAGAAAAAAAAAACCCTTGAATGTATGAAGAGAGTGTAGCCTAAAGCTTAGAAATCAGAAAGCACAATGATGTTCCTTAATGTTTTTGAGTCACTTAAGAATGATTTTTCTTTGCTAGCATTTTAAAAATAAGGTTACATCCTGCCTTCATTGTCATAACTACCACATCTTCCATTGATTTTACCAAGGCTTAGATTTCTCCCTGTCTCTGTATTTAGTCTTATGCAATTGCTAAATTATTTGTAAGTTGTTTTTCAGGGTTTTTTTTTTTTTTTTAGGAAGAAATATGAAATCTAGCATTGAACAGCACAAATGCAGAATCAACATGACATGCAACACAGCATCTTCCTGAAAAATATAAGCCTTTGGCACTGCAGAGATTTGTCATGGAGAATTTTACTATCCTAAGTGGCAGCAGTAGCACATTTTGAATTTAGGTCAACAGATATTTGTCAAAGTTCCTAACAATTACATGAATGTACTCCTAAAACAATCTGTCTGTGTCTTCTCAGTTATTATGGTACTCTTCTACAGCACTCTTCTTGGGTGCTTTTGAGCTGTCTTTTGTAGCCAGAGGTTTCTTCTTATTTCTGTAACAAATTGCTATCCAGAACCACATCCTATTTGTCATGATTGTTAAACTGCAGCTTCTTAAATCAAGAGATTTGATACAGTAAATCCTACTATGTCCCTGTGATTTTCTTGTAATTGAGTTTGAAAGTGATGGAAATCCAGTGTGATCACATTAGGTTAAAGCATGGCATGGATTGCACTGGTAAAAAAGGGAGTAAGATTGTCTTTCTGCATATGGATCAGTAATCTGTATTTTTCATGGGAAGTTCAAGTGTTATTGCCTGTTTACCTATTATCATATGAAATGGAAGGGAAATAGACATACCTTGACCATCTCCTCAAGAACAAGGCAAAGATAGAATAGCACAGTAAGTATTGTAATTTCCTCCTGGAAAAAAGTCGACAGCATTTTGTTTCTCATCAATGACTCTGGGGGATTATGATATTCTGCTTTAGAATATGTTTCCTGTTTATCAATTAAAAGAAAGTAGAGCCAAACTCAAGACTTTTTGATAGAACACATTTCTTTTTTTGGGGGGGAGGGTGGGGTGGTTAAGAAAGCACTGAAAATTTAATTTCAAACTCAAATATTTATTGAAAGAAATCATAAAAAATGGGAAAGTTATTTAGAAAAATCGAGATTTCACCCAAAGCACTTTTAATCAGAGAATAAAACATAAAACATAGGTAAACCTGAATCTTTACTTTTGTGAGCTGTTCTGTTGTTTATTCAGTGGCAATGGAGTTAAGCGTATGGTGATGTATTTTGACTTCTGGTCTGTAAATACTGTGGTATCTGGAGGAATAGTTTGTGTGTGGGACTGCACAATGCTTCAGAGCTTAAATAGCAATTCTGATTTGAGTACAACTGGCTAATCATTTTCTTTTTAGTTGCTGACATTTTCCCAGGTAAGGATGTTATGACAATAAAATCTTGGTATGTTTACAAATATACTAAAACACTATTCTAAATATGCCCACCAAATTCATGACCAATGCTAACCTCACAGAGTTATTTCAACAGTGCACCTGCTCTCCCCCAGAAAGTAATTCTCCAAAGAATGAAGCAGTGGTTTCACTAAAGGGATGACTAAGGAACACCAGGAACAGGCAGCTGCCGAATCTCTCCTTTATGCTCTGCTAAGTCTATGCTCTATTTCTTAGCTATCAACACTGCTTTCTTAGCTACCAACAACTGGAACATAGGCACTTAGATCAGTAAAACAGAAACAACCTTTAGGTCAGTGTATTTCATTTGTCCAAACAAGCAGGTTATTAAATACAAACTGATTTCATTAGAATCAACTTTTTGGTAACTTTCAGGTTTCATAAATTCCCAGGTTCAAGGAATACTCTAATACAGAGAAGAGCTATTGACATTATATCTGGTCATTCTTCCCCATTTCACTCTGACTTATGACAAAGCCCAGACGATAACCGGTGTTTTCAGGGATTAGCAAACTCCCTGTTACACTATCACCAGGTAGGTAGTTAATATTCAGACTTTACATATGGGAAAATGTCTAAGCAAAGGTCTGCGCTATCATAATATCCTGTGAGGGCACAGGTGGAGTGTTTGGTACATGGATGCAGAATGATGTACTGCCACGGGCCATGGTGAGATAGGGCGATGACCCTATCTAACCAAACACTACCTTCATAGTCTGGCAGTTGTGCCTCTCCAACCCCACATCCTGGTTTGGCTCGTACCTGTGCATGCTAGATAACTGTGTCAGGCTTAGGTCACGGTCTATGTTCCATGGGAGATTTTTAATTTTTTTCCATATAAGCACTGCCCTACCTAGCTGCATGGTACACTTCTAGAGAGCGGATCTGGGACAACGTCATAGAACCGGCTTCTGACTATGGATTTGCAAGGCTCATTAGTTGCCTTGCATACCACCCACCTGAGAATCCCATACCTAATTGTTCTTGCAAAAGGTTAAATACCCACAGGACTTTGAGAGAGAAATAAAATAAGCCTGGTATTTAAACAGAGAAGTTTTTTAAAATGCAGTTTTTTATGTGTAAGTTGAGAAGTAGAATATTAGCCTACAAAGGCAGAATATTATGATGCCAGCTGTGTGTTCTCTAGCTATGTACTTGTTTGTATACTACAGGCCTGATTTGTAGGCCTACAAACTAGACTCCATCCCTTTGTTGCACCTTGTTCCTTCCCTTTCCTACTTCCACTTTTGTCTGCCCCGAGATAAATGCCTGCACGAGGGTGAGACCTGTGTGCGAGAGCCTGGCGGCTACGCTCAGCCCTTGCTAGGTAGCCACCTCCACCCAGGCAGTGTCAAAGCTGTCCTTAACCTACAGCATGGATGGATATGGTTCACGCAAGATGTTTTGGGATCCCTACCTCTACGAGGGAGCACTGGAGCCCTGTGTTGGCCCTAATTCGTATGTTTAATCCCTCTGTGCATCCCTTTGTGGGGATGCTCATTCTCAAGCTAAGGACCTGAGCCTGCATGACACAGGGTGGCTCTGTCCCACTGGGGATGTGGGTTCAGATGTTTTTTCTCTGCTGCAAGCTTAGGAACCAAATTTACTTATCTGGAGGAGGAAGATAAAGAACAGGTTTCAAAGGGAGAAAAAAGGAGATGCCAGAGGGAGGGAGGGAGGGACAGCAAGTACAGCTGGGCAGTTTGATCAGATCCTTAGAGTGAACAGAAATAAGAAGGTAGAGCAGTTAAAAATGCATTAAAAACAGGTGAAGTGCTAAAGTAGGCCAGAAGGGGGTGGAGAAGCAGGGAGAGGATTGGAGCCTGACAGCTGGGGAATGGCAAAAGAACCTGTGAAGGAGAAGGAAAAAGAAAAAAAAGGGGCTTGAAGTAACTGTGAGACAGACAGCAGGGACGCCTGGTAAACGCCAGGAAGGAAGGAAAGCTGGGGATTTACTCCAGGAGGGAGGGAAGGCTGCGGTCACCTGAGAAGTGAGACCGAGGAGGCTTTAGGTCCCCCTCTTTCCTATGGATCTCTTGTACCTCAGCGAGGAAAAACAGCCACACCTACAAACAAAGCAGAAGACTGTTCACACAAAACTACTCCATTTCCCCTCATTTCTCCTTGCTCCCAGCCTCCTTTAAGCGGCCCTGGGTTTTATTTTACTCCCGCCGCTGCGGCCCGACACCGCGAAGGCGCCACTGGGGCCGGGGGCAGGCGGGGCGCCGCCATGACGCGGGCGCCGCCGGGCCCGCCTCCCCGACATGGCCGCCCGCAGCAGGTAACGCGCGGCGGTGCCGTCCGGACGCGGCTGCAGCTCCCTCCCCTCCGGCCCGCGACGCGGCGGGTCCAGGAGGGCTTCCCTTCCCCGCTTCCCCCGGCGGCGGCTGCCCGCAGTGTGCGCAGCTATTAATGCGTGTGTGTCTGTGTCTCCAACAACGTGTGTATGTCAAGCAAGCGCCCAGGCCCCGCGGAATTAAGGAGTATCAGTGCTTGGGCACTGCTGGAGCAGCCAAGCCGCCACCGAGGGCGGTTTGCGCCCCGTTTCCTCCGCGGTGCTTGTGTGCGTGGAGCTACTGCCGCGCTGCTGTGCCCCGAAATACAGCGGGGCAGCCCCAGACGGGAGCGGCGAGGCCGTAGCTGGGCCCGGCGCTCCCTCTGCTGGGAGGCGCCGCTCGGAGCCTCCGGACGGGAGCCACTCTCGGGCCCGGCCGCTCCGGGCCCCGCTTTGAGGACAGCCGCGCGGGCCCGACGCCTGTGGACGGGGGTGACAGGAGCGAGGAAGGTGCCGCTGCTGGGGGCTTTGGTGTTGTGCTTTGAGTGTGAGGAGTTAGCGAATAAAGTTTCCTGTGTATGTGTAACTATGTTCTGCTTTGAAGCCTAGGAGCTGGCTAGCTTGGTGCTGCAGATTCAAACCTCCAGTAACAACACCGAGACCAAGGAGAGGTTCTGCTGCCCCAGTGAAGATGCCTAGAAGTTGGGCCACCTTTAAGGGTTAGAGAGATCTATGTGATTTGGGGAGCTCCTCAGGAATCAGAGACGCCTGTGTGACACTGGCAGGTATGACCCAGCGCTCAGGGAAGGGCTGCAGCTTCTGGAGCAGCAGCAAACGGACCAGGCAGGTCTTTTCCACTGAAGGTGGCAGTCATACCTCATCTCTCCCTGATTATATTGGTTGGCTCTGAGGTAATCAGAGGGTGGAAGGTAGTATTTCCACTTGGATTTCTATGCTAGTTTTCCGAGTATTGGGCCACTATTTCCTGACTTTTACTTAGAACATGGGGACTTGCTGGCTGAAGCCTGTTTAAAGCCAAAGCTGATTTTCTCCAAGATCAAATGCACTTGCCCAGTGTGTTGAGCTGTAGATGCTGTATAAAAGACCTCTCGTTTTCCTTCTGGCTGGGCGTGTTATGAAGAGGCTAGCTGACAGCCGACTGACTGGTGTCAGTGATGTGTACTGTCTTCACACATGTCTTTTTGAAACAGATCTGCCTGACTCCAAAGAGTGAACTCACTGCATGCGTTACTGTCTATTTTTACTCTCTGCGTCCCCACCTCACTGTTAGCTAAGACATGTCCCCTCCATGCTTCCCTGTAAAGTGATTTGTGACTACTTATTCCTTCATGGAGAAGATGGGACCTGTATGGGCAAGACATGGCAGTCTCTGTAAAGCTGTAGAGCTCTGTTCACCATAGTATGGCAAAGGCAGCTGGACAGACAAAGCATTTAGGAACAAATCTCTTATATGAACAGATTGTTCATGTAAGAGCTTGCTGAAAAAGCCTGCAAATCAGATGAATCCTTCTGGTATGGGTTAGTCTGTCAGATAAATTTAGGGGAGTCTTGCTGTAATCAGATTCCTCTTTTCTTGAGAGCTTTTTTTTTTTTTTTTTTTTTCCTCCATATATCTTTACTTACATTTTTATTTTGTTCTCCTTTTCTTGGCCAAGACAAAAAGAAACAAAAACAAGTTTTTGCTGTGAGATGCTGTGATGCTACCTGCCAGTAATCAACAGCTTCAGCGATAAATTTTATAGTTTGAAGTCTCTCTAAAACCAAACAAAACTCAGCATCATTTTTGTTTCATGTTTTTCTCTATGCTCTTTCTTTTCCAGCTGAAATATAAATTCACTGTGCCTCTTGTCTGAGCCAGTTGGAGACTTCTCTATTGTTATTTGCCTAATGAGTATTGAGGAGAGTGTTATTGTTTGTGTGTTTAATCCTGATTGAAGGTTTTTCATTTAATCTTCATTAGGAAAAATATTTTGAACTTGTTGCCTTTGGAGACAAATGAAGTTTTGTAAAGGAGTGAACTATGGACTGCTGAGATGTTTGCAATCACGAAGAGAAAATTATTAGTTCAGAAAGTATCAAAAGATTCAGGAAAGGGAGAGAGAAAATAAGAATAGAATAAAGGCAAATGCTCTTAGTATGTTCTGTCTTGGAATAGTCTCTGAAGAGAGATAGGATACAATTGCTGATAAGTACATGATGAATAATAATCTCTTACAGGAAGATGTGCTGGTTAACCCCACTGAGCTTTTCTTCCTCTACTGTTTATGTTTCTGTTATTTCAGAAGCCACCTTTATTTTTCTGAAGCAGCTTCATTAGAAATTTGTCACTAGTGAGATTTATTTTTCATACGTTGTATACACTGCATGTCTGTGTGGTTAAGCTCAAATTAACTTTGACAGGCAAGCATAGGAACTGTAAGTAGTCTTGTGGTGGTAGGATGGAACTTGGTGCCAAGTTTATATAGCAAAGATACATTTCAGGTGGTCAGGGTCTGTGCAAACATTAAGTAATGTGCCTGAGAGGTCAGAGTTCAAGCTTTTATGACCAAGCATGTAGCATCTCAAACCTTACTTCTCCTTGGTACTGTTTTCATTCTGATTCTCCTCAAAGATTTTCAGCATTATAGATAATGGCTTTGTGTTTTGATAATGGCAACAGCGCAGCAGCCAAAAGGAACATACAATTACAGTTTCTTTTCTAATTTTATAATTTTACTAATTCAAAAAAGCCCACAATTTTTGCCAAATGTCATATTCATTTGAAAGTTATAAGTCTGACATAGGAGACCACTAGCAGAACAGTTTATTTCTAACTCAAGCATTAGGTGAAACTCTGAATAACTTAGAAGTTAAGATGATACAAGGGTCATGGCAGTTCCACATACAATTTTTTCCCTCATTCTGCTCTGGAGAAACTGTGAAAGGAATCAGGTTGTGAATAAAACAGTGGAGCTGAGAAAAATGAGGAAAAGAGTCTAGCATCTTTATGAAGTCTTGCAGAGGAAGTCTCTTAACAAAAGTGACTCCAATAATTTCTGTTTTCCAGATCATCAACATGGAAATTGACAGCACCAGTCAAGACCATTTGAAAGTTTGTAAAATGAAGAAGAAAGTATTGAGGAAGCAGGTCAGAGCTCAGCACACACTGATGAGACACGAGGGCATTGAGTGCGTCCCCCATGCCACACAGGTGATTTGCAACTCTGATTTTTATGAACATGTAAAAGCACTGCTTGTTTGTTTCCTAACATCCCTTATTTTTCCTGAAGTGCAGTTCTTCTCAAGAAGGCTCTGCTTGAGACTGAGGATTGGCTTTACCTCTGAAGCAGGACCATATTCAGCCTTCTGTGGAGAGACTTTGCTGGTCTTTCAATGAGGTTTCTTAATTTGAAACAACAGTTTGAGTTGGGAAGGATGATGAAGCATGGAAAATAAACTTTTTTTTCTATGATTTCTTCTCCGGCTTTTAGCTTTTTATCCTTTTTTGTATATCCTTTTCATCAAATATATAATCTGTCTCATCTACACATTCTCTTAAAAACATGTCTATCTTAAAAACCTTCCTACATTGTTTTCTTCACCTAAGTTGGCTGTGATTCTGTGGGATTTGAACTGATTGACTGATCTACAGCTGTTGGTAAGGGAAGAACATTCTCTTCCCTTAAGGGAACAAGAGAGGGCAACTTTTTTCTTCATTATGCCACTCAGGGAAATTTTCTATAATCCATGTTATCCTGTAGCTTAACAGAAAACTACTCATTTTTTGAGCTGTTCGTTTTCTGTCACTGTAGAGAGTTACAGCAAAACCAGGCGCAAAGATGTACCTAGTTCCTGACTGGTGCTAGCAAGAAGTAAGTGGCAGGTATTTGCAGCCAGGAGGAAAAGAGGGAGGATATTAGAGAGTTTGAATTCTTTGTGTTAGCTGTGGGGAGATGTTGACTTGAAAAATGTTATAGTACTGTATCATTTACTCTGTTCATCTTGATCTAGCATTTTTTTTTCTCATTCAAATACAAAAACATATTAAATCTTATTACTTTGTCCTAACAAAATTGGGCTTTTTCTTTAATTCTCACATGCTCATAGCATGTGAACATATGCTAAAATGATCCAGCAGTCTTGTATATATTTGGAGGGTTTTTTTCCTTCCTGCTCCAGTATTGCTTGCTTTGTAACAAGACTGGCTAACACAGTTATCTTTGAAACATTTGATCAGTAATGGGCAGTCCAATGCTGCTCTAAAAAGTGAGTGTTAACAGAACAGTAACAGCAGTTAACAGCAGTAACTGAGGTATACTCACCGTTTAAAAAAAATACTATTGTCTGTTTCTTTATTAAATCCCTCTCTTCAATTTTAAACCTATTTTTTTTTTTTTGAATTTTAGAGGAGTGAAATGCAAGCATTTGAAACAATTGAACACTTCACCAGCTGTTTTCAGGAAAGGTCACAGAACATTTGTAGGCTTTAAGGAGAAGATTGTCTGAAAGTCTTCTGGGTGGGTGTTACATGGAGGCAATCTGAGTAAATTGTTGCTAGCTGTGTGGAGTCACTAAAGCTCAATCAGCACTTCAAGACTACATCCTCTTTTGCCTTTAATATGGGTCTTAAACTTGTCTATCCTCTATGGTTACACTGAATGTCTTGACTATTCACATGTCAAAAGAACTTTGTAATTTTAGTTAAAATAGAGCTATGTTTTGTTCAAATTATATTTCTTAAATAAGTCCTTTAAAGAAATATTTTTTTTCCTCGTATTTAGTGAACCAGCAATGATGGTTACAGACTGTCACTGAAAATTCTGATCTTGTACTTGCACTCCAAGTAGTCTGTGTTAACTAAGAGTGGGACCCAGACCTGTTCTGTGTATAAAATCAAGAGGGAGAAATTTTAGATTAGAGTGCTAAACAGAGCTAGATCCTGTTTATAGAGTCTGCTTCCATATTTATGAGGGACATGGGTTGGGCATGGGAAAACCAATCTCTGTGCTTGGAAAGATTCCTTGAGGGGCGGGGGGGGGGGGAAAGAATACCTTTTTTAACAACAACAACAAAAATCACAACCTTGGGAAGTTTTTCAGTTTGCCTTAATAGTAG
Organism: Crypturellus undulatus; assembly: GCA_013389825.1. Taxonomy (NCBI): domain Eukaryota; kingdom Metazoa; phylum Chordata; class Aves; order Tinamiformes; family Tinamidae; genus Crypturellus; species Crypturellus undulatus. The sequence goes on from VWPW01021500.1 coordinate 153,620, forward strand.
TGACAAATTTCTGGGAAAGTTCATTTCTAGAGATCTCAAAGGGTACCTGCTAGTGTCACTTTTTATCTGCAGGACACCAGAGGGGACACACGTGCCAATTCCAAGTTTGAGTGGCCTTGCAACTTCACACAAGAATTGAGGCTCAACCTCTGCTAGGGATTGAAGCCTTTATGCAACAGTGCGTGCTGTTCAAACATAGGTTGCCTATGCTGTAGCCTCAGATACCAGGCTCGTTGAAATATAAATATTTTGTGTGGATTACACAGAAGAGTATTCATGGGTTTGCTCCATCTTTCTTTGTAGAGCTGATGTATTGTTAGAGTGTTTATTTTGGTTCAATCAACAGTAATCACTAACTCTCGTTTTTCTTTTATTTCTGTTTAATTAGAGTTTGGTTGTTGCCAATGCTGGTCTTGGTAATGGGATGAGCAGAAGCCAGCTGTTCAAAATAGTAGAAGAGTATGGATTGGTGGAAACCCTCTTAATGCCACCAAATAAACCGTATTCATTTGTGAAATATGGGACCACAGAAGAAGCCAAGAAGGCCTTTGATGCCCTCAATGGAAAAGAAGTTACATTGGAGGACTTCAGCCAAAATATTGTTCTGTATATTAATTTTGTAGAAAAAGGTATTGTTCTGCTCATTTGTAAAATATATCTTTTTGCTTTTGCCCTAAAAAACACTATTTTTTTTTAAGTAGAGACAGAAAACTAAAGCTAGAAACTAAAGCACCCCACAAAAATATTGTTTTCTTCTTGTATTTGATGGTAGGATGCTCTTATTTAGACTTCTTTAGACTTGGAGGCATGAGAGGTAGTTGCTTAGGTAGTTTCCAGATCATTCAGTGCTGCGCATGAAGGTTTTGTGATTGGGAAGCTAAATTAGAATCCAGGACATCTCAGGATAGTTCACTGGACTCCTTCTGTGATCTTGGCCTCTGATCTCTTTCTCATCCCCCAAAGAAGAAAAATAGGTACAGTGAGAGGTACAGTGAGATTTCTGTGTGTTTTTCTGTTTGTTTGTTTTGATTCCCCTTGAGCCTCCCTTTTCTGGCTGACTGTAAACTATTTAGGACAGGAACACTCTTTCCAGGTACCTCTTCCTGTGAGTTTAGGTAGTGTCTAGTGATAAGGGTTGGTCTGTACATTATGTCAGTGAATAGATATTTTTAATTAAAAAAGGAAAATTAGGACAGCTACCTAAAGGCCCCTGTGTCACCAACTTTTTTTTAGATAGATACAGCAATATGGTCTTCCATATTTGATCATAAGTTGCTTCTCTGGGCATCAAATACAAGAAATAATAGAAAATAAAAAACATTTTTTGCTGTTAATGGTAGTTGAAACATTAAAATTTCAGTGGTACTCTTTGCTTGCCAAGTTACAAGCAGAGATGAATTTCCAAAGTATGAATTTTAACTGGAATTTAAGTGCAATTTAAACTGAAATGCTAGTAGACTCTCTCCTGAAATTATTGGAAAATTTTTGATCATTATTTTGACAGAAAAACAGTTTTGCATTTGGAAAGCAAGGAATCTTATTGATCGTATGCAGTAAAACTTAAGAAGTGTTTTGCTTGATGCAGAATTTGACTTATTTCATCATGTAAAAAGGGGATCATTCATGCACCAGATTAGAAACCAATTAAGACTCTGTTGCATAAAGTAAATATTCTTACAGATATACTGTAAACATTCCTATATCCATAGCCTGTTGCATATTTGTTTTTCCTAAACAGTGACAATGTTGTCTTTTTCCATGACCTAGTTTTTTGGAAAAATGTGGTGCCGACAAGCTTTCCTCCAGGCCTAACGGTGGTTGAAAATGTTATTTGTCCTGAGGAAGAAACGAGGATGTTGGAAAGTATTGACTGGATAGAAGATAAAGATACTCAAAAAAGTGAGCCAAACCATACAAATACAGAACTTTAAAAATATTTCCATGCTGGTATTTTCTGTGTTTTCAGTTTATAAGAAGTTTACATTTTGGAAAATGTGGTGTTTGAGTTACTATGTATTTTTCATATTTTAGAATTTGGATCTTGTATTGTAAGTGATCAGCTACCAGGGGCAGGTGATCTAAAGCGATACCTGCAATAGTTTTACTTAAATAAGATTCCTCCATCCACAGACAACTCGCGTTTTGTTTAGAAAGTTCATTCCAGATGTAAAACTTGGTTCTGTTAAGGTTGTAGTCTGATGTCCTACTTAGAATCATAGAATTATAGAATGCTTAAGGTTGGAAGGACCTCTAGAGATCATCTAGTCCAACCCCCTGCCCCAGCAGAGACACCTAGAGCATGTGGCACAGGGTAGCATCCAAGCGGGTCTTGAAGATCTCCAGAGAAGGAGACTCCACAACCTGTCTTGGCAACCTGTTCTAGTGCTCTGTCACCCTCACCATTAAGAATTTTTTCCTTAAGTTCCTGTGGAACTTTTGATGCTTTGAACTCCATCAGCTCATGGTCACTGCAGCTGAGGCTACTCTCCACCTTCACATCTCCAACAAGTCCCCCTTTATTTGTTAGCATGAGGTCTAGTAGCCCATCTCTCCTCGTAGGCTTCTTCACAGCCTGCATCAAAAAGTTATCGTCGATGCACTCCAGGACTGTTTGTGCCTGGTGGTGTTGTCCTTCCAGTTAATGTCAGGGCACTTGAAGTCCCCCATGAGAACCAGGGCCTGTGACTGTGAGGCAACATTCAGCTGACTATAGAAGGCCTCATCAACTTCCTCATCCTTGTCAGGTGGCCTGTAGCGGACACCCACCACAGTGTCTCCCACATTAGCCTGCCCTTTAACCCACAAGCTCTCAACTTGCGCATCATTCACCCCCAGGTTGAGGTCCGTGCATTCCAGTTCCTCTTTCACATAAAGAGCAACTCCAGCACCTCGCCTGCCCAGCCTGTCCTTCCTAAAGAGCACGTAGCCTTCCAGGGCAGCGCTGCAGTCATGTGAGCTGTCTCACCATGTCTCTCTGATTCCAATGAGATCATGATGCTGGGACCGCACACAGATCTCCAGTTTGTCCTTCTTATTCCCCATGCTTTGTACATTGGTGTACAGGAATTTAAGGGAAGTAATTGAGCCTGCAGGTTTCCCAGGAGGGGTAAAAGAGGACCCTCTATAATGATATCCTATCCTCGCTTCCCTACTACCATACTCTCACTGGATGCTGTCTGACTTTGACTGCATGGTACTGATTGCCCTGTCTGTGTGACACTCCCCTTCTCCCTTCTTGCTTAGATTAAAGCCCTCCTAACCAGATTGGCCGTCTTAGTACTTAGGAACTGTCTTCTGTTAAACCAAAAAGAAGTCAGTGAAATACTCTTTTCTGGATGCTTTTGTGCTTTCACTGGAGCTCTTTGAGACTTGTGGAGTTGCATCGAGTAATAAAATGAGTTGCTCTTGGAATTAACTCCAAAGTTCCTATATAAAGATTGTTTTTTTTTTTTTTGGAACAATTAAAAAGGTTATGTTGACCTTCGTTAACATATAACTTACTGAAAGTGAAAGATCCTGCTGCATTCTCAAGATAGTCAAATGCTAATCCAGAGGTCAGGGCAGAAATAAAAATGCAATAAGCATAGATCAGTTAAATTGATACTTCCCTACCACAGGCAGGTAGTTTGTCTTCAAACTGTAGTGGATGTGATGGCCTGATGCCTTGTTGCCTTTTGCACTTGCAAAAGAAGTGTATGCAATCAAGAACAAGGGTCCCATGGTGCCTTAGTGACTGATTAGAGACTGTTCAGGGTTAACAGGGGTAAGATGGAATAAGGGAGCAGCAAATTGTTTTACCTTTTTTTTTTAATTTACATAATTTCACAGCCCAGAAGACTTTAAAACATAGAAGAGTAAAGCATTTTGGATATGAATTTTGCTATGATAGCAACAATGTTGATAAAAATAAACCTTTGCCTGGAGGTAAGAACTTCCCTTTTAACTCATATTTATTTTAGCCTGATATTTGAACTGTTATATAAGGCTTTTAGTTTCACTGACGTATAGATGTGAGATTCTAATTAAAGGAGAGCCTTCACCGTATCACTATAATAAACAGTGCTCCAGAATGGGATCCATGTATGTCGTTAGTGCAAATGCTTGATGTTTTGTTTTTAATCACTTGCAGGATTGCAGGTCTAGTCAAATACATGTACTTTGGGATTCTAATTGTCATTCTTTATTTTCGTTTCATAAAGCAATTGCATGTTACGAGTTTTATATTAATTTGAGGGGTGGGAGGTGTTGTGACGTATTTGACTGTATATATTTATCTTGACTAGCTTGAAGCTTGCTGGATGCATACCAAAAAAATTTTCTTTTGGACTGAAAGCAGTCTTTAAAAGACTTGAGTAACTCATTTGGAGTTGAAAGCTCTGAGTCAGAGGAATGCAAGTGAGTCATCTTATAGTCTTAGACATAAAAATAGTAAAATGGGGGATTAAGTTCCAATAAATCTTAAATATAAGTGTTTAAGGTGATGCATACGTGCAGTGGCAGATGTAGCTTCCAACAAATGGACTCTAGTTGCACTGGAGCTATAACAGTGAAGTTAATAGAATATAAGAGCATTATATAATCATAAGAGCACTGAAATTTGAGCTGTTTTCTAGGCTCACAGATTGAATATATTGTGTGTGACTGGGGGAAACACTTTGCTGGGGAAAACAAAAAATCAGTAGATTTGTGAAGAGGTTGTTTCCAGCATGTTTGCAGAGGATACATTTGACAGAAATTTGCAGTTAAATCATCATCAGGTATACTAGCAAACTAAAGATTCAGTGCTGGACTGTTACTTTCATTTTTGGTTTTAAAAATAAAAGATTTAATTTCAGCAGATTTATTTTGAAATATTTAATCTAGCATCTAATTCAGTAACAGATTTTTAGGGGGTACATTTTTAGAGAGGTCTCAATGCAACTTTGGACTCCTGCATAATAATTTTGCTTCTTGACTGCAGCTCCCATATCGCTGTGGTTGGTGGAAATTTTGCCTCTGATTTGCTAAGTGCTTGTTTATGTGCAGAGATAATACAGGTTGCATTTGCAAACAGAGGGTCTAGTTTGCTTGTGAATGTGGAAGGCTTTGTTGAATGGCCTTTCTAAGTGTGAAATTTCATAAATGTCTAACTTGCAGATCAGATGCACAGTTTTGACATAGGCTTTATAGCAAAAGCAGAATATTTTTTATTAAAAATGGCTTAACATACATCTGAGGGTGTTTCTGTGTATTTTGTTCAAATATTATATTTATGCTAAATAAAAAGTGCAAGAAGCTGTCTGGCTTATAGATTTTTTTTTTTTTTTTCTAAAACTAATTCTCCCTGAAATTTGCAACCTGTTCTTGGAGAAGTGCTTGAAGCAGGGATATATCAAACATAAACCTGATCAACTGACTGTAAATCAGTATGAACCTGGGCAAGGTAAGTGTTTTTATCCTAAGAGAATAGCATCTATATGTGTCTTGGTGCAGGGACAGGATTTAAGCACTTGCACTTAAGCACCTTTGTGACCAGAGATGTTTTGATGAATGAAAACTAAAGGCCTCATACTGTCTTCAGAACTTGGGAATTTGTGAAGTTTTGATACTGTTGTCATGGAAATTGATGGAACTCAAGAATCCTGAGCTGTAACAATGACTCTAAACTCAAAAATGCAGAAATAAGTAGTTGTATTTGGCTTTGCACCAAAGTGCATTTTTCTCAGTACTTTTCCAAATTCTCCTGTTTTTTGTGCTGTACACTCAGTCTCCAAGAAATGATTCTTCCTGTGAGTATGTATTATATATATGTATTATATAGTGTTAATATTTGTTATACAAGCAGGGGTTCCTTATCTGAGGAATAAGAAATTACTCTATTCTTGCATCTTTCCCGAACTGAAGACATCTGAAGAGAACTAGATCTTAAGGGAACAAATAATACACTCTACTTTTTGCTAAGGTCATTCATCAAGGGTAAATATCTGGTTTCCATTCACTAGAGAATGTCTAGTTTGTCCTTAGGAAGAAAGAACAACAACTTTTCATTCAGAATGAATGACTGACAGTCAGTTTAGAGTCTGGCAAACACAGGGGTCTGAAAACCTGATCCCATTTATTTATGAATCTAACAGTCTGATAAACTACTACAATCACATATTGCTGTCTGGAACATCTGAGGAGATAAGTTAAAGCTCTAGATTTCTATCAGGAGTAGGAGGAGTGCTTTCTTTTTAAAAATAAAAAGAGAAGGAAATACCCTTTCCTAGATACAAATTGCTAGGACATGAATGAATATAGAGTATAGTCAGATTAATACCCATAGTATCTGTGTTATGAGCTGCGGACATTAAATATATGATTTTAAAAAGTGTCTGACTACTACAGGTGTCTGACTTAACATGCATATGAACGTAGAATTTGAGCTTTGGGTTGAAGCAGAGTTACAAGTAAACAGAGATACATGACCTTGGATCAGTTTTCCAGTCTAGCCAGTTTTTAGTTGGACTAAATGTTGGCCTCACAACGTTTGTGTCAATCTCACTGAAACTAATGGAACTCAGAATATCCCATGTCCGGAGGAGAAATCTGGCATAAAATAAGGATGCTTTTTACAGCTCCTTGACAGCGGTAGGGAAATTTGTTTTAAGTCAGAAAATGTGATAGTATCCAAAATAAACATTGACAGATTTTTTTAATAAGCAAATGTTAATGTTTTGGCTTGGGTCAAATAGGAGTTACTCTTTATCTGCCTGAGGAAGGTTCTGCTGAGCTGTCCGTAGGCCTTGCTCCGTGGCCGAGGACAGCTTCTCAGCACGTCCTGTGATCTTGCAGTGACTTCCAGGCTGTTATTTCAGCACTTGGTAGTAAAATGTGTGGCACAGGCTCCAGGCAATGTATATGGTAGACACAGAGTTGAGAGGTTGGTATGTGAAGTTCTCCCAGGCCATACAAAGGAGAGGCCAGGTTTGACCCCCTGTGTTTGTTAGTAGTTTAAGGGTCCTGATTCTGCAGGTGAGACCCTTAGCAGAGTCATTTGCTTAGCAGTGCAAAGACCATTTGGGATGACTCCTGCCCTGGGAAGTGATTGAGAGAAAAATACACGGTCATAGATGAACTAAGACCCCAAATCATTTTGCATAACTGTTGGTTGTAAGGTGCCTGAGAAGAGAGTGTAACTGTCTCAGAGGCTGCCTGCATCAAAGAGAGCGTTAGGAATCTTCAGAGGGTAAATGAGGAGTTTGGGTGCCAAAGGTGGTTTCTAAATACACTTATTTTTCTCAATTGATTATAGAGGATCCTTGGGTTAACTGCACAGCTAATCTGCATATGATAAAGTAGTCTGGTCCTGAATTCCTTTGGAAGGTAGCGCTTTCCTTCATGATAAACTTTACTCATTTAAACAGATAGTCTACATTTTTTTTATGTGAAGATCTGTAGAAATAGAGATTGCAAAGAGATCTTACTCATATAATGATTTTTTTTTTGCATTTCTTATACAGGGATTCCTCCTCATATTGATACACATTCTGCTTTTGAAGATGAAATAATCTCTCTGAGTTTAGGAGCTGAGGTAAATGTAATGTTTGTGTATTATTTTGGTGACGCTTACTGTGAACTTTCATTTTTTTATATTGTTTAATGTATTTTATTTTTTTTTTCCGTGATATCTGATCACATGCATCCGAGTTCAATATCAGGCACTTAAGGTAATGTGATAAGCTAAGTAAATAAGCAACTGCAATGAAATGTAGATGTCACTGAAAGATTTACTAGTGTTACCAGTGGTGCTGGAATGATCCTGTTTTTGAAGTCTTAGCATCCAGGTCTTAATGGACTTTTTAAAATTTTGAATATATATTAGAATATTGCTCCTGCTGGGGTTTCTAATTCCATTTTCTGCTATGTTCTGGTGTGTTTCAGTGAGCTCCTGTGTTTCATCCCTTGTTGCCTCTGGTCTACCTCAAGCCTGCCACAATATTTGCGTTCAGTATGGAAGGCTCATGTAGGTGTATTACACAGAGAGGGTGCAGTTGAAGCCTGAAGCCTACATGAGCTTACAGCCCATGCAGATGATTCAGTCTGAGTGGGAAGGAAAATGGAGTAAAAGCGAAGTGAACTAGCATGAACTCATGTAACCGGTCAAGAACAGGGCTTAGAATAGAATCCCTGTCATCTATCTGTTACTCCTCTAACGAGTCTACTCCTTCTGTTTAGATGCATCTACTGCGTCTGTGCCTCCCTGCTTTACGGATTTACTTCCACAGACACTGCCCTAGCGAGTCTTTGGTACTTGACTATCCCATCTCCTTATTTTTTTTCCTGAAAGTGCTCATATTCTGCACTTACACATAGCAATGAAGGCAGCAGTGGAGCTGTCATTTTTGTCAGGGCTGCTCTGCTGCTCCATGTTCGTGTGGTGCTAGAGAGCTAGAGGCCTAAGGAAACTAACAATAGGAGTTATAACAATGGATAATAAGTTTGACTTTTGAAGTATTGAATTCTCTCATATGAGAACAAGCTGATCTGTTATTTGTTTGTCCTGGCACTGGTGTGTAGAGGACAGAAGTGTGTGTGGATATGGAGTTGTACTTTTATACTGATAGTCAAGGCTCTCTTGTAACAGCATAGCAGCTTTGTTGTCCTGGGTTTGCCTTACTGTTCTAGGTTGGGAGAGGAGCATGCCTGGATGTTCTCACCACTAGACTTTTTGAATTGTCAACTTCCTCTTTCCCTTTTGCAGGTTGTTTAGTCAGTGTCGGGCTGGGGATGAGTCTAAGGAGTAGAAGGTTTCCCGTTCATGTGTGCAGCAGTGGCACCTCCGTGTTTGTTGTTGGTTGAAAAGGGGTGTCAGGGCTGCCATGCAGCCTTCTGAACCAGAGCATGTTCATCGAACCACAGCAATGCTCCACATGGAGCCTCCTAGGAGTAGGAGTGTGTGGGATTAATTGTGTTTTGAAATGACCCCGTGTAGCGGTGACTTCTCCAGGCCCCTGCAGTGCTTAGTCTTGTCCCTGAAATAGGGTGGCTGCAGGGCTATCTTTAGCAGTGTCAACACCACCATGCTGGTGCACATGAGAACTTCCATTTCTTTCCTATAATTTCATGAGACTCTAGGACAAAGGCTGTAATTGATCTGGGATGCAGTTTATCCTTTAGAAGTTTAATTTTCTAATCCATACTGAGCATTCAAAGCAACACAGATGAGTCCAGCTTAGAGCTGTTTTAAGTTGACTTTGTAAATTAAAAAAAGTGATATTTTCTTTATAAAAACTGTGTTAGAGCTGCAATAATTTCACATACCTTTTCACCAAGTCTCAGCCCTCAGGCTGCTTACTCTTTCTATTTCAATTAAAAGGCCAATTGTGGCACATAACCTGTTACCTCACCAGTGAGGCACTATAGGGAGCGCATTTCTAGATGGTTATATTATAGCACACATGTGTGATGGGCTGAAACAGATGGCCAAAGGCAGAGTGATTTTAATCACCTGAGAAATACAAACCTTTCCAAGAAGTGGACTGCCTGGAGCATTATGATGCTGTTAAAAATTGGAGCGTATATATTTCAGTCAGGAGAACAGTCAGACTTGGACCATTTCTTGATATTTCAGATAGAGGAATTGGTCACAGTCTGTTAGGTAGCTCTCAAGTTCAAATGCCTTTTCATATTGGAACATAATACTCTTTTCAGACACAGACAGTCAAAACGCGTATAGTCAAACAGGCTAGTGGCCTCTTAAATGCTCCATTATTTAATTTTTCATTCTGGTATCTACAAATTTTAATGATGTCTTTAATATATTTTTGTGACAAGTGCTTCACATCTTAGCCTAGTGCCTTAGCCATCAAGTTCTTAATGACAGTTTCAGTGATGTCTTGCAAGCTAAAACATGCTCTCGAGAATCAGTCCTTTTCTCACTTTGTACTCAGATGTCATCAGAAATTGTAATAGTAGGAAAAGTGATGGGTTAAAATCAGTTAATTGTTTAGTTTATTAAGATTAATTTTAATGTCACTCTGTCCCCATTCCCATGAATTTGGACAGAGTCCTGCAAAACAGGAAGCAATTCTTAAGTGTTTTCTGTATTGATGGTGCTATTTTCAATGCCACCATTTGGTGTCTCTAGAGATACATAATTCTGCAATATTTCATCTGAGGAGTACCAAGTTATGAGCTATGTCAGAAAAATCCCAGGTGAAGCTTCTGTCAAGCCTCCTTTCGTAGGCTTGTAGCAAGAGCTTGGACAATACTGAGATTCCTCCTTTTCCTAGTTTGCCATTTAACATGCTGTCACATAAGTCTTGATCCATGAAAATTTTAGAAATACAGAAGTGATGTTTCTATGATGTTCTGAGTTGTGTGAAAGTATACAACCCAGAAAAGCTTTTTGCCTTTTCTGGCTGCAGATTTCTTTACCCCAGTAGTTAATGATACACTGCAGTCCTTCCTCCTTTTGGTCCTGCCCTGTGCTCATTAAGAGTGCTGTGGGATACCCACTGCTGTCCCTCTGCCAGAGGAGGAAGCATAATACTTGTTTTCCTCAAATGTTTGTATTGTTTTGAACTGGCACCTTGTTCTGTTTCAGAGATTCTGTCCTGTTTTCCTAAAATTCAGGCCTCGTGAATATTTCAGGCTTGTCATTCTCCTCTCCTTAGGCTCCACTGTTCTACTTTGTGCCCTGTGCCTTTTCTTGGCAGAAAGGTAATATTGATGCTGAGACCAGCTGCTGCGGTGCCTTGGTGAGGCCCTTGACCTGACTTCCCTGAAAGAGAAGCCAGATTCATGGCTCCAGGTTAAACAGGTTGAGAATATGGGGCAATCCCTGACCTCTGCCTCTCATCTGTTCATCTGAATGTCTATTCAGGATTTCTTATCCTGCAGGAAATTCCCCCTAGGCCTTGAGAAATACCTGTGAGTAGTGGTAGTCTTAGAGCTGGTAGCATGAGGTATGTGAGATAGCAGCAATAATCTGCCCTTCTTTGAGACTGATAATTTATTCCTGCAATTTCATTTCGTATCTGTTAATCTATTCCTAATCTGTTTTTTGTTAAGAAGTAGAAATCTGTAGCTGCTGTTTTTGTGATAGTTGCTTGAGAAAGATTTTTGTCAGAAGCCTTTAAAAAGTCTAGCTTGTATCTAGTGATTGATAGTTAGTTAGCAATTGTGTTGTGTTTTTGAATGAGTTTTAACAAGGTAGACAGGCAGTGGGTATTGTTGTAAGTGTGTGATCTCAATCATATTTTGCTTATCTTACTAGGTTGCTGATTCAGTTTAATTTGCTGCTTACATTTACATCTATTTTTTTTAGGGAAGTCATAAAACATCTTCACTATTTAAGGAATTATTTTGACAGTGGCTTAAGACTTTGAACAAGTTTTTTCCTCTTTCTGTGCTAGCAGCATAATTTCAGTAGGTGAAGTTATAGAAAAAAATCATTGCTCAAAAAGATTGGATTGGAAGAATCAAAATGTCTCCTGGCAAAAATGGCAGACCCTAAATAAATCACTGCACTCCAGTGCTGAGTTCATACATTTGTTCAGTTGGTTCTGGTGGAATTTCATAAGCTGGACAGTGTTTCTTTTCTAGTCCATAAGACAGATTTCTTCATCTCTACCCATCATACAGCCATGGATTCACTCTGTTCTTGAAGAAGTATAGTCAGCAGTGGCTTCTGTTCACATTTTTGTACTAAATTCAGCAAGTTTGTTCCATTTAAGATGGTATCTCATTTTTGGAAACCAGTGGCAAGCTGCAGCATGTGGAAGGTGTTTCGAGTGCCATGGGCTAAATGCTTTTGGCTTCCCAGCTGTGTTGCTGCTGCTGTGAGGCATGCGGTGAGTGAATGGGTGAATGAGTTTGCTAAGTGCTCTGTTGTGTGAATGTCCTGGGCTCTTGCAAGGACAAGCTGAGCAACTAGCCATTTGATGAAACTAATGTCCTTATCGTGTTTACTCTGTACAAATATATCCTGTGTGTGTCTTTCTATCCGTGTTATCACCACACTGCACTGTCATTGAGGCTGGATCAGATACAAGATTCATGAAGATCAAGGGGGAGCTTCTTGTTGATGTGAAGGAACTTAGAATTGTGCCCTCTAAGATAAGCAGCAGAGCATGCATCCCTTTGATATTTATAATAGTCTACTGTCTTTTCAGGCAAAAATGGATATTCAGTAACATACAATTTTCAATTTTTGTCTTTCTGTACTGGATGTTTCTTTTACATGTATATAAAGGATTCTACTCACAGATAGAGAGATGTGTCCTGCTGATGTTTCTACCTGATCAGTAATTTAAATCTTCCCTAGGTTCTTGAAAAGCCTTTTCTTCTTTCATGTAATTTGTTCAGAGGGCTTGCATGCTGCAGTGCCCATCACCAGCTTGGCTCTCCCATAACCTTGGCTATTTTTATGCTAACTCTTTTACTGTAGGTAACAGTAGATGCCCACCATGAGGCTAATGCAGACAAGCATTTATTTCTCAAGTGCTTGAGGAATTTGCTGACTATTCTTGATTTGCACAAGAGATGCTACAAGAAGAGGATTCAAATGGAACTGACCCAGGAGTCACGATCCCTATGTTGCTTCCCTAGGAACTCTGTGACAGCAGTTCGCTGTAAAGCAAGACAGAAACATGCAATTCTTGCCTTCCCCATTCCCTCTTCAGCCATGTGGGAAGAACAGAAAGCTAAGCTAAGAGAAGCGGTGTTGTAAAATTTTGTCTTTAAAAATGCTCTTTTCCCCCCACCCCCTTCCATATTGGTGAGAAGGACCAATTTCCAGATGCCTCTTCTTACGAGTTGTCCCTGTCATACTGACAAACATGTACAGGCAGACTTTGGGAAATGGTCCCCTGCCTCTCCCTTTGTAGGGAGTGTAGGATGTGTAGCAGTTTTCTCTCCATAGGAGGAGGAACTCTCTCATCTCTCTTGCCTTTCCGTAAAGAAGAATCCTGCTTCTCCTCTCAAGACGGACATCTGCAGTTTCACTGCTCGAGGACCAGGCTGCAGAATATGCTCTCACTCGGAGCATATTCTGACTCTGAGGAAACTCAGAGTTTCCTACTCTGCTTGAGTAGGAAACTGCTTGCTCCAGTCAATGGCTTTTATGTTTCTTCTATGCACATTACCCATTATTTTGGCTGCTAAGAGGGCAAGGCGTTGCTGGGGCTCCTCTATGTTCCTACCACTTTGCTTGCTTTGCAACTGGTTGCTTTTCTCTTTGAATGGCTGGTGTTGAGAAAGAAATGGAGGAAGGATGTTGTTGTTGGCCTTAGCTCCTATGGACAGCAACATCAGCAGTCAGTGCAAGGGGAGTAGTGTGGAAAGAGAGACAAAAGGAACAGAGATTAGGAGGAAATAACTTGGTAACTAACCACTCAATATCTCATGGAGAAAATACCCAGAGATGTTACAAAAGTGTCATCTAGTTCCAGTTGGTTATCTCACAACCACGCCAAAATCCGACTGTAAGTGAAACATGTTCTAAGATGTTTGAACTCTGTAACAAGTCTTCTGGCTTTCTCACTGCAAACTCATCTGCTGAGGAAAGAAGGACAAGTTCTGCATAATTCATTTATCACTTTGATTCTCTTTTAAGAGTACCTCTTGTTTCCAAGCTATTTGCTGCTTCTGTAGCATTCTGTTCTAACCTTTCTTATTTTGTATGCTGAAGCAGCACAATTTTGTTTCCAATTCTCAGATGTCTGACTCCTATGGCTTTACTCTGATGCACAAATGCATAGATTGGATTCTATAGTGTAATCACATGTACTTACTAAAAAGCCTCTTGATATTCCATACCTTTCTTAGAGACTTTTAATTGGTTTTCAAATAGTGGAGAATACGAAGGTAGATAACATTTCTACAAAGAAATATTGGATATTGAGGCATTATACTGTTCTTTTTGAGGTAAAATCCTTTTGAGGTAAACCCCACCTTTTTTTTTTTCCTTTCCTTTTCCACTTCATTCCTCCATGAACCCATCACTGATACATGACTGGCTCTTCAGTGGGGTGGGGTATGTTAACTATTTAAATACTAAGTTACTATTAAATCCTGCGAAATTTGTATTTGTAGCAGATTTTTTTTTTCAATTTATCTTTAAAATAATATTCCTAAAGCCCAATTTATTTTCCAGTCGGGTTTTAGAAATTCATCCTTGGAGTACAGTTCTGATATATTTTACCTTTAGTTGCCTGAATATTTGTTTGTATAGAATTGTATATTTTTTAAAGAAATCTTTATTTCTGGAAGAGATTATTTCTACAGCCTGTATTATTTTTAGAAGACCATAGGTTGGTGCATGAAGTGGAATCCAGGGTTCTGCAACAGGCTGAACTCAAGGCATTAAGAAACCATTATCTGTAGCTGTTGCATTTCAGCAGTGCTTTAGTGCTGGAATTCAATAAAGAAAGCTAATTTCATTAGCCAGTGACGTCGTTATCTGTTGTTATAGGAGCATATTTTAAGACTATGGCAAATTTCATGTAAAAAAAATCCACACATATATACTGAGCTGTGGTATAATCAAAACAAGACAGTGGCAATTAGTAAGGAAAGAAATGCACTTAACTTCTTGTGCTCTGGCTGTGACTTATTATTTGGGCTTTGAACTGGACTTTGATAATACCAACAAATTGTAGCAAATGGAGTTTAGTGTCTGCCTGCCTTAATACCAGCTCTTCAAATCTGAGCATCTTGTGTATTGCAATACTGTGTTTCTGCTTTTGCTGTCAGCACCGTGTAGCGTTATAGGAGTGGTATCTCCGCAGAGCTTTTATTTCAGAATTTCTGGGAATTTTCAGGGAAGAGCTGGCAATGTGGAGCAGTGGAGGATTCACTTCTTACCTGTGATTCTGAATAGAAAACCTGCCCAGTCATCTGTGTAAGGTGCTGTTTAAAGTGTGCGGGAGCCTTCAAGCCTTGGGCGCCGAGATACTTGACAGAAGAATTCTGAATCGAGGCAGAAAGAAGTGTACTCTAGACAGAGGATGAGTGGTGAGTCAAGGCAGCCCCCTGGGCGTGGGGCAGACCCAGGTGAACCTCAGGTCTGTTTGTTGGGACAGCAGAAGAAAGGTTGGAAGGAACAAGGTTGAGTGTGCGACTGAAAGCAGGGAAGCGGCCCTGTCCTCAGTTGCCCGCAAGGTGTTCTTTTTCCTCCTCCTCCGTAGGATCCTGCTCATCCTTATGCATCCCACTTGTCATTCTGCAGCAAGGAACAGGCTGTTCTACAGCCTTTAGTCCAAGTCTGGGTGTTTTGGGTGTTGCTGTCTTTCCTGCTCTGGGTAATAGATTTTCTGCTCATCCGGCCTTTGTTTGAACAGGTGCTGAATTAAGTTCTGGGGCACACAATGTTTGCGTGGGCTTTGGTGCCAGTTTCAGTTCTTATATATTGTTGCCATTACCAACAGAAACAGCTCCTGGTTTCTGTTGAAATGTGCATAAAAAGAGCATTATATTGGTGCACGTGAGGTTTGAGTGCTAATTCTAAGCCCTTGATTCCATTTCTGAGATAAAGGGCAGTCTTTGACTGTGGTATTCTGACAGCATACCCATGCCATGTTGCTTTGGGGCTACTTTTGCTATCTTATTAAGATGCAGTGCCTGCAGCCAAACAGCATAGTTTTATTTGCTGGTAAGTGACTTTTCTTTGTGTATGTAAGCAATTATAGTAAATTCATGGCCAAATGCTGAGACTGTGGTAGAGCCCTTTTGCCCAACTCTCAGCTGCAGTAATGGAGCAGATGAGGGGCATGAGATAAGAGGCATGATGCTGATTGCGAGGAAAGTCAGCAGTGTTGGAATACTGCCTACCCGAACATCAAAATGTGAGTTCTTTTTTCCTTTTTCTGTTTGCTTGTTTGATCTGCTTTAAAGTGATGTACATATTTCAGGCATCTTTGAGGTGTGACACAGTAGCAATTGCATGTGTGAACAGATAAAAGTTTTGCTGAAGTGATTTTAAAGAAGTCTTTCAGCATCATGCTGTGTTTTAAATTACACTTTATGTCCTTAGGTGGTAACATTGACCAAAAAGGTTGCTTTCATTATTATTATTGTTTTTAGGATTATACACATTTGTCCGCTAAGTATGATTCTTTTTTAGGTGTTCAAGCCATTTATAATTCAGAGCCAGGCTGTAGTTTCTCAGGAGATTTTTCTTTGTACTGTGCTAATGCAGAGGATTGAGGAACAGGCTGTGTGGGAATTCCTGTAGCAGTGGAAAGCAGTAGAAACTGTCTTGTTGTCTCTTTTGAGGTACCATGAAGAATTAGGAACACAATTTGGTCTCTGGGACACAAGATGTTCTAGTTGACCTTTGTTTGCCCTGGGCTATTTATATACTGTGAAGATGCACAGTAGTACTTGGGAGTCATGAATTAGTGGTGGTGATAGTATAGAAAGGGATTTTAATTAAGATAGGACTGATTGAAACAGATTTGGGGCACCTATTGAATTCATACAGCTAGCTGCTGTGTTTAATAATATGTCAGTGTTCTTGGTTTTCAGTCCAGGATTACGATAATTAAATTTTAGCAGTAAGTGCATATGAGTGCCCTGTGTGTCCAAGCTCTACTGTAATCAATGGAGATTGAATCAGTTTGACCTGGGGGATAATTCAGATCATTCTGAAGTGGACACCTGAATCATTCCGCAGAGTGTTGTCTGAATCATTCCGCACGTTTCAGAGACTTACTGAGAGTTTAAATATACACCTGTAGATGCCCAAATATACATGTCTTAATCTTGAACTAAATCCCACCTATGACTTAGCTTGAATTCCTGTCCTCCAGCATTACAAAATGAAAGCTGAGACCTGCAGAGATGAGAGAGCAAGGTGAGTTTGATGAGCATCTCTGAGGATTGCGACGAGTGAGGGAGGAAGGTTTCCCACTGAACAGGATGGTGAATATGCAGCATGTCTTATCCATGCCATGAAATACCCTGAACCTGGAAGGACTTGGATTGGCATATAAAAGTGACAGAGCACTGGAACAGGTTGACAAGAGAGGTTGTGGGTCTCCTCTGGAGATCTTCAAGGCCCGCTTGGATGCAATCCTGTGCTACGTACTCTAGGTGACCCTGTGTGTGCAGGGAGGTTGGACTAGATGATCTCTAGAGGTTCCTTTCAACCTTAATGATTCTATGATTTGTTCCCCACTAGTGCATGGTGAAAGAATATCATCCTAAATCTAAATATTTCAGGTCCCCTTTGCTGGAAAGGACACCCTTATTCACCATAGACATTTTCTGTTCCACATTTGGCCATGTTTTTTGAGTTTGCCAATGCACAGCTTGTCCTGTGCCAATTATTGTTTGTATTATGTGGAGACCCTATTCATAGTTCCTTGGACAGATTCTGCTTCTGAAGGCTTGTGATCAAGGGTTATACTGATTGACAGGATGAAAAATGTACAGGTAGGGGGACTTGGGAACAAGATAGTATGAAGAGAGTTCTGTACCTGCATTTGTAGCCTTGGCGACATGAAAATTACCAGTTACGGTATGTTTTCACAGATATTTGTAAATATGATCAGTGATATGAAAAAGGTACTATGTTCTTTTCAAACTCCCAAATCCTTTCTTCTCCACTTCTGAAAGCCTCTTTTGAGCATTTACTGGTTTTTAGCATGTATGAAAGATCTGTGAATCTGAATATTCAGCAACAGCACATTCTCCCCTGTGCACACTAGAATAATATAAATATCCTCATACTTGCATAAAGCTGCACATGCCAGCCATATCTGCAGCATAACGATTTGGTCAGTGCTTTCTCAGTAGACATCTTGTACAGCATTAAGCATGTAAATAATGAGGATTTTCTCAGAATATAGAGTAATACATTCAGTGCAAGTCTGAGAGGTGTATGTAAGGTTACAGAAGAGCTTTCTTGTGCAGTGTGAATCATATCTTGTACAGGTAGAGCCTTTTGGAGACCACTAGAGTTGTGGTTTTACCTTTTCAGTATAACAGAATCCTCATGCTCTTCCATTGAACTGTACTCTGTTAGATTACAAACAGTACAAATCCTCCAGTATCAGGAAAGGAAAAGGATAAGTTTCATACATTTGGGACACATTCTGCCCTGCTGCGAGTGGATGCAGTTCCCTGTACGTCACCGAAGTATCTCCCATGTATGTAAAGGAAGGCTTGAATGCTTGCATGCTTGAAAGAAAGGAAGACACTGCAGAGAAGGCTAAATCAATAAAAGAAATGAAGACTAACAGCATTAGTTTCTTGCTTTCTGTGTCCTGAAAGAGTTTGAGCCAAGAGCCAGGGAGACCATTTATTAAAGAATGAAAATGGAATTTATCAAAATTTAATAAACAGGTTGTTGCTGAGGACTTGACTGAGTCTTTGTCTCAGTATTCACAAAAGAAAATCAAGGTCAGAGGCTGAGATTGGATTGCATTTTCCAGAAAAGAGAAAGAGCAAAAGAAGCAGTGGTAATGCAACTGATCCTTTCTGCTATACGGACTGAAAGTCTCTTATACAGAATTCTAATATCAGTTTTTGAGTCTTAATGCAGGCAATGATCTGGATGGATGCAAAGGCCATAGATAATGACAAAAGTTAAGGGAAACTTGTAAAGAGAGTTAGTAGGAACTAATGATGCATTTAGGAGGCTGTCTTCTATGGGTTTGGGTTTTCTTCCAGTGGCATCACTGAAGACCAGCAGAAAGGATAAAAAGTTGTTGAATGGGAAGCAAATGTTGTCAAAAGGCCTGCGAAAAGGACACGCTGCAATGACAGACCTGGGTAGTCTGCCATTGCTGGTCTGTCCATCTGTGCTTCTCCCAGGACAGGGATGTGCCGGGAGAGGGGCCGGAGCTTGTTCCCCCACAGCATGTGGGAGGCCGTGCGCGTGGCGTGCTGTGTGTGCAGCCTGGGCATTAGCTGCAGAGGGGCTCTGGAATTTGCAGCATGGTTCACATTTAGTGAGTGGCTGGTGCTGTGCTCTATCTACTGTTTTGCTGATACTGTGGTTGAATTTTATAGTTCACCGATTCTCAGTTAGTTGCATGTTAATAAATCACTAAGCTCCTCTGGTCCTGATCTGAGTTAAACCATGTGAGCTGAGCAGCTTTCCCTGCAATAGTCTTACTCAAGAGCCTTACTCAAACTGTTAGGACACCTTCAAACTTTATTGACCCCCTTCAGCTGGTGCCAGCAGTGTGGGCCTGAGCCAGTATTGGTCATTCGACCTGAAGACTGGGAATTGTCTTTAACTATCTTTTATTTAGGAGTATAGATGTATCTAAGTGGCACAAATTCAGCATTGCAATTGTTCTCCTGTGACTGTAATTGATGATGGGGCAGTGCAAGAACTAATGGCATATCCCAGCACTGCTCATCTATTTTATGTGGGTTGAAGCACTTTTATCACATTGTGGTTAGTGAGATGCATCCTTAATCACACAAGAGAGTAGTATATATTCCATACGAGACAAGGCCATCAGAGGAATGGAAACTCCCCTGCCCAATAGGAGATAGCTTGGAAATTGCAGTAGTTTTCCTGTGCCTGGGCTACCTGAATCTTGCAAACAGAGTGCAGATGAGAATGGAATTTGGATCATGGTGGAAGTGGCATACAGAATAGCTAGGAGAGATACTGGTATCCTGTATCCATGATATAAGATGTAAATATCCAGTGTAGGTTACGTAAAATACATTTCCTATGATACAGATTATTTGGGGAAGATGATCTCACTTTCTTTCCGTTTAAAACTCAGCGTCTTCCTAACTTCCAAATTATGCAAGTGTATTTTTTGTAGCGAAGGCACTGTGAAAGTGATTATTGATTGATTGTTTCAATTCTGGGCAGACCAGCAGACTCGCAGCTCTCTGCATAGAGCCCAGTGCTCTGCTTGATCTGTGTGTGTGTGCTTTAAATCTCCTGTGTGTTTCTGAACTAGACTTCAGGAACTGAAACTGTAGGGTGGTAATGCCTCCTAGCTCTCCGAAAAAATAGCAAATATCATATGCTTGAAAAATGTTCCATACTGTTTCTTTGCAGTACATTTTTTTTTTTTATTTTGAGCTTTATCTGTTTAAGTTATTCTATTAACATCAAATACAAGTTGCATCAGATAAAAAGTTTAGGAAAAACGGAATGTTGTCTTGCTACACTATAGCTACGCTATGCTATAGCTATAGCAGTAAAAACCTTATTGACATTATTTCTAATTTGTCTTTGGATCGTTACTTGTTCAATAGCCCAATCGTTCAATTCCATCCTCCAGCTTTCTCATGAGGTTCAGTACTACTGCAATGAAAAGCAGCACAGACTTTGCATTCCCTGAGGAGCTGAGAAAAATGTATTTTCTTTTTTTAAGTTGGATTCTTTTCTCTTTTATATATGTTTTGCTGTATTTTATGCCAGAGGAACAATGTTCCTCATGTGGGTGTCTGCTTTGCTTTGATGTTTACCCATCCTTCCAAGCTGTTTACTGCTTCATATGCTCCCTCGTCATGAACATTGTATCTTAAATAATCTGGCATCATGATAAGGTGTTTAAATCTACAAGCATACATTATTGGCTGTTCACGTTTCTTCCAAATTTTTGCTGTATAGGGGCACTTTTTCCATAGGTCAAAGAAAGAGGATAAAAATTGTGTAAGATCAAAGCACCTACTATTTTTATTTTTGAAAGCAATTCCTGAGAGATGCACCATGGGCTAGCTGGAAATTTGATCTTTATTGACTCTGCCACCTAAGAAAATAAAGAAAATGGGTAAAAACGAAAATAGTAATTGGAAATAGCTCCTGTGGAGCAAAGCTGTCATGAGGCAGATTGATTTAGCAGTGGCAGAGTTGCTTTATTGATTGCGAGTCCTTAGTAAATTAAAAAGAGTACAAAATGCGTTAATCTTCTCTGTGTGTGTGTGTGTGTATGTGATAGTGACAACTTAAAATGTTCTGCCAGGATAAAGACGCACATAGAAATGTGGGAATGGCATCTACTGCAGTCAGTAATAGGCTTTTCAAAGATAAAAACCGAGTTCTTCAAAACCCTTCTGGTTAAATGCTCTCTACTGTACCATAGAAAAAGAATAGCAGAAGTACTGTTGCTTAGTTTTTAGGGCTTCAGGTGCAGTTATTCTAGATGAATGAAGCATAAGTGTAGAAGTTGTAGTAATTTTACTTGGATGATCACAATGGGTTTGTTCAAATTGGCTGTTTGTCTAAACTGCAGTTTTAAATTTGTCCTTAATAGAAAAACGACGAAAACTTAATATATTTTAGCTGAGGATCTCTTACTGCTACATAAACAAAAGTCAACTCTGGATTTGAACTGCTGATTACTTAATGCAATTGCTCATTTGCAAGTGAATTAATCTTTTATTTATATTTTTCCCCAAACTGTCACAGCAACACAGTGTGAGATGGTGGCAGTGCAGCAGCTTTTCCTCCACAGAAAAGGAGGGAGTTGGGATGGAGCTGGGATACTCGATTGGTGAGGACTAGGCTAGCCAGACGCTATATGCACTAGGTAATCTGGTTTTCAGTCTCACCACCAGAAATTTGCTGGATTAAGAGATTTAGTGTTTTATTTTCACTTTATTCTGCCAATCCTTCTGCAGAACCCAGGCCCTATCTTACCCTCTCACACAATTTCCCAACAGCAGTGTTCCAGAAAGGCAGAAGATAGAGATATCATTTAATACTTTCAATCCAGCCACTGCACTCCCCAGTCTTGTTGTGTTTTTCCTTCACTTCCGTTCTTGATTAGTCATCCTCTGAGGGTCGTTCGCTGCCTCGCCAGAGAGAGCTCCTCCTCCTGCAGGCCTGCGCTTAATGGCGCTGTGTGGGACGGTGTCCCTGGCGGATCTGTGGAGGCATTGAGGAGGTTTCTCCCTCCTCCTGCCGTGCCTCTCTGAGGAGACCCAGAGGAAAATGCCAAGTGCAAAGGAGAGGGGATATATTAACTGTCTTTTATCTACTTGCTACTGAAATGTTTCATAATCATTAATCAGAGCCCCTAGGTAGGCTGTGTAACCATGTGAGCAGATTCCTCAGCCCCCCATGAATCTTTTCCCCTTTCAGCCCCATTGTCTGCAACACTCATCATTCCTTGCTTTAGGTTTAGATAGTTCGGCAGGGAGGGAGCTGCGTCACGCTGTGGGTGGTACTACAGTATAAATAAACATTTTTTTTCTTAAATATGTAAATGTCGTCATAGTTTGCTCCAGTGTGCATAATGTTAAACAGCTAATGTTGTAAGTGGCAGTTTGTAGTGTTTAAAATAGTCTTGCTTATGTAGTCTGTCTTGTGCTTTTTGGGCTGAATAACTGACCGTTGCACCATTGTTTTTTCTTTGTTAAACATATCTGCACACAGAAGCAGGACTGCTTGGTTTGTTTTGATCCGACACACAAGATCTGGCACACAAGAATAAGTCTGCTTTTAAATTATATGCCTAGTAGGTTACAGATCAGATAGCAGCACTACCACACTGTTCATTCTGCAGCGACACTGGAGCCACTGAATTTAATAGTTTTTAATCACTTTTCTTTTATGCTAAGTCTTGCAGAATTTACCTGGCTTGTTTAAATGACCTGCTGCTTTTTTTCCACAGCAAGACTTTTTCTCATTTGGGAGATGTAAAAGGATAACGTTCCTAGCCCAGACAGAAGCAAAATGTAGCACTGCCATCTGGGCTGTGAAATTGGAATAAAGCTGAGAGCGTTACGTCAGTGTATTGCCATGGCTAGAAGCCAGGTGGCAAAAAAATAAAAGGATGATCTGGTAGTTGGCATGTTAGTCTGGATCTTGGGAGACAACCTGTACCTGTGCTGCAAAACTCTGTAGGAATATGGGCAGGTTGGAAAGGATTTGTCTTGCCTAATACTGCCCGTCTAGATGTTCTGCATCTACTCTGAATTAATTGTCTCAGCTTGATCTGCTGTGAACAGATAGGCATTTTCAGAGGCTGTAGGGTCATCTAGCATTGCTTGGCCGTGAACTTTAAATTGGGAGAAATTGCTATGCATAATATACCTACCTGTTTCTGCATAGACCTCACAGAAAGAGCCTAGGTGACTGCCTTGAACGAAAATCCCTGACGCTGAATGCCTGGGTTACAGCAAATGGTCCTTATCTTCATGTTTTATGTTGAGGGGTAATCTCCTTTCCTACCTCATAGAAATGTTAAATGAATAAACACAAAGATTCACCTAAAGGAAGCTATTATTGTGAAAGTACAACATGAAACCCAATATTTATTTTAAAAATACTTTATAAAGTTATATATAATTATCGTATAAGTAAAATCACAAATATGTACATGTCTGCATATATGGGATTGCATATGTGATTGCCGCAGATTTTTGAACGCAATGTTGTAAGTTAGAGATCTTAAGGGTACAGGATAGAGCCATGGAGGCAATTTTCTGATTAACACATTGCATAGACAACCCCAGAACCTTAGAACAGGTGGCATGTGCACAGGAAAGTTAAATTCATTTGTGATGGGTGTTCTTTTCTCTCCTCAGATTGTGATGGATTTCAAACACCCTGATGGTCATACAGTGGCAATTATGCTGCCCCGACGCAGTTTGTTGGTGATGGCTGGAGAATCCAGATACCTGTGGACGCATGGGTATGTGTAAAATTCGCTGCATTGCTGATAGTAGGAGCATAATGTGTGTAGTTTGTTTGTTTTTGTTATTCTGGATTTAGAATGTCTCTGAAAGGAATGAAATAGAGTTTTATAATTAGCTGTGTAAATTCTCTCATATGCCCAGATGCTGCTCAGGTTAAACTGAAAAGTTGCTAGTTTGGGGAAACTAATCACGAGTCCCTGAACTTCAGTTTCTTGCTGCTGTCACAAATTAAGTTTCACCTGGAGGTTGCTGTAATGTTTGTGTTTGGTGTGAAAGATGTCAGTGACTGTAACCTGACAAAGAATTGCAAGCAGTGGAATTAGCTTCACCGTTTCTCTTCCCTCTCTTCAGCTCACAGCTTTTTGGAGTGTACCATATGTGCCTAAGTCTTTGGAGAAGGATTGGTTTAAGAGATTGAGCTCCTCTGCACGGAAGATACGGGTGGGCACAAAGGACAGTGGGCACAAAGCCCAGAGCTTTGCTCAGTTACCTTAAAGCAACTTTGACTACTGATAAGGTTGCATTATACTAAATAGACGTGGGATCCTGGAAAAGAGATTCTTGAAGTGTGTCTTGAGGCTTTGCTTATTGCGGAGATGAAATAAACGCTTTTTAAGTCGTGCACCATGGGGAAATAGTTACAATAGGAGCAGTGAAGTTGGCAAAAAGGGTAAAAGCTTGGTGAGCTCTCAGAGTGACAGCAGGGCGCTTCAGGAGAATACGTGAACCCTCATAATAGACAGAAAGGCCCGAGGGGGATGTTTCTTCTTTGTTTGACCCTAACAGTCACTGGTTACAGCAGTGGAGAGACTAATTATATTCCTATGTAGCTTAAACACCAAATCCTTTTATCAGCAGAAGACTTTCCACATTTTAATTTTACTGATTGATTTGTATTATGAAGAAGGGTGAATAAGGACTCCCCAGTGACCTTTACATTGTTTGCCTTTATAGATCATTTATACCACCTGTATATTCTCTCATTAAATAGTTATAAAAAACAGCTGCTGCTTCTGACACATCTCATTACAAGAAGCCCAGGGCAATGAAATCCTTTGCTTATTGGTGTACAAGATCAAATACGGATACGTGCATTTTACTGTAAGCTGCTGTCCTGTGAGATACTGTCAGTTGCCTTCTGGAAGGGTTACCCGTGACTCCGACTGCCCGGATCAGGCAGCATTTCAGTGACTTTGCTGGCCTCAGGGTTGTCGCTGTTAAGGCACAGCCCGACCTGGTGGCTCCTGGTGCTGGGCCTCGTACCAGGTCCTGTGCCACCACGTTGTGTGCCCGGCGCACACGTTGGGAATGAGATCGGGCCTGCAGGTAGGAGTCGGGGTCAGACACAACCCCACGATGGCTGGGCTGCACTGGGGCTGGGGCTGAGCTGGGTAGTTGGCCCATGGGACAGGTCCAAGTCCACAGGCCGTGGGCAGGCACACAGGCCTGGGCCTGTAGCTCGCGCAAAGACGGCAGAGCCTTAGCTCAGAAATGGCTCCAGGGAAGGAAGGTTGGCCCTGGCAGAGGCTCCTGGCTTTTCATGGCAGCCTCTCCATGGCCACCAGCTGCACCCTGGGAGCCCCAGGGCACCTGCAGTGATTGCCACCAGGCAGTCTGACTGAGAGAGCTGCACGTGTGCAGTGCCCGCTAGGAACTGGAATTAAAGTATTACTTAATCCTGCTTACGCCTTCAGAAGGTGATTATCTTTTGAGAACCAAAGACACAGGTTAAATTTGAAATGAAGATTCCAAATCTGTCTATACATGGACTGTTATTTCTTTCCCCAGTGTGTGTCTGTCTTGATGCTAAAAGTTTTGTAAAGCAGTAGTGGGGCCAGGTATTGAGTTGACGTAAATAGATATTAGGATCTCTTTATTTCAGAAGGGGGTAATACTCACTTTTTATGTCTTCCTTTTAGTTTTGTCTCCCCCCCCGCCCCCCCCATTTCCCCCCTTTATTTTTTTTCCTTTCTTCTCTCTGTAATATTTACTTGTTGCAGCCCCAGGTGTTTCTCAGGATCACACCTTCACATTGTGAAGACTTTATTGCAAAGTGGACACTTTCTGCAAATAACATTTGAAAGGAAGGACAACAAAGAGAGCAAGATAACAGAATAGACTTACAGAGCTTGCTAGTGAAGCATGGCATTGCAATCAACAAGATTAATCACTCTGTAAGCAAGTGTAGTCAATTCATTTGCATACATAAAGTTAGGGTGTATTTAAGATCATCCGTAAGGCTTTTTATCTCCTCCTCACAAATCAAAGCGGAGAGAGCAAAGAGGTTCTGTTTTGCAATTTTTTGGAAATGTTTTCAATTGCAGGTTTGGATGTCAAGAAAATTAGAGACTTTATTTTAACAAGCTACATAAAAATGATTTTTTATTCTTTTTGAAAACATGTTTTTGAAAGAGAGATATAGTTAAGAAGTTACACTTTCATCATAGAGAATAAAGGAAGTGCAGCAGAATATGTCCTCCTCTTGTCTCGTTGGTAAAAGTATTTTTTTTTTTCCTGTTAAGTTTTCGTTGAATAACCCGGCAAAATACTATTTCTGACCCTGCAACAGTAAATCAACTATGTGACAAGTAAGATGATGTGCAATATTTTATTTTTGAACACCAGGCTAGCTTTTATGTAGAGGCTTTTTCATCGCACCAGCCAAAGGAAATAATACAGGTTGAAATTCTAGAACCTTGAAAAAGAAATCTTTCTGAAGATATTAGCTCTTGCATGCATAGTGTGTAGCTGCAGGAACAAAAAAAGGAATTTGATGTAAATATAAAATCCAATGGGAAATCTGCAAAATCTCAGGACTTGAAATTCTACTGTGGAGGAAATCTTACCTTATTATTTTATAATAGCTCCATTGACTGCCACGTCCCATGGCAGTTTTTTATTAAAGCCCATCCTTCCTGTGGCTGCCTTTGGGAGATTTCCATCTTAAGAACTACTCTATGTCTCTGCTGTGCAAAATTTAGAATATGAATCGGTTACTTCCTGATTTCCAGGCAGGTGCACTCTCTGTCCCTGTTCCAGGATTAAAGATCAGCTTCACTGTGGCCAGTGGGAAGATGGTGCAGAAGCCTTGGAATGCTGATCCTGCAGCCTTCTCGGCAAGCAGCTTGCACCTCCTGGTTGAGCACAAGGAGTGATCAGCAGTTTCACAAGACCCTCCAAAACCTTCCAGTAGAAATTTGAAGTGAAACTGATTACCGTGCTTTACTAAAAGATATAAGGCATCTTTCTTCCCCGATTGGCTTGACGTACGAGGGTGAAACGTGGCTAACCAGTATGAAAGTCAATTTTAGAACGTGAGTTCACTCTGCTTCAAAGCAAGTGCTTGAAGACAAATTCTGAAGGGACTTCACTGTGAGACCAGTTCTTTAGAGATTAACTCTTTGTCTTGAGGCAACTTCTGAATTAAACTCCTTCATGAGTAGATTGGGAAGTATTTTAGTGATGGTAATAGCATGGAAGTGCTAAGCTAGGGAGTTTCTTTTCTTCCCAAGAGTATCTGCTTTATTTCACATGCAGATAATACCAAACCACATATCAGTGCAGCTGTATCTTTTCTGTTTTGCATAGTTTCCCATTTTACTTTCTCATTTTCCTTTTGTCATCTTGGAGAGAGAGAGAGATATATATATCTTCAGAAGAGCTATCAAAACTCACATTTTTTTATACCTCTTCACAATACAAATCTCTTCACAAAATTATTTGAAATTTCTGTTACGCAGAAAAGTTCTAAGTCGCTTTAATTTTATGAATATTATCCTTGCAAAAGTATATTTGTTGTTCATTAAAATCTGTGCCAAATCCAGAAGTACTTTAAGATGCTCTGCTCTCCTTGCTTCATTGATAGATTACGAACAATAAAGATGATCTACAGTATAGTTGCTCCGTTTAGACGTTTTGGCGTATCACCAAGGAGCTGCATCTTCTGCAGTGAAAAAATGAAAAGGCAATGATGCTGCAAATTAGAATTCATTGAAGAGATTTTTTTTTTTTTTTAACCAAAACAAAATAACAACAAAAAAAGAGCTGCTACAAATCAACCTTTTTTCTTTCGGATGCAAATAAAATTATTCTCTGTTTTATGTTACTGTGCATTAGGATAACACCCCGAAAATATGATGTTATTCAAGCATCTGAACTTGGTCAGAAAGGTGGAACAATCACTGCTGATGTTGGAGATTTAACATTACATCGAAGGGAAACAAGGACATCATTTACATTCAGGAAAGTGAGGAGAAGCCGCTGCAATTGCAGTGAGTGTCGCGACGTGGTCTTTGAGTCAAAAGGGTTATTTGTTTACCACCAATATGTAAGCATTGTTTTGAACTCAGTGGTAAAAATATTCATATATAAAATATTTATATAAAATAATATATTCTTAAAGCAACTGTTTATCCCCAAAGCTGAAACCTTCCATACAGCCAAAAACTAAAACTTTCTTGGTCTTGTTTGTTTTTAAACAAAATTGCAATACTTGAGAGGTGATGAGTGCTTGAGAAAAGCATAGTTTTTTCAAGCACAACTTTGTGTGACATGACTATGATTAAGTTTTTAGGACTGAATGGGTTTGGGAAATCATCTGTAGGACTTGAAAAATAAGAAGTGGGCTTGGGAACTGCCAAACAGAATGCCATGTGAAAATACCCATGTGAATATACTGCAGAATGCTGTGTTATTATTTTCCCCATAAAGAGGGAGTATCTAAGCCTAATACAAAGGCTGAAATATAATCTAGGTCTTGGCTACCTTTCTTTGATGCTTCTTTCTTTTGCAAAACCTTGTACAAATCGGTGTATCCCTTTGGGCAGTCCAGAAGTCCTTTCCTGAATGGGCTCAGTTTCACCACACCCTATGGCTTAAATTAGTTGCATGTATAAGATTGGGTTTCTCTGCATAGGAAGGCATTTGGCTTGCTACAGAGATAAACAAGTAATCTGGGATCTGGAGTTATATGGGTGCTTCAAGTACCAGAATAACCTAGCAAACAGAAGTATTCACTGTTACTCAGGTTACCAACAGTTCTGAATATATTTTAGTTGAAGGGGACTGTAACTTTGTGAAAATTAGAATTTTAGAAAATGAGAATCACTCTGATCTGCAGCAAGAGAGGCATCCAGGTACCGTAAGGTAGTACAGATGACAACAGATAGGTGACTGAACAATTAAGTGGAAATGAAATCCATTTAGTTCCACAGAACCCAATTTCACTGGAATTTTTTGAGGCCGTATTGCAGTGATGTCATGATCTTTCATGTTAGTGCCAATGCCTCAGTTTTGAAAGCACAAGCCTTGTTAATGTTGGACAGCAGGTTAAAAGGTCACTTTGCTAATGGTTTCTAATAAGCATGAACAGCTTACTTGCTTTAAAGTCATCAGGCACCTCTGCAATTTGACTTACATTTCTGTTTTTGAAAGGTAAAATACCACAGACACTTCATTTTGTCTTTAAGATTATAGTTTTTATTTTTTTCTTAATAAGTTTAATCAACAATGAATGACTGTTAATTCTTTTCTTGTTTGCATATCTGTTGCTACTTGTAGTTTACCCATCTGTCTGCGACAGCCAGAAAAGACAGCAAAGACAGGGACAACCTTCAATTCCCCTCAGTGAGATGGAGGCCTTAAAGCTGGAGCAAGAACATGTTCACAAGGTGTATGAAGAGATTGCAACGCACTTCAGCAGTACCAGGCATAGCCCGTGGCCCCAGATTGTGGAGTTTCTCAGGTCATTACCAAAAGGGGCAATAGTGGCTGATATTGGTTGTGGCAATGGGAAATATCTAGGGATCAACAAGGATTTGTACATGGTAAGTAGCTCTGTCATTTCTTTTCTCTTTTTATTATTATTAGTTTTTATTCTGTCATGCAGTTGTATTTTTGAGCTTTAGTTGAGGGAAGAGTGCCAAGAAAAAGAAAACTCTTTCCTTACCCAAGATCGATTACCAATTGGACTAGGTTCAGAAGCATTCACTATGTTCATTACCCTTTTCTTTTCCAAAGGCACTTTTGCTTTGCAAGTCAAAATATGTTAACAAAAAATTGCAATGGATTTAGTAGATGGAAAAATATAGTGAATGTTTTGGGTATTTTTTTGTGAAGAAGCTTACTGAAAGGGAAAGTAGTTTGGCGAGTCCTTCCAGCAGATTTTTAACATAGTAGGGGTTGGGGGATACAGTGCACGCATCCCTGAAATCTCCAGAGTCAGTAACTCTTTCACATACCTCTCTTTGGCCTGGTGGCTCATTTGAGTTATGTCACTTTTGGCTGTCCCATCTCTGACTGTCTGTGCACAGGCCCAATAATTAAGTCTGCGTAAAATTCAAGGGAGAGCATTAACTTTAGCACAGATATCTTGAGAGGTATGCATTGTTACCTGCTATTCCCTGTTCAGAATTGTCTGATTCTTTTACGTGTTTGGACTATGAAACACTTGGAAATCTGTGAAGCTTGAAAACTTCCATGTAAGACAAAACATTCATTATTAATCACAAAAGTTAGACTTGTTTCTCTGTCTCAGAAGTTTCTGTCCTGCTATTTGTATTCAGCTATGAAATATATAAGACATTTATTTCCATTACTGCTGTTACAGACTAGATAAAAAAAAAAAAGTTTAAGTTGACATCCTTATGCCTGACTGTTGTAGCTTGAAAATAGTTGTTAATGCTAAATACATTTCAGTCTTTCGCTCCCAACTGATCACTTTGCTGTAAGAAAAATCAGAAAACTTAACCAGAGGAGCATTTTTTTCCAAGGAATCGTTCAAGTCAACAGGTCCTAGAATAGATATGGCAATCTATGCTTGTATAGGTAGGTGGTAGGCGCCTAAGCGAGAATCTCTGCAAGATGCTGTATTCAGGACTGCCCAGAACCATTTTCTGTTTTCTGGAGCCTACATTTAACCAGATACGAGGAAGAGAGATCCTGCATCTACTGGCAGTCAAATGAAAACCAGACCCTGTGTTTACTGTCTTGGGAGTCCTTACCAGAGGAGCTGACAGTTGGGGAGCAGGTTAAGTTGTGGAGCAATATGTTTCTTACTGAGGATACAAAAGGTGTGCGACTCATTTGGTTCCATTTACCTGATGAAACTAAACTGATGGTCACATAATATTGGTAAAGCCAAACATTGAGCAGCAGTCATAAGGATAAAACTCTTCTAAGAGACACGAGCACTTTGTTCATAAGTAAACCAAGCCCCTATTCTTTGAGCAGAAGGAAAGTGTCAGTTCACAGGACTTGGCAAGACGTTTTTCATTTCGTCAGCTTACTAGAGAATATGTCCTGATGGGTTTTGTGCATTTTTACTGGTAATGACTATTACTTAAAGCAAGATACCTTTTCAAACAATTTGCAGCTTTTGTAAGTGTGAAAGTGACTGATGCCAGTTTGTTTTTTTGTAGGTATAGATTTGTGGATAATCAGTATGCAGTCATTCCTTAATGGAATTTTATCTTTGATTCTTTACCTTCGTTCTCTATAAAAAGCACTGCAGAACACCTGCCATCACTAGTAGCTGGCTTCTTTGCTTTGGGGTTTTATGGTGTGTTGGATGAGCCAACAAGTTGCACCCTTCTCTGCATCTAACAAAGCAGCATCTTTTTGTCTTTTCCTGTTACTTCGAGATTCTTATTTGTGCTCAATGGACGGCTCTGATTGCAGTCATGTTTCTCATATCGTGTTAATTCCATTTACTGGAGATTGGACGTGAATTTGAAGGGAGGTCGAAGAATATGCTCCATATGTAAGATGCATTGTTGAGACCACCAGTTTTGTCCCTCGTTTACTTCTCTTCAAAACTCCAGGCTGAATCTTTATCCGTTGCTGCCGTCTCTATGCTACCAAACAACTGTTACGACTCTCTTCATGACTGTGCACACAGTGCACTGCAGCTCAGAGCCTGGGTCCTGTTGAGAAGGGCACAAAGGAGTGGTGCTAAGAATGCAGGAGTTACTTAAGGCTTGAGTAGAGCAGTATGAGTATAACCATGCAGCTTGGAGTATCTTTCATCAAAGATGTTAGAGATTAGGCAAAATGACCTGAGGCAAGTAGTTTCTGAAGGCAAATATGTATTCCCCAAGGTTACTGTACATTGTTAGATAGGATGCTTTAAGTAGCAGCTCTTACGATAGATGAAAGCTAAGAAAGCCCTTGTGAAGTTTTAATCTATCTGAAAGTGTCCCTGCAGTGGCCTGTGCTGTTCTGTTGGCTTCAGCTTCTTTTACTGATTACATAGAGCTTTATCTGCTTGGCTGTCGCTGTGTGACAGTGAAAGGAGCATGAGTTCAGGCACACTCAACAGCAGTGTCAGTGCTGCAATAGCTTCATTATTCTCACAAAATAAAGAACAGCAATTTCAGAAATTCTGGTTAAGCGTGTTTGAGCAAGAGGTGGCATTCAAGTCTGGTGTAGTTCGGTCAAGGTCTGGAGAAAGATGGAATCTAATAACGCTAGAGATTACTTTTTTCCTCCCTCTCCAAACTTTTAACCTTTTTTTTGAATGAGTGAATCAATGAATGCCAAAGAGCCAGAGGAATTATTTATTTGCACAATCTTCTCCTCACATCCCTCAACCTTATTTAAGAGAATTATTTTGACAGTTTTTATTTATGCATTTTCCAGCTTCATGTTCATATATTACACCCAGGCTTTTATTTTTACAAAAACGGGACATTTCAGTCTGACCTGGCCCCTCTGCCTGCCTCCAGCAGCACAGGGCTTCATTCTGGAACCTGTCACCATCACTGCATTATGTCTCATGAATTTTATGAGCTTTAGTTCTGTCTCCCAGTTTTCCATGGTCAAATAGGTGTGGTGAGATCTGTGAATCTCCATTGGAAGGTACAATACAGAAATGTATTTTCTATTTGGCTTGTTATCTGAAGATATCAATGCATGTTATGAATCTCGGCTAATGAGTAATGTTGTTTGTATTCGACATTAACTTGCAAAGTGTTCTGCTGCAAAGATGTCCATCTCTTCCTCAGGTCTCTGCATTGGGTCTCAAATTGGGATCAGGGAGAGCTGTGTAAATGTTTATTTTTCTCAGGAGATAGGGAAGAGTGGGGAAGTTGAAGATTTGACACTGGGTGCATAGTAGTGGGTGTATTTTTGTTGCTCCAGGCCAGTGTTGCCTGAGAACAGATTCCTTTTCGAGGGGCTTAGCAGTGATTAACCAGAGGTGTATCTGGAGACAGTTCTCTGCACATTTAGTGTTTGAAAGGGAGGCAGGGGGGTGTTTTTTGCCCCTTTGCTCTCATTCTACAGAAGTCATTGAAAAGGGGTGAGATTTTGGGCTGAAGAGAGTATGGGAAGAGCTGGACAGCAAGAACACAAAAGCAACAAGAACACTGAATTACTCGGATAGATTTAAGTGCTTTGTCATTGGGAAATGGACTTCCCATTTTAGACACAGCACTTGTTTCCACAGGCGCCCTGACCATACGCAATGGAAAAACAAAACAGTACGTGAGAGAAATGCTAAAAGCCTGGCTCCCACCCGCAGAAGCAGGGATGTTTTTCTTGCTTGCTGTGACTGCTCTGGTCTCTTTTTCTACATATGAGTCTTTGCTGCAATGTAATTTGGTTCCTTGAGCGTCTCATGCTGTTAGTTATAGCTGAGGTGTTTCTCTGGGGAAGCAAATAATTTCATTTGGTGGTTGCATTTCAGAATTAGATGTAGTTTTCTTCGTCAGTTTCTAATGAGATAAATCAATCACGTTTCTAGAGACTTAAATGAACTAATTCTACCAGGTAGAGTTGGTTATAATGAGATAGCATACAAACAAAATATATAATGGTGGGCAACATCGACCTGTCTTTATCTTTATTTAATGTTGCAGGAGGTTTTATCTTTTACAGAGTTGCTGTAACATTAAGGAACTTTTTATTTAGTGTGTTTTGGCTTCAAATGATCTGTTCTAAACCACTGCACTAGACAAATTTTATAAAAGTTCTTTTGGCCCCCGCTAAAGAGCAGCTGCTCCTGGCTGAAGCAGTGGAGGGGTTGAGGTTACAGGGAAGCCAGAGGATCAGGATGGGATTCTACCTGTGTTATCCTATCCTATCTCTTATTCTCAGGGATCTAGTATGGAGCTGCTGGAAACTCAGGCAAGTCGCAGGTTTAATGTTTCTCTGTCCCCTCCCTTTTCCCCATCTTAATCTTTGTTGTTGTTAGTGTTATTCTCATCTAAAGGTTTGTGTTTCCTAATGTGCCTAAAATAGAAGATTTCATACATCCAAATGACCACACGCCTTTGTGTGTGCAGAGTTTCAGGCCTCCAAACTAACGTGGCTTACACCAAGATAGGTTCTCTGGTTTAAAACAAGAGTTGAATGCAGTCAGTTTGTATCTGGGCACAACTAAAACTGGTGCCCAAAATCTCTATAAAAAACCTAAGGGATGGTGAGTCCAGTAGGTGTCAGTGTCCACTCGGGAGCATCTCTGGAATCTGTTCCCATCAAAAAAAAAAAAAAAAAAAAGCAATAAGGAAAGGTGTGAAGGTACCTGCCAAAAACTCTTGAGAATGGCTACTGAGGTAAACTCAGTGTAAATCGACAGGAAATATTAAAATGTGTAGGGACACTTGATGAGATGTGGTCTGGCTATAAGTGACTCCTGCTATTTGAGATGTGAGATGGCTCAAGCAAGGTGCTTGATTTGGAGGACTGTGAGAACAGGTGTAAGAAATGATTGCGAAGACTTACAGAGATAATAGGATGTAGGAAACCTTAAAAATACATACAACATACCAAGGAATATACTGGATTCTCTTGTTTTTGAACAAGCTAATGGGAATTCCTCTAACTTTCCTTATTGTTCTAAATAGGATGCCAACCAGGACAATACCCTGTGCTGAGCATCAAACTTACAAAAAATGAACTGGCAAAAATTAAAGCATTCCAATTATGTTTCAAAATGGTTTTTAATGTTTTGATTACTTAAAAAAATGGAGAGAAAAATAAAACTATTCTAAACTAAAATACAAACTCAAACTGTTTCCTGAAGATGAAGCTTCATCATCCCAAAGCTTCATCATGATACAACATGTAAAAATAAGTTAAATTACAGAATTAGGAAAGGTCAGGTTTGAGTCTCTCTCTTGCTGTAAATGTTTTCTAATAAAACATCTCTCTCCTTTTGAGAAGTACCACAAATATTCATAAAAATGATAGGCTTTCTTGCTGTAAGATGGCATTGCACTACTGAAGTTAGCTGCTCTTTGCTAGCTTACAGTTTCCTAAAAGAATGAGCCCAAAATATATTGATTGTGAATTAATATTTTTGGTAAACTAAAAAATTCAGACATAAGGCAGTTATAACTCTTCAACTCATTTACTAGAATTGAAGGCAATTCTAGTAAATATGCTAAATCTACTTAGCTGCAGTACCGAGCAGACTTGTGGTGATGCCCCATATTTAGCATTTATGCGTAAACATTCAGCTCCTCTTCTAATATTTGCATTAAAAAGAGTTAGGCCTAGGATACCTCAGAGAAGCTGGCATTCAAATCACTCTGTTTGAAGGTCTCTGTTTTCATTGCAAGATGGAATCTTTTTGCTTTGGATGTAGCTTCGCTTTAATAGCTGTGACATTACAAGGAAGCCTGATTTCATAATTATTTGGTATAATTTAGATGCAGATGAGGCCCTCACATGCTGGCAGTCGTGCCTTTGTTCATGCTCCCAGTCTGCTGAATTTCCTCAGCACACAGTGTAGCCCTTCTCAAGGGCATTTGAGTAGGGAAGGATGGAGCTCCTTTATCCAGCCTGTTTGTGCTATAGACATGTAGGGGCTAAAGGCTTGCTCTTTCCGAGCAAACCTGTATTAGTGGAAGATGTGAGTATTCTTCTCCTTCGTCTTTCTGCGGTAGTGAATTTGGTCCTCCGATTTTTATTAAATTACTGAATACTAATGTCTTAATTGCAAAAGTAGTTGAAGGCACAGGAAAATGAGCTCTGGAATCTCTAATGTGCAGGTTGTCAATTAAATCCAATCCATGATGAGAATAATTTAAAGACACTTGAGTTGCCTTCCACTGAGAAGTGGCAGAGATCTGTGTTTACTTATAAGTAAACATGAGTTCTATTCATAATGAATATTCACTCAGTGCTTCAGTAAACTCAGAGGAGTGTGAAGAAACGGAAAGAAAGCAATACTACAGTGGATCTTTTCAAGTCTGTTTTGAGATGTTTAAGCAGAACAGTATGTACATTTCTGTAGCGCTCTTTTTAGGGACTTTGGACCCAAAGTCAGGGGCCTCAGCAGAATGAAGCTCTCTTGGAAACTCTCAGGAATTGTAACGGAAGTAGAATCATGTTTTTCTTCAAAGCTGTAAATTTGAAAGCTAAAAGAATTTGAGCTGATAAAGTAAAACATTATGATGGAATAAATGTGTGTATATATATATGTATATATAAATCAGTTAACTGCAAAAGAGATCTTTAATTTTAGCAGTACTATCATCTTTTCTGGGTTGTTTGTAACTAGAACAAGATGTTTGCTGTTCTTCTTCCATCAAGGATATTTTAATATCCTTTCTGTGACAGATAAAGGAATCACTGTCAGCAATAATTAGTGAGGAATCTGAATCTGTTCTTGCTATTTATTTTTTGCCAATTCTAGAAAACAAAAGTAATTTTAATACTCTCAGGTAAGTCCAATTTGAAATATAACTTGGCAGCAGGGCTTTGGTTTGAGAATTCTGTTTAGCATTAACGGCAGATATAGAAACATGGATGAGACCTTCCTTTGCCCACTTGTTCTTACCCAAGGATTTGGGTAAGATCAGTTTGGATTTACTGTTTTTATGCAAGCCTGTAAAAAAAATTCTTCTTGATGCTTTTTTCTTACTCTCTTTGACTTGGACACTGAGGAAGGTTCAAAAGGGTAAAAAGAAGTATTTTATGAGAAATGATTCTTGTAGGTCATATCATTTAGACTTGGAAAATACAATTGTGCTAGCTATGAAAGTTTAACCTGTGTATTATGGTTTTGAGCGTGGGAAGCTGTGGCTGAATTTGTCCTCATTTACACTGAAGTGGGGTGGTTAGTGAAGCTGTGCGACAGATACCTTGGTGGTGCCACCAAAGTCACCAAACACGTTGGCACTTGCAGATTCAGCTTTCGTGAGTTTTGTGCTTGGAAGCTTAACGTGGTGTCAGGTTATAAACACCAACTGAAAGGAATAGAAAATACTTAAGTTAGGGAAGGTCACCTCCTCCTCTGCTCTTGTTCTAGCCCTAAGATACCTAAAGAGCCCATTTCTTTGGGCAAAGTTAGTCTCAAAGCCCCTTGGCTTTATAATGTTTCAAATAGAAGTGTTACAGTGAGCTGTCTAATAGCCGATCTGCCATCTTTCAGTCTTAAAGAATTTTTTTTTTTCTTTTAATCCATATCCAGGAAACACACAGTCCTCTTATTTTCTTATTTAAGGCTATTCTCTCTCATTTTTGTTTTAAATTATGTTGCTTAAGTAGGAGATGGAGATGACTCTGTTACTATAAGGACCGAATGAAAATCCTTTTCCAGTCCTGTAATTACCCACTTGTGAAAAGTTTAATGAAACACTTTCTGTAACAGATTGGCTGTGATCGCAGCAAAAACCTTGTGGATATTTGTGGAGAAAAAGGATTCCAGGCTTTTGTCTGTGATGCCCTGGCCGTGCCGATTCGGAGTGGCTCCTGTGATGCCTGCATCTCTGTTGCCGTCATCCACCACTTCTCAACAGCAGTAAGTGCCCCTCTCTGTGCACCTCTCTACCTCTTACATTGCTGTGCAGCACCAAATTGCTGACAAATAGTATATGTATAAAAAAAACTGCTAGTTTGGAAGTAAAAGAGAAGAAAAATGAGAGGAAAGAGGAGTTTTGCAGTTGTTGGAGCTGACAGGGCAGAGTTAAGCTGTTGTGCTGCTGCTTAGACATTCTCTTCACATTCCCCCTTTGCTTATTAGGTGCCCTTACTCCTCCTGGCACTTCATGTTTCGCTTTGTCCTGCTTGAAGTTAATGACACTGGAGAAGGGGGCCTGGCTTTGGGATTCAGAAGATGTTACTTTCTGGCTCAGACAGGGAACACATCGTGATTTTTTTTGGTTTCTGTGTGTTCCTTCTCCATCTGCAAAGAACAGCAGGGACACTGCCCATTTGCCTGCCCTGTCTTTGGGCTGCATAAGCTTCTCCTCTCAGAAAACTGCAGTTGTAACAAGTGCTGCCACAGTGGAGCCACAGTCTGCAGGGCAGCCACATAGTGTCTCTGCTACCTGAAATACAGCAAATGTTCCATGCACTGTGTGCAAAAGTAGGAAGCAGTCTGTACTGGAGGAAGCTGCTGTGTCTTTGCTGAGGGTGGTCAGAGGGCCTCTATTTAAGCCACACATGTGACTCCTCTGGCTGTGGACTTAGAGTATATTTGTATCATCGGGTGTTGTAGATTTGAGCTGAGATTGTGGATGTTGATCAACTTTTTTGAAGAGACTATGTGACATTTCCAGCTGGGCTGGCATGTCTGGAAATCCTGATCAACACTATTTTCGATTTGAAGGAGAACAATGTCTAGGAAAACCGCTTGGCTCATGGCTTTAGGGATGGACTACATTATAAATTTATTGCTTCTTGGCCATTAATGGAACATGGTATTACACACTTATTCATGTCAGACAGGCAAGGGCACTCTCCAAAATGAATAGTAGAAAAAGTTACTCTTATCCTTATTGCACGTCAGGGAGATAGTAGGAAGGAATCACTGTTGTTTGTATTCACATGTATGTTTATTTTTATACTAGCTTCACACTTTCACTTTTCCTTTATAGGAGAGAAGACTAGCTACTATCCGTGAATTAGTCCGTCTTCTGAGACCTGGTGGAACAGCACTCATTTATGTCTGGGCAATGGAACAAGAATACAGAAAACAGAAGTCTAAATACCTTAAGGAAAAGAATGACAGTAAAGGCAAGGAGGAGGAAACAAATCCTGACGCCGCCTGGGGACTGCCAAGTGATCGAGTGCCTGTTGGCAGCAGTCAGGGCTCGGCGAGCTCTGACCAACTCCACCATGACTCGAAGGCCGAGGGCTGCGATGCAAAACCCATGGCAACCTCCACACTGCCCGTTCACACCAACCGAACCTCCTTCCACTCTCAAGACTTGCTGGTTCCCTGGCACCTGAAAAGTGACCCTAAAAAAAAGAGGGGAGGTGCTGGTAAACTATCATCTCCAGTGGGCTCTGAGGAATCCCAAGAACTTGGCCCTGTTTTCCACCGTTATTATCATGTGTTCTGTGAAGGAGAGCTGGAAGCAGCTTGCAGAGCCTTGGATTGTGTGAGAGTTCAAAAAAGTTACTATGATCAGGGAAATTGGTGTGTGGTTCTAGAAAAGCTGTAGGCTTGTGGTGCTTCCTCCATTGCCTGGTCTTTACAGGATGTAAAGGTATTTTTAATGCAGGCTGTAACTGCCACCTCTTTTATAATAGCGCAATAAACAGTGTTTATTGAATTTATTAACTGAGTTATTAACAATATCTGTCACTGTGTGTGTGTGTGTGTGTGTGTGTGTTAATGAAAAAATGGTCAAAACCAGCTAGTAACTCAGGGTGTTTATTTTACTGCAGTGAGGAACAGGAAAAAGGAGTAAGTGTGTAAAACACTGGCTGTGGAAATCATCAAGACCAGCAATCTGTCACTGGCCACCACTGAGAACAGTTTGGCCCTATAATTCTCTAGTTAATTCCTTTTAGCTAATTCTCAGTCACATTTCTCATCTATTCCTCCCTGTGCCCGAAGGAGTAAGTGCTGCTCTTTCCAAGCCAAC
The DNA here is from genome assembly GCA_013389825.1 of Crypturellus undulatus. Taxonomy (NCBI): domain Eukaryota; kingdom Metazoa; phylum Chordata; class Aves; order Tinamiformes; family Tinamidae; genus Crypturellus; species Crypturellus undulatus. Next base: position 193,030 of record VWPW01021500.1, read on the forward strand.
CCAGCAGTGATGAGTCTCAGTTGCTCCCAATTCTGGAAGCTGATTGTGGCATGAAGAATGGCAGATAATGCAGTGCTAACTCGAGAGGTAAATGTACAGTCTTTAACTCAGTATTAAAGCTGATTTTCTTGGTATTCCTAATGTTACCCTGTACAGAGGCAATTTGGCCTGTCAGCAAGACTCAGCCCCAGGAGCAGGTCTAGATCTACAGAGACTTCAGAGCTGGGAAAACTCTTGAGCACCTCCAAGGCTTGGAAATGTTATGAAATATTTATTTGATTAAAGTCAGAGTCTCCTTAGATGCTCAGAGTATGTAAGCAGTGAAGGAGAAAATAAGGAAGGACAACAGGTGAATATAAATGAAATGTATTGCAGAGGTTTACTTGAATCCATTGCACAAGAGGATTATGTGCCACAACAACAGCAAATGCCCTCTGCAATATTCACAGCTCCTTTTTTTTAATATGATAAAATAAAATTGTGATAGATATGCATGTCATTTCTTGATCAAAGCATCAAAACCTAGTTGGGAACCTATTTTTGGTGAAGTTTCCAAATGATTATTCTAAGAGAATATTTAGGTCTTTACCGAGCAATGGGAGCATCATGTTGTTACTTGCAAAAGACACTTCAACTTGTGTAAATTCTCAAAGCTTGAAGCTGTTTTTTTTTTCTTTCCAGAGCTGTTTTCATATTTTTACTAATTTTTGGCAAGGTATTTATTTTTCAGTGTGCAACAGTATCCCAGAATGAATTTAAGTAAATCTGTGCTGAAAACTTTCTGGGTGTGGTTAATGAAAAGCTCAACTTGTGAGGAAAAAAAAACCCCATTTCTCCATTTCTGCACACAAGAAATTCAATAGAAATATTGTACACTTTGATTTTAAATAAGTTCCTCTTTTTATTAAATATATTTCTTATTAAAAGTAAGAAGCTGATAAGGGAAAATCCCAAGTACCCTCTCCCATAGCAAGCCACACTTTGGGCATTAGAATGGTTTCTTAGTCTGATTTTTTCTTATTTCTTGTGGGCTGTATCAGAGTCTGGGAGGTAAGTTAATGTTTGGCTTTAAATTTTCTTTTTTACTATTATTTCTGCAAAGGGGACTTAGTTTCCTTTTCTGCATTTCTTTTTCTTCTTTCAGTGTGGTTAATTATGTACTATTTTGTATTTCTGTCTTTAACAGCGATGCTTAGAAAATACTGTGCAGCGTGCTGTTGATAGCTGTTCCCTCTCGCACAGCCTCCGCTGTGTCTGTATTTTCCTTGTCTCAGATGCTCTCTGGGGCCTGTGCTGTCTTTCTGCTTTGTGTTTGTGATCTGCAAGCGTAGCTGGCTCCTGTCTGCAGCTGAATTTGGGAGGGTTTGGTTCCACATATGGGGAATCTTCACCAGCCAGGGTGGATTGTGTCCTCTGTTTTACTGTATATATCTCATCCCTCAGCTGTGCTGAAAATACTGAGAGGGCTGCACAGATTTGAACATATAGAAGGAAAGGCAGCCCCAGGAGAGGATGCCCCCAGCTCGAGGCTCTCCCATGCACCCCTGAGGCTCTGCCCTGAGGGTCCAGGTGGACAGTAACTCGTATTCTACCCTTTCCCAAGCTTGTCCTTTGCCTAAGGTCTCCTTATTTTTGCACAAGTATATTGACATGTTATAGTAAGTCTTTTGCAAAGTGACAGTTGAATTACAAGCCAGTATGATGATGTGAAACTCGGCCATTGCTGTGTTAGCCAGCAACTTTCTGATTTGTTTCCTCTGGAAAAGCTATTGCATAGTAGGAAATGATAAAATGCTGGGAGGATTTAGGAAGATGTGCACTTTGGAAGAATATGCCAAGTATTTCACCCTATAATCCTGTAGATTATTAGTCTGCTCTTTGAAGGCCAACCGATTAATTTGTACAAGAGATACAGATTTTTAGGTCAAGGCCTTTTTTCCCAATTAATGTACTCAGAGTGGTTCAAGAGGCTCAGGAACAAAACCTTGTCTGGAACTGAGAATAATTCATATAGTCTCAGACACATTAAAGACTTGTTCAGAGGAGCAATATTTTAGTTAGGGTTGGCCAAATATCTGATGCAGAGAGGAAGCCAGTGGCAGTTTGTGCTGAAAATAAGGATTTCTTGACCAAAATGGCACTATTTATATTACACGTGCATGATGAACCCAAAGCAGCTCCTTATTTTGCTGATATGGGATGCTTTTCTGTAGCAGGGCCAAGTCTCACATCTCTTTATGCCATGATTATGTACTGAGATGATTGAGAATACCTTGTGGCATCTAGGAGCTACAAGGAGGTTGGGGACACCTGCTTTGTTGTCTGGTTATTTATTGTTTTTCAGATCCTCTTAAAACACTTAGGAGCTAAACGTGTCGGTAATTGAGCCCCGGAGTTGAATCCATGATTGCGAATAATATTCTGTTCCTTATGACCCAGGGATGTGGTTTCAATGTAATTTCAATGAAAGGGGCAGTAAATTCCTACCCAGCCTTACTCATGGTTCTGTAGCTAGAGTCCTGGAGGGAGGGGAGGATTTGGAGAGCAAGAGCAGGGAGCTTGTTCTCCTGTCTTGTGGCATGTACTTAGAAACAAAATGGATCAGACTTCATTAGAGGGACTTAGTGCCCTGGAGCTGTGGCGAGGATGCCCTCTGAAAGGGCCACCTGGGGTAGCACTGCTTTGCTTGCTTACAGCTGAAATGTAGATAGGAGGTAGGCAATGAGCTGCTTAGATAGGCAGAAGGCAGAGTTGCAAGTACCTAGTGTGACCTTCCTTTCACTGGAGAAATTGGCTGACTAGTGGAAGGAAAGAAGAAGAGGCAGGAGTGGTGGGATTCCCTGAAAATGAAGCACATTATAGAAAGGGACTGAGAGCCGTGAGCGAGACGGGCTCTGAGATAGAAGGACTTCTGTGGAGGACTGCGTCTTTGTGTTTCCTGTGTGACTTAGACCTTGTGTCTTGAGCTCTCAGTCTAGGTGAGATGGTCAGGGAGCTGGTGTGATGCCATCAATCACACCAGAAGGGGAAACCCTTCTATATTTTGGGAAGGGAAAGGACTTGATGGGGAGGGAGGGGAAGAAATTGCTATTAATGGGACAGTGGTATTTGGAAAGCCACCCTTGGTTCCTGCGCAGCAGCCTGGCCTTGGTGTTTGAGATGCTCCATTTCCTAGTGTTAGGAGGTCACAAGTAGATGACTTTGACAGGAACTTGTCAAGTTTAACAGACAAGTACAGGTACTATGCTGGGCTAAATCCTTGTGCTAGGCCAGGCAGGGAGGTTTGGCTGAGAAGAGGTCTCCCAACCACCTTCTGCCAAGACTGCCAGCAGCAGTGGCCGCGAGATAAGTTCTGTTACAGGGGCTTGATTTAATACCAGGAAGGGGGAAATAGCACATAATTCCACACAGAGAGAAATATCTTGTACGGCATTAAGTTGGGTGGCTGTGTGTCTCTGGAAAGTGGGGTCAAGACACCTCAGAGCTGAACCTGTTGATGTCTCTTGAGGGAGTGTGAGCCACTTCTCAGAGGACTTCCCTAGAGCTTCAGCTATGTGAGGACCTGGTGTTTTAAGCTCATCTTTCTTCGAGGTCATCTGATAGTTGAGATAACAGAGCGACAGACTTTGCCAGTTTCTGACCCCCGTGCTGTATAAAAACAGATGGAAAAATACAACCCTTGTACTTTTTTTTTTTTTTTTTTTTTTTCTCAGCTACAGATTCTTTCACCACTACAGTGCATTTTTGGAATGTAAGGCAGAGTCTTCTGAAATAGCAAGATTCTGCTCCTACAGGAAAAATAAGAGAGTTTTTCTGCTCTATAAAAACACTTACTGTGAAGTCCCAAGCAGCCTGCTGTACTAAATATATTTATTTTATTCCTCACTCCTATTCTGAGACTGATTTGTTCATATTCCCACATTGAGACCTGATTCATTGTGCTGCTGAGGACCATCAGAAAACCCCTGAGTTTCTTCCTGTTTGTCTGGATCTGGTCTGTGTGCCTGCTGAGCCGTTGCTGGCTGCCTCCTTCCCAGACAGACATACGGGTGCTGCTTCGCATAAAGAATAAAGCCAACAAGACACTGAAAATACTGGAGCATACAACCAGTTTACAAGAACAGAGTGAAATTCATACTGTGCAGTGTTCCACAAATGCTCTCTGCTGCTACCAGAACAAATAAGATGGCAAGGAGCTCAGCATTTACCTAATCTAACAAATGTTTGCAGACTAAGATAAAAACAAACATTCAGTGTGTGTTTGCCTCTGTATCTTTTACTTAAGTGGTTACAGAAAATACTCCTGGCAATTCTTACTGGATGTGTTTACATAATACTGTGTCAAAAGTTACTATCACATCTAAGTGCTGTCAGCTCAACTAGATTTAATGCTTCTCATTGCAGCTGCTTGCTTGCACAGTGCAATGGGCTAGGTGAATCAGTGTAACACTTCGTCCACAGGGTCTTGGTACAGTTTCAGGGAGATTCAAAAAAGAAATGAAATAGCTCAAATATAGGCTTGGAGTTAGACTAAGGGACTTTGTGGTAGACTGGCTTTTAGAAATTCTTCAGGTTGCTGCCTCACAGTGTCTTGTACCAGATTCTGTTAAGTGGATTTCTTTTGAATATGACTTCAAGCAGATACTGGGAGAATAAGGAATGGGATAAATTTCTGTTGCGCTGACTTAATTTGTGCTCAATAGTCTGAAATGCAGCAAGGGACTGTGTTACTGCAGCTCAAGAGTAGAATAAAGAGAATTTTGTGGCATTTTCCTGTTCTGCCAAATATCCACCATCTTCCTGGTTCTCAGAGGACTGTTTTCATTCATTTCAATCAATCACAAGGTTGCTACAAAGCCATGGTCTTCAAAAGTCTACTTATCGAGCAGCTGAAGATTTTCCTGCACCTATCCATGCAGGTAGGTTTGGGGTTCTCTTTCATTATTGAACAGTTTCAAATGGCTTCAGTGGGAATCAGGAATCTCTACGCTTTGCACAGAACAGGCTACCTCTTTCTGGTTGTTGGATGATGGGAGGTGACAAGCAGCACATACTGAAGCTGTCCAGAGCTTTTACTAAGAGCATTTTCCTCCCCAGGCATTCTGCCAGTGACAGGTGGGTGTAGGGGAAACACAGTATTTGTTCTGGTTGAGGAAGAAGGGATTTCCTTTCAGCAGTCTGATTGTGGCAGAAGATGATGCCGTGTTCCCTGCAGCTGACCCCGCTCAGATCCCTGACCTGTTTTAATCAGTTGTGAGGCACTAAGGGACTTTGTTTCCTTCAGGCCTGAAGGGCTACCAGGTTCAGGCTGTTCCTTGTATGATGCAATAAACCTATAAAAGTTGGGTGTAGCTTGATTTGCTGTCTATGGGGAATCCTATGGAAAGGGAAGAAAGGTGGGCAAGGGGGGCTGACTGATGGGCCCTGCAGGATAAACTGATTTGGAAGAGGGGCCAACAAAGAAATTGTTTCATATGGTGTTACTAGGGATATTCCAAGTGCTGGGAGAGTATAAAAGGGAAAAATAGACCATGGTAGTAGGAATGGTAATGAGAAAGAGGGAAAGCTGTGTGAAAGAATGTATCTGCAGAGGATCCAACACTGATGAACACAAGAAACCAGCAAGGTGGAAAGATCTACAACCTTGTCCAATAGGTACTTTGTCTTCGTGCTTGAGAAATGGCGAGCTAAAGACTGGAAATGAAGTTGTTGGTCAGAGCCTGATGAGGAAGACTGCACATGCCACTGAGACTCTTTTTGCCCAACATGGGTAAGAAAGGGGAGGTAGAGGAGGCAAAGGAGATGGGGATGAAAACTCTGAGTTAAAGACAGGAATAGTCAAGAGACTAGTTTGTGTAGAGGAAAGGAAGAAAGTAGAAACAGCGAAATAATACTGATATGTGATGGAGGGTGCTACAGAATGCCCTAGGGTAAGGAATCATAGAAAAAAAATAGATTGGAAAGGGACCCCTGGAGTGATATAATCCAATTTACTGCTCCAACCAGGGTTATTTTTAAAGTTAGAGCATCTTACTCAGGGCTTTGTCCAAATGACTTTTTAAAATGTACAGGGAATGTGATTCTTCAGTTTCTGAGAGTGTTTTTCTACTAATCTTGATGCAGGTTAGGGGGCTTTCTTGATAATGCTGAATGTCTTCCACATAGGCCTTTGGACTCTTAGTTTCTAATGTAATCCATACAGCTCAAAGAAAGTGTATCCTATTACATTATAATATATCCTAAAGGATGGCCAATGTTTTAGTACTCTTGTTTGAAGTCCAGAATGGAGGGTAATAAATGGATTTTCGCTGTCTTCACTGAAGTCATTCCTAAACAACGTTAAAGGAGAAACCAATGTGTTTTTTACTAAATTTAGACAATTAAGACATTACTGCTGGAAAGAAAAAAGAACAGCAACAAAACAAAAAACATTTGATGCACTTTCCCAGATTCAGATCTGAACCATTTCTATGTTCCTTTGTGGGAGGTGTCCACCTTGCCCATGTGGACCACTTGAGCTCTTCTGAATTTTCCTATTAGCAAAGAATTGCAAAGTGCAATGCTATCTTTTATTCTCTAAATCTTACCTGGGGCTTGCTTTGCTGCTCATTTAAATCTCCCTTCCTTTACTCCTTTAACTTTTAGTTTTTCTATTTCCCTAACTCCAGTATATGACAGTTTTAATACTTTTTTCTATGGACTGCTTTCTTTATTCAAGCCTTGGAAATGGTAATGTCTTTCTCATGCCAACTCCTTTCCTTGACTGTACTATTAGAGAAAATATGAAGATTTCCCATGTTCTAAATGTTATATTGCATATAAATACAAATACAATGTGCTTCATGCATACAAGTAAGATAAAGCATGTGTCTTATTAGTGGCTTAACTGAGATAGCTCATTTATATCATGTCTACTTTGATACTGGATAGAAGGTCACCAGCTTCCAACAGGTTATGGAGAAGAGCTTGGTTTAAAAAAAAAAAAAAAAAAGAAACTAAAGTTTAATAGTAATAGAGCATGACAGTGGAGAATAGAGGCTGTGAAAACTGGTAGTAATCACTTACTCATGACTTCATCCTGATGGGAACAATTTAAGTAAATGTCTATCAGAGATATTAAATACAGGCTAGAACATAGCAATCAGTCTGAGTGATAACAAGCTGCTGGTATGCATACAGGATGGAGAGAAGTTCTGGAAAGAAACAGAAAGCCAGTTTTTGGGTAGTCTTCCCCGAGCAGAACTCAGGTGTGCTCCATATAGAGCAAGCAGCAGTTTAATGCGTTTGGGGGACTGTGCACCAGAAATTAATGTCACTACAGATGTCATTGCATAGAGCAAATGTTATGAATTATTTGAAGTATTTCCCTGACAAAGTATGGGAAATACTGGGTGGATGGGGAATAATGCCAAGCAAGTACTTGAGATATAAAATAACAAGAAGTTTAGAGTGAACCATTCTTCCATACATTAGGAGATTTTCAAATTTGCTATAATCTGGGTGAATTTTAGTTTCAGAATTTCAGGTCAGATCAATTAGCCCAGTAAATATTACAGGAACAGTTCCAGTTTGCAAAGGAGAAACAGTAAGGATTTGTATAGAAATCCTGAAGAGGATTAATAGTTTCTGTCTCTCGTGTGCTTGGTCTTGTGTATTCTCCTTGCTTTCAATTAGGGATTTCTTATCATCACTTTTTCAATTTTTATGGGTATCACTATGATTTTCTGTAATTTATTGGGGAGAAAAAAGGGAAAGACATTTCATTTGTCATTGTAAATGTCTTATGTGTGCTGATGCACTTTATGTGAAGTGATTACAGTGACAACAGCAGCATTTGGACCCTAATTTATTATGTAAATAGCCTGTCCCACATTAACTAATGTGTGTCCTCCTGGGACAGAATCAGAATCACATGGCTCTGTCCAAACAGTTCTGAAAAGCCATATGTGACATCTCTGGTGGCCCCAAATGCATCATGTTCCTTCTCCTGCTCACCTCCTAGGCAGATATTTGCTGCAGAGGTGTTTGTTGAATGCACAGTTTGTTCCACTGTGCCGGCTGGCGTTCCCATCTACCAGAAAGATACAGATTTTCTAGGCTGTGAGCCATCTCACCTAACTTTAAATGACGTCAATACTGGTGTTTACATTCTGCTGCCTCATTTTCTCTGACATTCATTCACTTTACCTTTGAGAATACCAAACATTTTATTCCTTTTGAAATTTTGTCTTCCTCCTCTTGCTTCTGTGATGTTCTCCTTTCCTGAGTCTCCTTCCGTGTCTCTAATTGCTCTGTGCATGCCCTTGAATGGGTTTTCCTCATCCTTCCTTTGGATAGGCTCCACAGGGCTTCGCCCTTGTTTCCAAGTTCTTCTTATTTTGATGTAATATCCTTTACAAATGCAATGCAATTTAATTACCATTAGTCTGTAGACAAAGGGTGAGTCAAACTCCGTCACAGAGTTGTTTCCTTATGTCCACTTAAAATCATGATCTGTATGACAGACATTCACTGTGGCTAAAACAAAACTGGTCAGTCTCTCCACATGTGGGATTCATGGTTTGCTTGCTACAACATTTATTTTCCTTTGGATTTAGTAATGTAGACTTACCACATTTATATCTGTTTAGACACCTATAATACCCAGTGTTATTGCACTGGTCATCTTTCTAGCTTCTCATTTTAACTGCTTTGCATTCTATGTTTACATAGACTGAGCCCCTCTTGGTCATGTCTCATTTTTTGATTCTTTTCTAGGCCCTTCATGATGTATCTTGATGAGTCAGTGTTGAAAGATTCTGGGGAACACTCCTGTTCTTGTGTTGGTGTGGTGTGTGTGTAGGCCCTGGAGAAGTGACAGGTTTCTCTAGGCTCATCGGATCACTGTTTTACTCAATCACTCTTACATTCTAGGAGCTCCATGCCTCTCTTCTATTGGTGATTCCAGAAGTGGATGCAGTACTCCAGGTGTAGCCTCACAGGCCTGAGTAGAGGGAAGGATCATGTCCCTCAACCTGCTGGCAATGCACCTCCAAATGCAACCCAATATACCCTTGGTGTTCTTGGCCATCAGAGCACACAGCTGACTCAAAGTCAGCTTGCTGTCCACCAGGATTCCAGGTCCTTCTCAGAAGAGCTGCTCTCCAGCAGTCAACCCCCATTTTGTCCTNCTTGGTGTTATTGGCCACCAGGGCACACAGCTGACTCAAAGTCCACCAGGATTCCAGGTCCTTCTCAGAAGAGCTGCTCTCCAGCAGTCAACCCACATCTTGTCCTAGTGTCCGGGGTTATTTCTGTCTAGGGGCAGGACGCTGCACTTGCCCCTGTTGAACTACAAGAGGTTCCTTCTGTCTTTCTGTCCAGCCTGTCCAGGTCCCTCTGAATGGCTCCTCCCAGTTTTGTATCACCCGCAAACGTGCTGAGGGAGCACTCTGTCCCTTCATCCAGGTCATTGATGAGAAAGTTGAACAACACTGGACCCAACATTGACCTCTGGGGGACACTACTATCTAAAACCCTCCTACTAGATTCTGCACTGCTAATCACAACCCTCTGAGCTCTTCCCTTCAGCCAGTTCTCAGTCTATCTCTTTGTCCACTCATTTAGCCTGCACTTCCTGAGGGTCCCTTTTAGGATTATGGGAGACTGTGTAAAAAGCCTTCTTGAAATCAAGGTAGACAACATGTACTGCTCTCCCCTCATTTACTCATGTAGACATTCCATCATAGAAGGCGATCAGGTTTGTTGAGCATGATTTCCATTTTGTGAATCCATGCTGCCTACCCCTGATCACCACCTTATTCACATTCTTAGATATGGCATCCAGGATGAGATGCTCCATCACTTTTCCAAGGACTGAAATGAGGTTGGCTGCTCTATAGTTCCCTGGTTTCTCTTTCTTGACCTTTTGGAAGACTGGAGCAGCAAGAGCCTTCTTCCAGTCCTCAGGCACTTCTGTTCTCTGTGTCCTTTCAAAGATGATCAAGAGTGCCCTAGCAATAACGTCCTCCAGCTCCTTCAGTGATCATGGGTGCATCCCATCAGGGCCCATCGATCTGTGGATGTCCAGTTTACCTAAATGATCTATAACTCTTCTCAGCCAAGCAAAAGTCTTCTTTCTTTCCAGACTTCCTCCGTGGTCTTTAGGGCATGGAATTCCTGAGAGATGTCCTTAGCAGTAAAGACTGAAGCAATGAAGGCCTTCAGTACTGCTGCCTTCCCTGTATCATTGGCCACCAGGTCCCCTTGCCTCATTTAGCAGTGGGCTCACATTCCTCGTAATCTTTTTGTCTTAATGCATTTAAAGAAGTCCTTCTTGCAGACCTTGACATCCCCTGCCAGATTTAATTCCAGATGTGCCTTGACCTTCTTCGTCACATCCCTGTGTACTTGGACAATATTCATTTAATGTTCCCAAGGAGCTTGTTCCTGCTTCCACCTTCTGTCCACTTCCTTCTTCTGCAGGAGTTTTGCCAGGAGCTCCTTGTACATCCATGCAGGTGCCTTGTCCCCTTCGCTTCACTTCCTGCTCACTGGGATGCAATGCTCTTGAACCTGGCTTGAATGCTCTCTTGCACCCCTCTTCCTTCCAAGGCCCTATCCCTTGAGATGATTCCGAGAAGTGCCCTGGAGAGGCCAAAGTTTTCTCTCCTGAAGTCCAGTGTTGTGATCGTACTTTTTACCCTGACATTTTCCCATCAACAAGGAAGTTTTGAAAAGCTGAGGAGAAAAAAGGAGGAAGATAGAGACAACTTAGTGTGATTTCTTGTTCTGCCTATTTCTTTCTTTCACTTCCTTTTTCTCAACTTTTGATGAATATGATGTTGTAAGCATTTTATTTCAGGACTTTTTTTCTGAAGGCCCTGGAGGTTGATTGAGATTTGCCCTTTGAGCTTTGGGGAAGGTGTCTTGGTAAGCATGTCAAGTCTGATATGGCCTGGGAGAAGAGTGGAGGTGCCTAGAGGCCTGCAGGTGTCAAAATGTCCCTTTTGAGCAGTCATATAAAAACACCTCTGGGGACTTGAGGTATCAGGGTTGCAGCAAAGACTGTCTGATGGGAAACGTGGCTCCCTGCTTGACCAGGCTCTTTGTTCACTTTGCTAGTACAAACCTGCAACCCCAACGACAACAGTAGCTTTTCTTTTGATTTTGCTAAAGTAAAGAAAAGAGATTTTCAAATCACAAGAAAAGGTGGACAGATGCATCATTACAGTATTACTAAGTAAGTATCTCCAGAAATGATCTGTATTATCACTTTAGCATTATGATAAGCTGACCTTTGTTGTAAAAATAATAATACCCTTTATATAAAAAACAAAAAGAACATCAGTCTTCTGTCACAGCAATCAACTATATCAAATGGTATACTTATTTGTAACTGTGATTTTGTCTTATATTCCCATTAAAGTTTATAGGAAAACTGTACTGACATGAAGCGTAAGAGAGTAGAATAAATTAGTGTGAAACATTTTTATAGATTTTATTTTGCACATTCATGTGCTGTCTTGTTTAGAATTTAAATCAAAATTGAAACAGTGACTCAAAGATCAAGGTTTAAAGGTTATTAACATTGAAAAATAGCTTATAGTCTGTTGCTGAGCCATCCTGTTTCTTCAGCTTGTTCACGTCAGGTGCTTTCTGCAATGCAGAAGATGAAGAAGCACATTTCTCATCACACTCTAGCTGCTCATCCACACATCAGTCCTTAATGTCACTCACCTCATACCCTTGGAGAAGTTCAAAATCAGAAACATCAGCCCAGGCAGTGCTGAGACATTCATCTCGGGGAGGCAGGCAGAGTCCTTCGCGGCGCTCACCAGCTCCCTTCAGCAATCAGTCAAGTTGCAATCTGACAATATCTAAAGCTCTGTGTATTGTGATTCCTGTGCTCCTGTTATTTAAGGGTAAATCCTGTTTTGGGGGTTCAATTTCTAAAGCTCCCCAGCTTTTCACATTATCTGGCTCTCTTAGTTAAAGATGATGTAACTACTAAAATAATCCCTTGATTCACCAGGTAAGTAATAACCTGCCCGAGTTTCTTGAAAATCTCAATACTTGATATTTCCCATTCAAATACTCTCCTCAGATTATAGGTCCTCACTACAGGACTTTCTGCAATATTTTCTGTATTGGCACTTTTTTATTTCTAACCATCTTGTTTCACAGTTCTTTTTCAATAGGCTGTGACATTTAAAAAGATATGGGCCATCCTGGGGAGGACTCTGTGAGAAGAAATGGAGCCTGTGTTTAGCCTCAAGAAGAGAAGACTGAGAGGGAATCTGAACAATATGTATAAATACGTGAGGGGAGAATGCAGGGAGGATGGGGCCAAACTCTTCTTGGTGAGGGCCAGTGACAGGACAAGGGGTTAATAGGTACAAATTAAAACACAGCAAGTTCCATCTCCATGTGAAGAAGAACTTCTTTCCTGTGAGGGTGACAGAACCCTGGCACAGGCTGCCCAGAGAGGCTGTGGAGTCTCCTCCTCTGGAGATCTTCCAAACCCACCTGGATGCCACCCTGTGCCACGTGCTCTAGGTGTCCCTGCTGGAGCAGTGGGGTTGGACTAGATGGTCTCTAGGGGTCCCTTCCAACTTCAGTCCTTCTGTTATTCTGGAATAGGCCTGGACAGTTATGGAAGACCAGAGGACTTATATTGCAGCACTTTCCCCTCTGCTTCCTCATCAAGTAAGATTGCCTCCTCATCTGGGTTAATATAAGCCTGAGACAAGGAAACACAATTTCTAAGTGAGTCAGAGTGTGACATTGTCTCTATTCAGTGAAAATTAAGTGAAAAAGACTGAGTTGCTTACTAAGATTGCTCTAGTCCTTTCCATCTCATGTTGCATTGCAAACATGTTCAATGGAAGTAGCAATTTACCATACCATCATTAATGCAGAGCCTTTCCTTGCATTAATGGTTGTTGTGTCGGGGCATAGGAGCCATACTTTTGAACATGACCTTGAAATTTGTTTTCTTGATTTTACTCTGAAAGACTTCTTCTTTCTATTGCTATTAAGAAGATAATACAAAGTATGTTTTTCTGTTATGCACTTTTATTGGGTCTCAGACTGCATGGGGCAAGAAGGTAGCTTAGAAGGTGATATGCTCAGGATACATTCTCACTGATTCTTCTTAATGAAGCAAGGTCAGTCACGAAGATTCAGCTTATCTGTATGCTTTGAGTTAGAGGTATCACCATGATTAGTTCTGCTTTTTCTTTCTTTTTCATTTTCTTTTTACCCTATTAATATCCCACAAACTTAGCCACACAAACACTAAGTGCGCGAATTCATAACACTGTTCTGGCTCTCCTCCGTTTTGTGTTACCAAACCTGAAAGATATGGATGAGCAAGAAAGACCAGGATGGCCGGAGCTCTTCCCTCTCCTCTGCACTTTCCAAATAATGTCAGCTTGGTCAGACCCAGATGCCAGGAATATTCCTGGGGGATCAGGCAGGAGAAAATACAGGGTCAGAACTTACTTCTTCACCCATCTGCCCTGTTTAACCTCTGTTTGGATTTATAAGTCTTTACTGCTACGTTATTGATCCTTTTCTGAATTCACCAATGAGGCAGAATCCCCTGCTGACTTCTTCATCCATCTGCCCTGTTTAATCTCTGTTTGGATTTATAAGGCATAAAGTCTTTACTGCTATGTTATTGATCCTTTTCTGAATCCACCAATGAGGCAGAATCCCCTGCTGATACGTGAATATTTCTGCCTATTGCCTGTGTTAACAACTCTGTAAGAGCCTTCTTTCTGTGCAAAAGCTTGAAACCACATAACAGGGAAAAGTTGATGAATCTTGACTAGGGAAATGACCATGTTTGTTTCCTGCCATTCTAAATCTCCAAGGCCAAAGCACACACAAAAAGAAATCCAAGGTCGTCACAGTCTGTGGTTTCTTTTCTGCCTTGGTGTTGCCTGTGTGTTTCCAAAAGCAGGGCCCTGGCGGGTGATTTGAGCTTGAAAATGGGACGAGCGGCAAGTGCAATAAACACTAAACAGTGTTACCCTCTGCAGAGGATTTGCTGTCCAGAACTGTGACAAAGTCCGTGGCTTGGGACGCCAGGCACATTACTCAGTCTGCAGTTACAGCCATTTCAGGGTCAAGGGCTGAGACAGGGATTAGGTATGAAGTCACTCTTCCTTCTCAGCACAGTGCTGTAAAGGAATATGAAAAGACATTCCAAGAACTAGGGGGGTGAAAATCAGAGACGAGCAAATTGCTTGAGCTGTTGCCAGGAGAGACGATTATGGGCATCCTCTGTGGCTGTCACAGTCTCCTTGCAATGAGCATTACAGAGCTGTCGTGCCTCTGAGCCCTTCCCGTGGAGCAGGACCTCGCTAGTCCCAGTATGCTTTTTCACTGAGTTTTCTCCATTTCGTTAGGGGCAGCATTTCCAGCCGTACTCCCATCCCCACAGGTTTTCTGAATCTCTATTTCGGTGAAGGAGAGACTCTCCTACAAAAGCTCCACACTGTGAGCTGAGGGCACAGCAGTGACTTTCTTCAGTGTTTCCTGTAGAAGTGCACAGAGGAAAACACTGCAGGAGGAAAGGGCATCTCTCTGGGAGATGGTGGCTGACGGGGGAGAGCAGCAGCCACAGCCTGTGGACTCTCAGGTTCTGAAGAGTAGGCTACAACCTCCTTTATGGACCCAGCTGGAAAAAACAAAGTTAGACTTTTAAACCTGAGTTTAAAAACAAATATGGCACCGAATCTGAGTTATTGCTTTGGTCTGATGCGTGGGGATTGATGAACTAAAGCCCAAGGTTTTCATTTGTCCTCACTACGTGGGTTGTGTCAGTATTTGTGTCTCCTTGTGAAAATAGTTGATTTCAAGGGCCTGTCCTGTGCACCTCTAGACCTCCCCAAGATGACAGGCAGTAGGAAAAAAAAAAAGCCTTTTCTTTCCAAGAGAAGACTTTTAAAAAGGAGTGTTACCAGACTCAGTAAAGCAAAAGACAGGGCAGGCAAACAGGTAGCTACAAAAAGTTGTCTTTTCTGGATAAAATAAATACTATTGTTTTGTGCTACCCCCACACTAAAAATTTTGTTTTCAGCACATGTAAAGAAGAAAAAAAACTCATACAAAAGCCCCAGAAGAGATGTACCGAACAAACGATTACTTCACGCACAGGCTCCTCTCCAAGCAGTTTAGTCCCTAGATGTGGCTAGAGAACTTTCAGCACAAACAGTTCTCACTACAGCAGTCATGCACCTGAGGTGGGGAGGAAGAAGACGGATGTGTTTCTAAACCTCATCCCCTTGGTCCTTCTAACTATATTTGAAAGATGACCTTTTTTAAAAGTAGATGAACAGATTATTAAAATACCGGTTGCCTGGGGGAGAGAAGATCTGCTTTGCTCCTGAATATGGAATCCCGGATGGGTGGATTCACACTTTGACCCACCATGGCCTTCCCCTTCACCACCACGGTAAGCTGAGCTCTCATTGCCAGGGCAGGCTCTCAGGATCGTCAGTGCCGCAGCAGCAATTTGGTTGCTGCTGGCACCACTTTTTCTGATGGACAGTAGAAATTTGTGTGCGTTTTTGCAATTTCGGCCCATGCTGCATGATTCAGGCATGAGAAACTAACAACCTGGACATTGCTACTGCAATCCATTTTATCCATATTTTGTTTCTTCATTCTTTGTTCTTTGCCATAATTACTTAAGTGACTGCATTTTTTATTTCTTAACTGAGCTATTGAAAATTTCCATCCCTAAGTAATCCCTCAGAATCTAATGTAAATGACAGCAGTAGAAATGGCAACTGAGACCCATGTGGTTTGAAATATGAACAGAGTGAGAACTGATTGAAGACAAGTTCATCCTGACCTGCCTGAGCCTTCCCTCCATCTTCTCCCCAGCTCCCTGATGGATCTGGTGCTTATTTAGCTTGATCGCTTTAGAATATGGTGCGAAAATCCAGGTAAGAACCTCCCTTGGCAGCAAGCGGGATTTACCCACTACCTTGTGGCTTCCTCACCACAGCAAAAAATATTTCATGCTCCCAAAGAACTCCTTTGCCTAGGAAATGCTGTCTTATGCTTGGAGAAAAGTGTACAGAATCACATTGAGTAAAGAGGATTTTTTCCCCCAGACTTTTTCGTATAAAAATAAAACATCAGATTAGGAGCACAGAGATTTATAACACAGGTCAGGAGGAGAATCACCAGTTTGACCACACAGCTTCTTCCAGGGAAGGTCTAAAATGTGTTGTTACGTGGAAAATGGTAACTGATTCTGCAAGGTCAATGCCCCCTGGTAGGAGCTGAGCAAAGACAAGTAGCTGGAACATCACCGTTTTATTAATACGTTTAATTTTGGAAGTAGGAATAAGATGACAGAGCAGAGGTCCTGCTGACCATTAGATGCTGAGATGTTGATGAACCTAGAGTTGTTCTCCAGGTTCACTGCCAATTTCTGAGTGTGTCAGTGGCTCTCAGAAATACTAATATCTTAAAATAAATGGGACTACAGTTTCATTTTACTGCAGTTCCTCTGAGAAAACCCTTTTCTTGGATGAGGAGAAGAAATGAGATAAAATTATGTCACTAGTTTCCTATCTGTTGACCTGATATATTAAAATCATCTCTCAAAAATTACAAGATGACAGAATAATATTTAAAAATAACTTCAAATTTTAACAACTTTTCCATTTTTGACCTTGCAGAGTGTGTTCGTAACACGGTTTCTCCTCTAAAACCACAAGTACTGGAACTATGGTAAAATCTGGGAGGAAAAAGCGCTTATTTGCCAGTAAAGCAGCACACCTCGTGCTGGGAAGGGGGTTGCTCTCCGGCTTCCTGTGCTTTCCCGCTCTCAACCGCAGACCCTTTGCCGTATCCAGCTTGGGAATGACCACAGCGTCGCCAGACCAGCCGGAATACCTTGCGCATCCATTCATCCATTCACTTCGCTAATGGCCCAGAGGGCCGGAGAGCCGCCTCCCGCCGGAAGCAGCGCCCCAACCTGCCACTAGGGCAGGCGCTCCCCTGCCTTTTTCCCTATTATCCCTTTTTCCCTCGTTTTCCTTCGGATCCTTCCGCTTGACCGTCCCCTCGCGCCGCCGCCACCGGCAGCGCCCCGCGCCACAGCCCCGCCCCCGCCCCGCCCGTGCCCATCCCCGCCGCTCTTTGCGACAGTTGCGTTACGGCGCGGCCCGGGCATGGCGGCGGCGCGCGGGGAGTGGGCGGCGCTGCTGGCGCAGGTGGGAGCCCCCGTCCCGTCCCGTCCCGTCCCGTCCCGTCCCGTCCCGGGAGGCGGCTTGGGGGGAGGCCCCTGCCCCCTACGCAGAGCCCCTGCCCGGAGTGGGTTTGGGTGTCGCCGGCCGTGGCCGCCCTGGCCTGGCCTGGCCTGGCCTGGCTGCGGCCTCTTCGTGCGTCCCGGTGTCCCTCGGCGCTTCGCCCAGCGTTTGCGCGTGTCAGTGCGTGCAGGAGGAGCGGGGGCAACGGGCGGCGCCTGGGCCACGGCGCCTTTGTTTGCTCTCTGGAAGCCGATAAGTTTGTGAATGTAAGGACGAAGTAATAGCACCAAAACAGTTGCCCAGTCTATTTTCAGATAAAAAGGAATTGGAAAGTGGTCTGGATACCCCGGGGGGTCCCATGGTCCCATTTTTTCAGGGTATAGTCAGAAATATCTAGAAGTTCTGAGTTGTGTGGGGATCTCCCTGGACACTTGCAGTTCTAGGAACGTTTAGAAGGCACTGAAATAGTGTAGGCAACAGGATTTCCTTTAAGTGAAATGATAAACATGGGATGTAATTAGATGGATGCTACACAGTAGACAGTGTATACTGTAGCCCTGAATCTTATTTATCTCATTTGACAAGAAATTAAAGGAATTTTAGCTTCATAATAAGAAAAAATGCAAATGATAAATTGCTTGTGTATAAAGACTCTGGAGCCAAACTCTTCTCAGTGGTGCTTGATGGCAGGGCAGGAGGCAATGGGCACGCACCGAAACATAGGAAGTTCTGCACGAACATGAGGAAACCGTTGTTTACTTAGCCATGGTTTAACATTGCAGCACATTGTCCAGAGAGGTTATGGAGTCTCCATTCATGGAGATGCTCAAAGGCCACTTGGACAGGATCCTGGGAAACCGCTCTTGGTGATGCCTTGGGCAGGGGGACTGGATCAGATGTTCTCCAGGGGTCCCTTCCAACCTCTAAGTTGGAAGTTTGTGCTTTTTGCTTTGGGAAAGGCAGTTGGGAAACTGCATAGGTCTGGCACTTCAGTCGTGATGCCCCCAGGTACTCTACAGTTTCTGGAAATGACTCTTTTTTTGGGAATTCTGTTCCTTTAAAGATGTGATATTCAACTAGATTTCCCCTCAAGGAGCTCTTAGTTGTAATAATACTGAAATTATTTAGTCTGTGTTGATTGCTCTAATGTGAGAGGAAGCCCTTTAACTCTGGTTGCAGGTACCTTTGGTTTATTGATGGAGGAATTAAGACCTCCAGTAATCTGAGGGAACCTTTCCAGTATCATCAGAAGTAATTCTCAAATCCCTGAGCTCGCTAGAAAAGCAGGAATTAGCCTTCCCCCACTCCCAGACATGAAATTCAATATACACAAAAATCAAGAGATTATTTAGTAGATTTTGGAACAGATGTATAAATAGACTCGATTCCTTCATTAGCTTTTATCTTTAAAAGAATGAAACTGAGGAGGTGGATTCTGGTTGTTTTTTAACTACTCTTGCGTGATTTTCGCCGGTTATGTTTATCTTCTGCACTTCAGGTGAAGAACCAAGAAAAAAACACCTTGAGTGTCTTGATAGAGATTTCTCTTTTACATTCTGGAAACATCTTTTTTGTAGCTTTTCTCTGCAACTGCATTGGTAAAGCACAGCAGCTGGTAATGTTTATCATAATGATCAGTAATCAAATAATTAAGTGTTGACGTGCAAATTATTAAGCTTCTGAAACAGCAAGTTGTTTTGATGTGTGGAGTAGTACATAACACCCCTGTTTCAGTTTGCAAATTTGCGAAAATAGCCTGGGTGGTTTGGTAAATGCAGGGATCTCTGCTCTTTTGGAGAACATTAATTGCCCAGAAAAGCCAGCAATAACCAGCCTTAAATCACTTCCTGATTCTGTGCTCTGACAATTCCTTTCTGTGTTTTGATGATCATCTTCCCTGTGGCTTTGGATGGACCTGGATGACGCTTTTATACTTTTGGCTTTGTGGGTGATGTGATTTGGCTGTTGTTTACATAGAAATACTGTCTTTTAATTACTAGGGCTGGATGTAGAAAAAATGGTGGCACTTTGAAACACGCTTTTTGTACAATATGAATTTGAATTTAATTTTACAGTGTATAACAATATCACGGTGTATATTGTATTTGAACTCTAAGCAAGCTGTAAAATGAGCAGATTTCCTCAGTGAAGTGCATCTTAAATCAGCCGAACTGGGGTTGTTGCAGGGAGTTTTGCAGATATTTGCAGAAATGATGAAATGCTTTGGCAATATTTTGCGTTTCACTTTTAGTGAAAAAAAAATTACAGAAATTAATGTTAAGCCAGTGATTAATAGCAAAACATGTCACTTTAATTTTTATATACTGTAATAGTAAGTAATTTCATGTTCTTTTCCTTTCAAAATGCATCAAAAGTGTTGCATCCTTTACTGTCTTTCAGAGGAAATGAGCATGTTGGTACTACTATACTCACTGAAATCCTGAATCATTGGTTAATATTAGAGGGGGAATTGGTCTGAGAAGCGAATCCTGTCTTTCCACAAAAGATGGAAAGATAGGTTTCACTTCCACTTCCAACCATGCAGTTCTATTTGTGGTTTTTGCAGACCATGTTTTGGTGTAAAAGACTTTAGAAGCCTTCTGACGTGTCAGTTTCCATATTTGCCATTTCTCGTGGAGCGCTCTGCCCCATTCTGGAGAGGTCGGGGCCAGGGTGACTCCTACAGCTGGTGGGTAGCTGTAGCTACAGGCAGATGGCCCCCACCTGCAGTCTGCTTCTTAAAGTGCATGCTGTTTTTTTCGGGGAATGATTTGGGATCACAAGTAGTTTGACAATTGTCTGTCCTGTGCATCTTTCGCCAGCAGCAAATGACAAAGAGCAGCGATGTTTTCAACTGGCTCAGATGCATCTGCAGGATGAGAGGAC
Source organism: Crypturellus undulatus (assembly GCA_013389825.1). Taxonomy (NCBI): domain Eukaryota; kingdom Metazoa; phylum Chordata; class Aves; order Tinamiformes; family Tinamidae; genus Crypturellus; species Crypturellus undulatus. Next base: position 213,174 of record VWPW01021500.1, read on the forward strand.
AGATAGCACTGGCACAGTTGTCATCTTCGGGTAGATATTAATCCCTTTTATACATCTTCTTTCTGGTAAGGCTTCAGGGAGGTAACAGCAATGGGAGTGTTGAGCACAGAGAGACATAACCTAAGCATTCATGAAAATAACTGTGTTAGTGAGATTGAAAATGTGCAGGAGCATCAGAATTATCAGAGAGGGTATGGTCAGGTCCCCTGAAGAGACAGCACTCATATAACCAGCCTTCTGCAGTCCTGAGCTCTGTAATGATGTAGGTTGACAGAGTAATGCAGGCCCCAGCAAGCTCTCTGGTAGTATAACATGGGATCTGATAAAGTAATAGAATGGATTGTATGTTAGCATGGAGATAGTCCTGAAATTGAAATGAGGCCTCGTAGTTTAGCTTTTTGGTGTCTTATGTTAATATCCTAAGGACTAGGCTAGTTTTTGTAACAGAATTTGCCTAACAAAGTGGTTGCACAAAGGCGTTTTTTTGTGCTGGTTTGTCTTTCTGTGCCCTTCCTCCCAAGGCTGCACTTCTCTTTTTTTTTTTTTTTTTTTTTTTTTTTCCCCTCTCTTCCTGATACTGGAATTGGTATATTGTCTGGCCTTGTAAGAGGGCTATCTTGGAAGCTTGATCTGCAGGAAGTTGCCCCTATTCTTGGTAGGATTTATGCTCTGTCAGGATAGTTCTCTGAAGTGGCCCAGTCACCTGAAAAATTAAACTACCCCTGAGTGCCATTTGCTTCCTGAGGTGGGACTGGGAAATCTTTGGCTTATTTGCAGTAAAGTCTCCAAAGAGACTTGCCACCTTGGGCTAACATTGCTGCCATATTGCTGCAGAGTACTCTTTCTATAGCAGGTTACACCAGGTCCTTTATAGTGCCTTGCCAGCCTTATGCTTCACCTTGTGCCTGTTGCAGGGAGGACCATGAGTAAGTTTGTTGGGATACCTCAGATTATACAGCAGGCTGTTTGTCCTTGGTATTAAATGCTTTTAGTGGTACTGTGTGTTTGTGTGTGATGCCTGCACCCTCACTTGCGAAATTAATGCATTGCTCTCAAATAAAAGTTTTCAGAAATGCGGCATTGGTGAAGAAATATAAAAATGTTGTTGCGATGGTGACTTAACATGGACCTGCTATACTTGTCTGTAAGGTGAAAGGATAAGTTGTTGGAAATTTTTTTTATTAATGAACCTTCATTTGAAAGTAGTCCTTGAATTGCTGTTGGTTGGGAGATGTGGAACTATCAGAGTTGGTCTCTATACTATAGAAGAGTAGATCTGATAGGGAACTGAGTTGTAAAATGTAGAAAGTGAATAAAAAATAGCTGATTACTAATTAGCTGAGCATGCTTATAAAAGACAAGTAGAATAAATGGTTAAAGTCTGAAGCTAGTAAAGAAAGTAGCTTAGATTCCCCCTGTTCTCTCTGAAGAGATGCTTGAAATAAGAGGGGGGGGGAAATCTTCCTTGATTATGAAAATGAATATTATAATTTGATGGTAAAAGGAACTAGGTAGAAATATAGATCCAAAGGTTATAGCCGCTAGAATTCTAGCTTGATGTTATAATTCAGCCCAAAATATAACTTCTTTAATTATTTATAAAACCCTAGGCAGCTTTTATTTATTTTTATTTTACCTATGGATATTGTTATGAATCATCTGTATTTTGTATCTTGGTCTAAGAAAAATCAATTTTTTTCTGCTTTTTGTGTGTGTCTCTTTTTAACAGTCTGGTGGCAGTACCACTACAGGGTCATCTTGTCCAATACTGTGTCATCCAGTCGTCTGGAGGCCACAGCCTGCAGTGTAGTGACGATTTAGAGTCATTCTGTATTGTGAATATATATTTGTCTACTCTAGGCCAAAGTGGGATCTGCTTCTTCTGTTAGGATCATATATTTCATTTACCTAAACACTTACTCATATTTTTTTGTTTATTGTAGATTTAATAAAAAGTGTTCCTAGTCCTTCTGTACCTTATGTATAATATTAGCTTCATTTTGCTCAATGTATATTTGTAAGTTTTGTAAATTTGTCATTTTTGAAGGAAATACAAATTTTATATAAAATACCTTTTCTATTTAAAGAGAAGGGAAGTAATCTGAATCGGAGGAAAGACTAGCAAATGAATAGGAAGAAAGTAGTGGAGCATAAGTGAAAGAGGGTCCCTTGAAGAGCCCCTCCTCCTTCCCTCTCTCCCTGTAATAGATCATTCAGTTATCGGTGCTCAGTGGGAATATATTTTTGATTTAACTTTTCATTTAATAGGGCTTTCTTTGTTGTTAAAATGGGTGTGCTGGCTAAGGGACGATTGAAGTGCTATTGTGCTGTCCCTGTAGCAGTTGTGGTTAGGAGTGCACAGTTACAAACACATTGCTGTCTGAGCTGCCATGCAAGTTGAACAGGACTGTGTCAAATGCTGCTTAAAATTGCATGGACTGTGTGATTAAAGATTTTCTTCCTCTTGGTTATCATTAATTAAGGGTTGTTAAATGGCATATGGACAAAAGCAGTAATAATGTTATCTGTAGAGCAAGTTTGAAGTGATATCAGACAAATATCCCATTTACTGATAAACTAGCAGATAATCAACTTGTTCTAATGCTTATTCCATCTCTACTTGCCTTTGTTATTTGTTGCAGATAAATGGAGAGTTGGCTTATTTATCTCTAACAGATGATAGGAGTTATTTTTAAGATTTTGAATACCTATTTTCAGATTCTTTATTGTGTTTTATCTGTGTGTGTTTATTTGATATCCTTAAGACTACTGTTTTTTCAGCAGCCATAAGAAAAAAAAAATCTAAAAATACTTTGGAAGAGAATATACAAATTTGACCTGATTTGAAGCAACAGTGTATTTTCTGCTTTATAAAGTATAGTCAACATATTGATATGTATTCATGTAGTCTCAGCTAACCAAGAAAGCCCTGTAAATTCTAGGTAGTGATAAACTGATGCAGTGGTTAAAGTCTGCTTGTGTCTTTAATTATTTGGCAATTCATATATTTCAGTGGTCAAAATACCAGACTGAGGAAAACAATAATGCTGTACAACTAGAAATAGAATAGTGCCTTTATGCACTTAGCTTAAAATGCTTTTTGCTCAACAAGTGCACAGAAGTTGGGGCACCTGTTCTCACGCATCGTGCATGAAATCTGCTTTGCAGGGCGCAAAGTCCCTAGGGAGCTGGGTTTGCTGTGTGTGGTAGGGATGCAGCCTCACTGGATGCCCATTTTCAGGGACTTTTAGGGTAGCAGCTGGAATTTACTGCCTAGCTGGACAGTAACAGATTTGTAATATCTGTCCCTTGGTTGCTGGCAAAAATAAACCTTAATTAAGCTTTTCGTGGTACTCTGAGAAAGAGAAGAATGTCATTACTGTAGATCCATCCCTTACACCCAAAGGGAGACAGACTTGCATCTTCCAGTGTTTAACTTTTTGGTCAGAAAACAGCCGTGTTAAGAGATGCTGAGAAGCTGAACTTGATCTTCATTTGAGGGGCTCATAGGTTAATGTGCCTAAGAATTGATGAAAGGGTGACTGGGAACTGGGGACTTGAGCCCTGAGTCTTTCTCTACCAAAAGTTAAACAGTATATGTGGAAGTTTGTCCTTTCCCAGTCTAAATCTGAGAAGATAGCATGTTGTGGAGCAAACAAGTTTGAAGTCTCTCACTATATATATATTTTTTTTGCCATCTTGGACACCATTCAAGGTCTCTCTTAGCCAACTTTTGTCCATCTCTACCTAGCTAGAAACTTAAGTTTTGTGTGTGTTGTCTGTAGACATCTTACGAATTGTAGAGCTGAGGCTATTGCCCTTCACTTGTCCATAAATGTTGGCATGATTAGTTACTTTATTTTGGTGAGATGAATATATTTTTAAGACTGCAGGATCTTCATGATCTGTATGGACTGAACCAGAGGTTAGCAGTCATTGATTTCTGCATTGATTTTCAGGGGGCTTATTCAGGCTTCATACATGTTTTGTAGTGGCCAAAAAAGAACTTGTTTGGATCTAAAACTGCAAACTTGTAGACTGAGGAAGGGCAGTACACAATAGAGTTTAACTGAATTTTGCGTTTAACGTGTAATCTAAATGAATTTTTAATGCTGTCCTTCTAAAAGGAAAGTTCTCAGGAACAGTTCTTAGAATCTTGCGCTGTTGTGCTGGAGTGTGACTTAGAAAGGTGTGTGCAAGTAGTGCCACTGAAATTTGCATGTTTTTCAACTCTGTTCACCCTAGGCCAATGTTGCTTGTGAGAAGGAGAAGAAGCTAAAGCGTCTGCGGGGTGAAGATACGTGGATGCTCCCTGATGTGAATGAGCGTGTGGAACAACTGGAAAAGGTGATGCAACTGTAAATCTTTGAGTTGTATTTCTAGTTTTTTTGGTACCTTCCTATGGACAGAAAAGCTTTGGTAACTTTAGGATTATCTAAAAACTTCTCAGCTTCTAAGTGTCCTTTGCTTTAAAGTTAATGTTCTTAACTGGCATATAATCTAGCCAGAAAGAGGAAAAATTTTTGTGGTTCAATTCCAACTTTAATTTCTACCAAATGCCCAAGAGTAGATGGTGCTAGACAAGAGTAGCACCAGGAGAAGAATTACAGAGGGTGCAGAGCTTTTTAGTTAGTCCTTGTGTGGAGAATCTCAAGAAAAGCCCTAAGGGAACCTCGGAATATTCTGTTCTGTGGCATTAGTTTAAATGTGAGTAGATTTCCTTTCAAAAAGGAAAGTTCTAGCACAGTGATTCATAAGGAAAAAGCTTTGACCAAAATAAACAGTATGGAGAAGATGTCTATGGTTATAGTGAAGCCATAGTTGCAATAAAAAATATATAGAGGGGGAAAGGAAGGTTGGAAGACACCTCTTGCAGATGTGAGGTATAAAAAGTAGAAGAAATACAAGAGAGAGGATAATGGAAATTAGTAAAACAAGTGGGTATGTCCAGCTGTGCGCAAATTTTCTGTTTTGCGATACGAGTTGGTTAGTAGACCATGATTGTTCTTTTGTGTTGGAGATCTGGTTTAGTTGATTTCACTTAGAGACTTTTATTTGTAGGAACATTCTGTGCAGAAGAAAAAGAAAAAAGATAAACATTCAAAAAAACCTAAGAAAGAAAAGAAGAAGAGCAAAAAACAAAAATCTGAAAAGAAGGATGACCTCCTTGATAGTTCTTCAGTAAGTAAGAAATTTTTAAATACTTCTGAAGGCATTTTCAAAACCTGGATTCTTTTAGTATCTGTGCATAGATGTGTTTAGTAGTCCTGTCTCTTTGTCTCTTAGTCTGTTATCATTTTCTGTTGGGGAAAAACTGTGGCAACATGTCTCTTTAATACACCAAGTATTTAATCAATTTAAAAGGTGCTATTATTTGAATTCCTACAAATTTTGCAATATTCGTTTCATTAGCAACTGAGAGATTTACATATTTCCAGCAGAAAAAAATTGAAAAAAAACTTTATTTTGGGAACTTTTTGGAGAGAGCAGAGACTACATGTTTGATGGAACGTTGTCTAATATGTCCATATGCCTGACATTGCAAATATATGACTTGATTTTAAGCTGAATTACTGCTGCCTCTTTTTCTACGGATGTTCACCCCATCCTTGAGTCCAAGGGAGGATTCAGGTGTATGGGTTTGAATCTGTATGCCTTTATGTTGCCCTTATGTTGAAGGGCGCTGCGGCGAAGCAGTACAAGAGACTTGATTGCAAATTAGGGTGCTGCTTTCTGGCTGCCGTGTGTAAAATGCTAAGAGGATGTGTTGGTGCAAATGACTGTGATTTTCTTCTTGGAGATGCTCTTTTATTGAGAGTTTCATGTATGCAGTCTGAGATTTCTTTCTGTGGGACACATAACAGAAGTGAACTGTTTTTTCTCTTAGTGGGGAGGTAATTTAAGCCACAAATAAGTCCCACATTTCCAGTGGGAAGCAACAAAAAGCTCCAAATCTCATCAGGGAATCCCAGGATACAGCACAGTCCTGACTGATACTTTGAATCTAAAGCCTGTTTTTCTCATGAAAGCTTCCTATAAATAACAGAGAAAATTTGTTCAATAGAGGGCTGTTTGCTCCAAGCATAAAATCTCAGTTCACTGTTTGCAATTGCCAGTGCGGGAAATGGGATGTGGAAATAGATGGAGAGAGAATGTGAAGTGTTTTATAACACATCATGTTATTGGTGTTGCATTAATTGTTTTATGTAGAGTGTAATTTGCCATGAATTTAGAAAATCTGTGTTTGTAATGTCATAAAAACATTTGTTTTGTTTCCATTGAGACAGTTTGGTCTCTAGTGTCCTTATTTTTTATTACTATTAAACTGCTAGTGTGAGCTAGAGTTCTTGCATGCTGTGTTGATGGGCTCGTGAAGCCTAGTGTGAGGTTATCATTGTGCAGTAACAATTTTCTTGTGTTTTTACTATCATTATTATTAAGCTAAAAAAGAATATTAAATTAATAATGCCTAGCCATATGTAACAAGCTTGCATAGCAATACATTTTATTTGTGTTTTATTTTATATCAGTATATAGGCATAAGTTATAGTGTTGTAATTATTCTTTACATCAAACTCAATATTTTTAGGATTCTTCAGTTGAATGGGTTGAGTCAAATGCGTCACAGTCAGACCATACAGAAAAGACTTGGAAAGTCAGTGAGCAGTCAGATACTAGAGAAGAGCCTTCCCTACAGGTGAGTGGTCCGATAACTACTGCAGAAATAAATTCAGCATGACCAAATGTGAAACGTGGTTCGATTTGCTCAAGAGCTCTTTTAAGTCTTGAACAACAACTATTTTACAGGCATATTGCTGTGCTTATCATAGTAAATATTATATGTCTTTCACTGAAAGACTTTTCTACCTGATAGCTATTTAACAGGGCACTAAACTTAATAGCTCATGCCTCTTCCTGTTGCTATAATTTGTGCTTGGTCTCCTCAGTGAAGATGAACTAAGTATCTTGACTAGACATGTTGTATTTTCTTCCTTGTAATTTTTTTTCCTCACCTCTTCCTGATGATTTTTCTACAAGTGAGTAGATTTTTTGCATCTCTGATGCCTGAACAGATATCAGGAAGTAAGGGAGGTGCAAAACTTTTCAACAACAATATGGGTATAATCAAGGCCTCTTTTGACCTTGAAATAGATGCAGTCTTGTCTTTTTAGTTGCTGGATTATTCATAGAAATATTCCCCAATACTTAGCCTGATTTTGTAGAGAAGTTTTAAAATTATGTCATTCTTTTCTTTCGAGGCCTCATAAATATTTTAGGTATATAAAAAATTCTATTTTTATGTGTGTGCTAAAACAGGCATAAAAGTCATAAAGTCCAAAGCAGCAAAATAAAGTTCTAGAACAAGGTGGAAAATAATCGATCTCTATCTCCAGTGTTCTGTTAGAAAAGCATAAGTTATGTATGTGGCTCTGCATATTTATTAGTTCCATAAATACTTTGGGAAGAAGTGGAAAGAGGTGGTTTGAATTACAGAAAGGTCTCTGAAATTTTTATGTTTAAGTGAATGCTAAAGCTCTGGGAAGATTGGACGACTTAAACTTGTATTTGGTTTTCATATAAAGTATTTAGAAATCAGCTTTAGTGAGATCTATGCTATTCCATGTAAATATCTTCTCTCAGTAGTTGGCAGTTGTTTGATTAGCACTTGAAATGTATTTTGGTTGGGAGTAAAAACACTGATTCCGTGTGTTTTACTCTTGGATGAGACTTTATTCCCTTTTTTAAGAGAGAAGAATGGATGACTTTAGACTTCATGTCTTTGAAAACCACATCAGCAGCATTCGTCAAAACTGAAAAACAAAAGGAAAAAATATTGGAAAGACAGAAAGCTCAAGAAATTGAGCAGGTAAGAGAAATCAACATTTTTTCCTTCATCTTATTCAAATCCGTGTAATGATTTCATTCAAATACACAAGTTCTTTGGATGTCACTAGTTGTTTAAATTAACAGCTGATGTTGTTTACTGTGAGCAGCATTTCTTTACTGTGTGATAATGACTTTAAAATTGTTGTGTTGGTGACGGGAAGAGTTTATGCAGGAGGCTTGTCTTGTCTTATACTGTCTTCTAGTTAAGAAGGCAGCCTCTCCATGTTATAATAAAAGAATGGTCGTCATTTTTTTTAATAATTTCAAAACTGCAAGTGATGGCGAAGATTGAGGTATTCTGATGTGCATTTTTTTACTACTCCTTTTTGATGGAGATGCAGTAAAGAAATCCTTGCCCTGAACCTCTTATGGCTTTATGACTTCTCCTAACACAATTAACTTTTCCTGTTTTAACCCATTGCTCTGTCTTCTGTTAAAATTTTAGACTTCCTCATCATACCAAATATAAATGACTGATCTTTGGAAAATCTTTTCACACATGAGCCTTTCCTACCTAGATAATGAGCTCACCACTTTTGTATTGGTCTAATTTTCCAAACTGGTAACAATTTTGATTTCTTCTGTCTCTACATGTTTTGGGACATACTGCCTCTACAGAATGCACTGAAGCAGACAAGGCCTAAGGTTGTCTTCATTGCAGAGTAGAGCAGAATACACTAGTTAATCTCAAAATCTGATGGTATTTATATTATTTTGTAGTAGTATGATGCTTTATTTAGCGTTACTGGTTTTCATACACAGATTCTGCACCATGTTGACCTTTGCAAAATAATGGCACTGTAGTCACAAGTCATGAGTTGTTCCCTTATAAGTGGGAGACATGTACACACTAGTAAGTCCAAGCAGATTGTTGATCTCTACTAATTGTTGGTAGACATATGCTGTACTTGTATTTGTTTGTGTTTTAATTATAGAGAATAAATACTGTTTATTCTGAAGTATGATGCAGATAGTTTAGAACAGTTTTGATTTTTAATGTATTTCTAAGCCTTTCTGTTTTTGGTTTTTAATGTATTACTAAGCCTTTCTATTTTCAGTCTTTTTGCTAAAAGTACCATTGTAGCTCACTGTATTGAGCATAAGCTGGTATTCAAACCTTCTTGAAATCTACTAGAATTCAAGAGAANGCACTGAAGCAGGCAAGGCCTAAGGTTGTCTTCATTGCAGAGTAGACCAGAATACACTAGTTAATCTCAAAATCTGATGGTATTTATATTATTTTGCAGTAGTATGATGCTTTATTTAGCGTTACTGGTTTTCATACACAAATTCTGCACCATGTTGACCTTTGCAAAGTAATGGCACTGTAGTCACAAGTCATGAGTTGTTCCCTTATAAGTGGGAGACATGTACACACTAGTAAGTCCAAGCAGATTGTTGATCTCTACTAATTGTTGGTAGACATATGCTGTACTTGTATTTGTTTGTGTTTTAATTATCATAGAGAATAAATACTGTTTATTCTGAAGTATGATGCAGATAGTTTAGAACAGTTTTGATTTTTAATGTATTTCTAAGCCTTTCTGTTTTTGGTTTTTAATGTATTACTAAGCCTTTCTATTTTCAGTCTTTTTGCTAAAAGTACCATTGTAGCTCACTGTATTGAGCATAAGCTGGTATTCAAACCTTCTTGAAATCTACTAGAATTCAAGAGAAATGGGAGAAATGCTGGTCAGAGCTACTGTTTTCAGTGTTTTGTTAAGGTGTCTTAAATTAGAAGTGCTTCAAAAGGATTTTGCTCGTAATTTTTTTTTTTTTTTGAAGACTACTTCATCTTCTTTAGGGCTACCTTGTTACGGCTGTTTTTTTATTTTAAACTAAAACTGACGGTTCCTGATTTTGTTTTTATCCCTGATTATCAACAACTAGGCTTAATTCAGAAATTTTTCATCTATCTTTGGAAGCTGGAGAATGAAACCACTAATAATGTTGGTTATTCCCATATCTGTTATTTTAATAGGTGCAAGTGGAAATGGTTGTAAAAAGTTGTGGCATCCTCACATATTATCTTTCTCTTTTTCTTCTTTGTTTTGCTTTCCTTTTTTTTCCTTCTTTTTGTTTTTGCTTTTAGTTAGTACAAAGAAGTGATATAAGTATAGAAAAGGTATCTTAATTCTAAATGGAAGCAAATTTTATACATGGTGTTCTTTGGAAGAGACTTTCCTTCAGAGTTTGTTACTGTTATCCACAAAGAACCTTAGCTGATTCTTTACAAGAGTCTATAGTAAATCTAAGTGGCAACATCAATTCCAAATCTACAGTGTCCCACTAAGTGCATGCTTGTTGATAATACAGTATTTTCTTTTAGGTGCATAGCTAAAATGTTCAATAGTTCTTATTAAGGTGACTTTTTAATGTATCATGTTTATATAGGTTGAAATTATTCCTGTTTTAGGCTAGGCTTTCTGAGAGAGAACTGAATCCCTACTGGAAAGATGGTGGTACAGGTTTGCCACCAGAGGAAAGTGAAGCAGCTCCAGTTAAGAAAGGTAAAATACAACTTATAGTAAGAATTTCAATCTTTTTGTTCCATTCTTCAGTCTCTGTTACTAGCAAATTGCTACTAACATTGATACAGAATTATAAATAACTTGCGATATTGTAAAACTGTGAAGAAAACTCAGCAGTAAATACTGGTAAAAATAGTGTTTTCACAATTTCTCTTGGCTGTTTTTTAATCTTGAGTGGTTTGACCTTCAGTATTTTCATAGAAATTCTCCACTTTCAACTAATTAAAAGAAAACACGATTTAACCAAGACGGGATAAATTGTTGTCATCTCATTTGCTTCCTTTCATTCCATTACGCAAATTATAGCTTTAAAATATTCAACCACACAGGCTGAGTCACATTTAAATGAAATACATTACAGATGCTTTTTGTGAAAGATATTATTTCTGTAACCTTTTCACAGCTTTTCTTACCCTAGGGTTATCCTGTCCATTTCCGGAAAGAGCAGCTAGAAAAAATGTTTTTCATAATGTCATGAAACATTCATTACATGTTCAGATGGGTGCTTGTATACTGGTGACAGGACCAGTAGGGTCCCTGACTTTCCTGGTTGGGAGCTTTTCCCTGTGGACAGTCTGTCCTGCAACCCATTAGCCTGTCCTCACATGCCAGCTTTTAAGAGTAGTAAAGATCAGCTCTCTATAAGATAATGGACATCAGAGAGTGAGCATCCTGGGCGTTAAGGACCTGTGCTAACTTTTCAAATGAAAAGCAGTGAATTACTCAGTAGTTTTCACTGTGCCAGCCTGTGTTTGGGGACATGTCAGATAATGGATAGGGAAAAGAGAAACTGTAAGAAGGTTCGTTCTTCGATTTAAAAACCCACAGAACTTCCCATATATCACTTCTGCCTTGGAAATACTTACTTTGTTTTAGGATAAAAGACAGTAGCTTAAATGATATGAGTGGTATTAGCAAGGTACACCTAGCATTAACTTATAAAACCATGTAATTGTATTATTACAATCCTTATTCTTTTGCCTGTCTTCATTTTTTTATGTTAGGATAAAATTTCATATCACAGGCAGCGTACGTGTTAAATAATTGTAACTACTGGAGTTGAAAAATATGCTTGTTTTTTACCTTTAGTTACAGTGGTGGAAGATGCTGGATTAAGTTGGTTACGAAAATCATACAGAAGAATGAAGGAACAGGCTGAGAGAGAGAAACGGAGTTTTGAGGAAATTGTAGCTGAGAGATATGGGGTAAGCATCCTGAATCAAACATTTTTTTTTCTTTTGTTTCGAACTTATAGATTCTTGGAAAATTCTTCTTTCACATAAAGGCACAAATACTTAATGTGCAAAGTAAGACATAAGGAAAGACCCTCTGAAGTGTCACAATAAGTGAAACACAAATGTTTGCATAACAAATGCTTTCCAACTATTTCATATCTATTTGGCTAAATATTTTTAATGTATGAGATACTGTAACAAATTGAAAATCTTTCAACACTGGGAGTTTCATACAGTCCCTGCTAAAAGGTACATAAGTGCTTTGAAAGGTATGAGCCATGTTAGCAAAAATATTTCTTTCTGTTACACAAACAGTTTGTGTATAACGGCATCAACATAATTTGGAGAGCTCTGTCTAATTTTATCAAATATGAATATTTTGGCTAGTGGTGGTCTGCTTAGTTGAGATGTATTGGTGAATGCCACTTGTGAAGTGTTTAAAATAATCTTCAGAAGTTTTTTTTAATAAAAAAATATTATAAAAATACCAATTCTGTATAACCGGTGCCCACATGTGTTGTGATACCATCTTTAAAAACACTGACCAAAGGTCTCGGGTGTTTAGTGTTTAACATTTGAGGGTTTTTGTCCTATGTTTTGGTCAGGGCTATTAGTGGAAATCTGGGATAAGGCAGTATAGCTGCATATTACTATATTTGAATGAGACTGTCATCTTTTTTGAGTGATGAAACTAAGACGACCAATACCAGCAGAAATCAGTCAGCGCTGGTGATTCTGAACAGGAATTTTATGAATCTTTATCAGAAAACTAATAATTCAAATAGTACAAGTGCTGTAGCTTCCCAAGTACAGGGTAGTGGTTGAGAGAAAGCTCTGCCTGACTTGCTTCAGTGTCTAATGTTTTGGGCAAAAGAAATAAAACTGATGGCATTTAATTCCACTCAAAACAGAGGAGAGGAGTAGTCTTTTGTGTAACTGGCTAATGGTTGGATATTTTTCCAGAAAGCTAGAGACAGGGATCCAAAACATGTTTCAGGATAAGCATTTTTAACCCACTCTTTCGTGCTTAAATCCATACTCCCATACCTGGAATTATATCCATATCCCATAACTGGATTGTAAAATGGTTTTCTAGAACTGTTCGGCTGAAGCAGGAAGCTCATGAGCCAGGAAAAGGAAGCTCTCTAGCTCAGGGAGGAAGCAGTTCTGAGGCTCTGCTCTTAGGAGTCCTTCAGCACTTCAGAGTCAGTGAATGAAGGACTGAAATAGTCCAACGGAAAGGACCATAATGCCTTCACAGCTGAGCACCTTAGGCAGTAGACTATAACATTGAACTCCCATTTATTTTGTGTGGGTATATATATATGTGTATGTGTGTATACATATATATAAAAATATATAGAGAGGTCTTCCTTTGCACTCTGTGACTCATGCCTTCCACCTGCACAATAGCTCATTTTCCCCGAATGTTGCCTTTCTTGTAATAATTTATAGGGGACTTCACAATACTCCATGACCATAAAAGCAGTACTATTTATTTATTTACTTTTCTTGTAGTCAATGGAGATATTTCAGTCACGATTAGAAGAAGCTGAAAAAGTTGCATCCAAAAAAGAAAATTATAGACAAGGAAGATGGAGGAAATCTGACTACTCAGAAAGAGGTCTAGAGAGGAAAGAGCAACATATGCAGGAGGCTCAAGATGAAGATGATAGAAATAAGAATGCATTCAGAGGATATGCTACAGAGAAGTATGGCAACGGATGGGCACAAGAAAATAAAGGCTGCAAGCGCGATAGGTCAAGAGAAGACCAAGGCCTTGGCCTCAGTAGCCCAGACTCAGAGTCGAAAAGCTACAGCTCCAAAGCAGAAAAACTGTCTGAGTTAAAAAGAAGTCAGGAAAAGAGTTCCTCCCTCAGCAACATGAAACATAAATTTTTAAAACCCTCTGAAGATGATTTATCGTATAGTTTACATAAGGACTGTGAGTCACAGCAGTCCTCTTCCAAACTGTTGGTTCATAGCTCTTTAAGCAGCCGTTTCCAAAAACCTGGTGAGGATTCTGCACTGTGGACCAAAACACATGCAAAAGACAGCAGTGAGAATGTCAAGTCTGATGGAAGGTCAGCAGGTGCTCTGGAACCACTCAGTAAGAGTTGGGATAGATCTGCAAGTGATGGAAAAGAAGAATTGGAGCAACCGGACCCAGGAAATACCCTGGCAAAGACAGACACATTATCAAGCAATAAAACATCATGTTCTAGGTATTTCCTAACTTTGCTTGTTGATATTTGTTTTCCTTATTGTTCATGGTAAAGTGTATATATACTGTCTGTACCTGAAACTGTGCCTTTCTGTGTTTGTGGTAAAGTTACACCTGGTCACATTAGATCTCTTTAGTTGTTTTAGCTTGGCTGATTTTTGAATAGCAAAAGTATAAGTACAGAAAATGATTTAAGAGGCTAATGCTTCTGAATTAATATAGTGGCAATAGATTTGTTAACTGTGGGACTAACTTGTATGCTAAAGTAGTAGCATATAAAATATAGAAGGTATTTATTTGAAATACTGCAAGTAGTAGTAGTATTACTGTGAATAACTTCCTTCAGATTTTCCTGATAAGTTAAGCTAAAAAGCATTTTAAGTGTCAGGGTGTCAGATAGTGTTATGTAAGTATGTGGAATTTAATTGTTTCAGAAAGATGGACAAGCAAATATTCCTGTGTGGTATATAGAAGAAGGCAGCTGTGATTCAGTTGGAAACAGGATTTGGAGTTTAATCAAGTTTAAAATCAAGTTTAATTCTCTTTTTCTCATGTGCTCATGTCACTTATTTGCATAATGAACGTCTTATGGAAAGGTGATGAATTTGATTTTAATGTTTAATTTTTGTAGTGTAACAAAAAAGAAATAGTTTTAAGAATAGTGTGTATTTGCAGAGAAAACTTGTGTACTAAATCAGTACTGCCTGACTAGCCAGAAACAACTGGATGAGTCTCCAGTAGTTTTGGCTTATTATATAAAAACTCCTTGTTTTCTGCTTTTGTAGTGTTTATGAAATTCACCTTTTCTTTTATTGTAAGACAAGAAATTCTTTGCATGATGTTAAATCTGTTTAAGAAAAAAGAAGAATTTGAATGGACAGAGAGGTGCACAAGTAGTTCTTGATCCTGGCACACGGATAATTTGTGTGTGTTGCGTGACCTCGTTAGCGTCTCCCATGTTCTTGTTCAGTCCTTTGTCATAGTATAGCCTGCGTGTTGTTTCACAGGGAAATGAGAAGTTCAGCTTTGGAGTGTGTTTAGTCAGGCTGAGGGTAAGATCTCCCAGAATTACTCCTGCAGTGGATTAGATATTTCTACACCTTAGACTTTGTGACTCTGTTTTTCCAGATGTTGCCCAAATGGTTATTGCCCTGCAGGGTTTGCCAGTTAAATGCAGTGAAGAAACTCCTGGCTAGAATGACTCCTGGCTGAGCTCAATTGGAGCCTATTGAAGTGAAGCTGGAGACTTGCTCAGCTTGCAGCACTTGTTTTTTTTCATCCAGACCTCACTCAGGATCTGGACAACCCACAGTTCACTCCTGCCTGCCCAGTGTTGTGCTTGTGGTTTCTACAGAGCTTCCTCTGGAAGGAGGGGGCTGTGGTGAGCTGGAAGAACCTGAGCTGCGTCTGCCTTGCAGGTCAGGCACAGGCTGTGGAAATGGAAACAAACATTCAGAATTGGGCACGACTGCAGAAGCTTAAGAAGTGATGCATAGCTTATTTTTCTGTATAGATAGAAAACAGTATTATATGTAGTTAGGTTCTTACCCTTCTTCTGAAACACCACACTTTTTTTAAGCAAATGCCAATGCTTTACTACATAGCAACAAATAATGTGATTTTTTTTTTTTTTTAATTGTCTCTCTCGGACTGAAAGATGTTTCCTTTAAATGCCTTGCTATCCTTTAGGAAGCCTGCCTTCCTTCTCATTTCTGTTTCTTTATGGAGCTGAGCTATTACATGTAGGAAAGCTGTATTTATTTATTTATTTATTTATTTATTTATTTTTACAGTTACTGAGCTAATTTATCAGTAATGTGAGCCTTACTTAGGTCTGGAAAACCTTATAGCTTTTGCTTACATTGAATTTTTTTTCCAAATTCTTTTGTGCTAATTCTTCTCCTTAGCAGTACTTAATATTGTTGTGTTTGAGGTAGTATATGATCTTTCTTAGAATTAATTGCAGTGAGGTCTTTTGTTCTTTTCAGAATTTTGAAAATTCTTTTGAAAATTCCCAGGTGTGGGTTTTTGGGTTTTTTTTTTATTTTTTTTTTAATTCTGAATAATTTATAGGCTGCTTCTATGTTTCATCCAGAAGTTTTAGATCTTGCAAAACACTGTACTCTTCTTACAGTCTTGTTCATTCAGTTGCAAGTAAATCTTCACGGACATGTATACTTGGATTAATAGGTGTTGCTAGTTCAGTTCCTTATCTCTCACACTGATACTGTACTTTTTGGGTATTATCACTTCTAAAACACACAGAGTTTCTTCAGCCTATAAATCAAAGTGTTTTTGATGGTTGTGGCACAGGTTAATTAAAAGTGCTGATTGGATATTCGAGAGATCTCCCCAGAGGGAAGTGTCCATCCTGCTAGTGTTTGCTGAAAATCAGACTTCATAGTGTGACTGCTTCAGAGTTTAATTAGAGACGAGGTTAAAATGTGTCACTTGTCTCAAAAAGTTCTGACTTTGTCTCCAAAAGTTCAAGCAGTAACACCTCTAAAAAATGAAGTAATAAATCTTATTGTCTTGGATGAATTATTCCCACTGTGTGTCTTAATCACAGAATGGTAGAGGTTGGAGGGGTTTTGGAGAGCATCTAACCCAGTGCCCTGCTCAGGCAGGCGCATTGAGGACGCTGTCCCCAGCCTTGTCGAGGTGGCTTTTAAGCATCTCTGAGAATGGAGACTCCACAGCCTGTCCGGGCAACCTGTTCCACAGCTCTGTCACCTTCACAGGAAAAAACATATTTTCTCGTGGAAAAGTGGAGCTTCCTGTGTTTCATTTTGTGGCTGTGTCCTCTTTACATCCTCCCTTCAACTCTCAGCCATTCCTCATATGAGAGACACTCTAGGCTCTTAGTCATCTTAGTTGCCCTTCTCTGAACTTGCTCCAGTGGCTCCCTGTCTGTCTTCTCCTGGGGAGCCTGGATTTGGACCCAGCACTTCAGAGGTGACGTCACTAGGGCTGAGGGGCAGGATCATCTCCTTGACCTGCTGGCATTGCCCTTCCTAATGTAGCCCAGAATACAAAAATGACACTAGCTCAAAAAAACTCTATTTTTTTTTTCAAATCCTACATGATTTAATCATATTTAGTACTTATTGGATGTTTCCATCTCCTTTTGATAAGAGACCAGTATTTTAAGTTGGGTTATGTCACTTGTGTAAACCATTTTACTCGAGTTGATTGGTTTTTAATTTTTTCTAGCTTTAGAGAAAAAAGAACTTGTTTGTCTATTCACAATAATTTTTAGAGAGCCCCTTGTTGTTATAAGAGCTCATACCCTTATATTTTAATCTTAAAACAATGATATAGGGCTATTACTAGTTGTAGCTTCTTAATTTTCTTTGGAAATTCTAGTGCATCAGCCACAGTATCTTTATAAACAGAGAGTGAACTGTGAAAAGCTAAATACAGGAATACAGATTAGGCTTCAAGAGATGAACAACTCTTTGGGTCACAAGAGGAAAACTGGGAATGAGTGATTTTTATTGGAGCTGGGAGGTAAGAAACAACCACTAAAGCTGTAAAGAAGAGTTAAGGAGTAGGTGAAGATAAAGAAGAGTTAAAGATTGGTCCTTCTGTTCTCCTTGGTTGTAGCTTGCTTATGCCTTGATACTATATATATTTTTCTTGCACTCAAAAATGTTCAGTGGATAGTGCTTTCATTTTCATGGTATCAGAAGTAAAAGAAAAGATACCTAATTAAAATTTATTTCTTGCTTTGAGACCTTTTTGTAGCTTTTGTAAAAGAGATTTGTAACAAAACAGCAGCTTCTGACTGCAAATGTTCCTGTAATATTGTAATAAATTATTTTGACAGTGTCTGCATATACACTGGTTCAGTGGATATCTGATATAATAATTATTCAGGTGAATAGAGTGGTTTTTCTATGGATTTAGTGCTGCTGGTGTTTTACAGGCCTACGTTAAAGGAGGAGGTGCCTCAGATTCTTAGTGAAGAGGAGATGAACAAACTGGGAGCCAGGATTGTGAAAGCAGAACTCATGGGAGACATGGTAATGTTTTTGAAAGGTTGTCATGATTCTTTTATTGCATTTTTTCTTTAAAGCTCAAAGCGTTTTAGTCTAAAACAGGAGGTTGAGTAAAGTGGGTATTGAATTCTGTGAAATGTGCTCAGACAAAATTTGAAGATACTGTTTTTCCTGTAACTTATGCTTTAAATGTCATTGTCCATAAACTAGAGTAGATGATTCGGGTCCTGAGATCTGTAGGTTTGTAAGCATGTTCCAAACCAGTCATTCTCTGCCTATTTGTAGGATTTAACGCCTTTCTGTTAGGCAGGGAGCAGATGAAAACAGCAAAAGTTCCCAGTCTCTTGCAGAGTAGGCAGTGTCTCAGAATTCTAGTTATTTTGTCACCTTTGTCTCAAGAAGATGCTTGTGATCCATACTTCTGCTGTATGCATATAGATCACTGCATTAGGATATGGAAATAGCAGATTGAAAGGATGTCTGTGGTACACCCAACTCTGCAAAATGAAATCACCTGTAGAGTGCTTTTTAGAAGGCTCCCCAGATTGTGTCTTTCCTTTTCTAAATAAATGGGAATCCATGAAACTGAAGTTAATGGCTGCAGATAGAATCATACAATCATAGAATCATTAAGGTTGGAAGGGACCTTTAGAGATCATCTAGTCCAATCCCCTGCACATGCAGGATTACCTAGAGCGTGTGGCACAGGATTTTGTCCAAGTGCAATCCAAAACGCATCCAAGTGGGTTTTGAAGATCTCCAGAAAAGGAGAATCCACAGTCTTTCTTGGCAGCCTGTTCCAGGGCTCTGTCACCTTCACTGCCAAGAAATTTTTCCTTATGTTCCTTTGGAACTTTTGATGCTTTAGTTTCTGGCCATTTCCTCTAGTCCTGTCAGTGGCCACCACTGAAAAGAGGCCAGCCCCATAATCCTCACTCCCTCCCTTGAGGTATTTATAGACACTGATCGGGTCTCCTCTCAGCCTTCTCTTCTCCAGGCTGAAAAGGCCTGACTCTCTCAGCCTTTCATCATAGGGCAGATGTTCCAGGCCCCTGATCATCCTTGTGGCCCTGTGCTGGACTCTCTCCAGCAGCTCCACATCCCTCTTGTACTGGGGGCCCAGAACTGGACACAGTGCTCCGGATGTGACCTCACCAGGGCTGAGTAGAGGGGCAGGATCCCCTCCTTCGACCTGCTGGAGACGCTCTTAATGCACCCCAGGATCTATTGGCCTTCCTGGCCACGAGGGTACCCTGTGAACTAATGGTCGACTTGTCGTTCACCATGACGCCCAGGTACCTCTCTGCAGAGCTGCTCTTCATTAGGTCAGTCCCCAGCCTGTAGTGGTATCTGGGGTTGTTCCTCCCCAGATGCAGGAGCTTGCATTGGCCTTGTTGAATTCATAAGGTTTCTCACGGCCCAGTTGTCCAGTCTGTCCAGGTCCTTCCGGATGGCAGTGCAGCCCTCTGGGATGTCGGTTACTCCTCCCAGTTTGGTATCTGCAAACTTGCTGAGGGAGCACTCTGTGAACAGGACTGGGCCTAGGACTGACCCGTGGTGACCACTGCTAACTACAGGCCTCCAACTAGCCTGCACTGATGATCACAACCCTCTGGGTTCTACCATCCAACCAGTTGTTAATCCANATGATCACAACCCTCTGGATTCTACCATCCAACCAGTTGTTAATCCACCTCAGCATCCACTCATCTAACCCACACTACCGGAGCTTGCCCAAGAGGATGCTGTGAGGGGGGCCGTCAAAAGCCTTGCTGAAGTCCAGGTAGNCGCCGTCAAAAGCCTTGCTGAAGTCCGGGTAGATGACACTACTGTTCTTCCCTCATCTACCCAGCCAGTCATTCCACATAGAAGGCTGTCAGCTTAGTCGAGCATGATTTCCCCTTGGTGAATTCATGCTGACTACTCGGCAATGGTAGCAAGTTCAGTGAAGGGCTGCTGAAATGGCTGGAGGCTGGAGTACTTACCCTATGAGGAGATGTTTCCATCTTTGCTTAGTCATCTACTTATGCATATCCCAAAGCAAAATGCAGCGGTTTGCAGCACAGACACTTTCCTTAACCCCAGCAGAATGGAGAGGACAGAGAGAGAGATAGAAAGCAAGTGAGAACTTTCTCAGAGCAAAGATCACTAAGACCCATCCACCTCCATTTCACCTTGGTCCTGCTAGAGATTTCCTTCCTGGCCAGTCCCGCACTCCTACTCCCATGTCCTGGGCGCTGAAGCAAAGATGTAACCTTACTGTCAGAGGTTTGTTTCAGACAGCAAACTGAAAGACGAAGAACCTCAGTTTCGAAACATACGGAATTTTGGAAGTTTTTTTTTTTTTAATTTCTTTTTTTTTATTTTTATTACTTTAGTATGATTGTACTGGGTTATTTACATGTAGCTTTTTTTTTCTGTGGAGGTTTAAAAAGAATAGTTGAAAGAAAATAATCTTTCAAAACTAAACTAAAACAGTGCAAAACTAAAGTCTTGCACTGTTTTTAACACTTGTGCTCTCTTGTCTACCTCTTCATTACATAAATCTAGAACCTTGGTTTTGATGAGCCAAGTTCAGCATTGGTGTGCTAAGAATTCAAAGTCAGGTGACAGCCTATTAACATTTATGCAGTCATTTATGCTCTGACTACTGTCCCAGTCTCACTGGTTGGTCTCCAGTCATTCTTATACTTGCTCCCCACCCAAAATAAGTCGTTTAATCAATGTCAAGCAACAAACTGAGATTCAGAATTCATTTGTGCTCCATGAGCTTCTTTGAGACAACTATGCAGTTACATAATCATCTGCTCTAATATGTGGAAATGACATATTGAGGAAAAAGGTGAGAATTTGCTGTTGGTGATTTATATTTTAAAACTGTAATTTCAGAATCTCTTTGTGTGTATATACATATACATATATAGAGACAGTATAATTTGAGAAAGGTGATATGCTTTATGTAGTCAGGCTTCCTTATTAAGCTTTCTTAAGCAAGCATTTATTAGCATACCTGCCTTTGTTGTTGTATTTTTAATGATGATATTTTTTTTATCTTCCTCTGTATTGAAAACTTTTTGAATTTTATCTCCACTAAGGAAGGAATTGTGTGAATGATATTGGCATGTTTTCTTTAGTCTTCTCTGCTGTAAGAGTTAAAGCTATATAAAGCATTGAAAATTGAAGCTGTTACTTGTGATATAAAGGAATCTAAAAGCTTAAGTAGTTGAACTAATTTGATACTACCACTTTCTTTGAAGGAGTTGGCTTCAAAACTTCAAGCAGAGCTTGAGAACGCACGGAAATTAAGGGAGAATCAAAACCAAGTTCCAGCAAAGACTGGCAGAGCGGTAAGGAAATATATTCTTCTCTTCGTGCTAGCAAAATGGTATATTGTAAGTATATAAAACATACTTACAAAAATGTAAGTTGTGGCATCCAGTGAGGTGTTACTTAACTACAGTTGTTCTTTGTGGTGGCAAAGCTTTCTCTAGTAACTTCATCTGTCCTAATAACTGTAATAGTTATTTTTTATAGTATATTTAATAGTTATTTTTTCTCATAGTGTTTTCTCAGAAATGATACTTAGGCCTTTCATTAAAAGTAAAACTAAAAAGTGTGATGCAGTGACAGGTTGCCCAGGGAACCTGGACCCTAGAGTATTTTGCCTTTCAAGCTCTGCAGTAGCTAACATATTCACCGAGGCAGGTGGTCTGTACCTTGCAAATCTTACCAGGATTTGGTGCTGGCTGTTGTGTAATTCACATATGTCTAAAGAACCTGTCACCTTACCTATCCTTTTTAAGGGGTGGCATTCAAGGAATGCATAGTAGCCTCCTTTCATACTAGTTCGATATATCTATAAAGGAAACAGCGTGCCTTCCTTTATGGACTATGTGTTCGTAACTGGGGAGGAGATTTAGGCTGAACTGTATTTTTTTCATCCAGTGTGTTACTAAGCCAGTTCTAAACTTAAAATTCAGCGGTAGGTTATCATCCCAGTTTGAAGAGCCTATTATTTTTTTTTTTTTTAAAAGATTGATGACAGACATCTTACATTGACCAATATTTCTCCTGTCATCAGAAGAAGGACTAATATGGGAGCTAATATATGTTGTTGAATACATCATGACAGTCATGTCGAGGTGCAAGTGTAAGATAAGAAAGCTTTCTATGTTAATGCCTGGTCTTAAAAAATATATGAAAAGACCTATTCCTTAGAAACTGAATACAAGTTCTGGGCAGTCGAAGTCTTAACTGTATTCTATTTTCTATCTTTTTATAAAAACATTTTTTTTAATACCATGGAGTTGATACAAAAGTACAAAATGTAAATGCTACCAAAATCTTGGAAGGGAGAAATCATTAACTAAAAGAAAAGTGAGAAGCTGCTTAGCATGATGACTGTCTTCCTCGTGCTCTTCATCCGGAGGACACTTGATCCCATAGCTTTTACTTTTACCAAGTGATAGACTGCTCTGCAAAGAATATTGTCCTCTCAGTCTGTAGAAACATTGAAGTCAGGAATGAGCAAGAGATTGGGATTCCAGAAGGATAAATGGATAAAGAAGAATGTGAGTCTGCATCCTTCTGGATGCTGCCTGAAATGAGTTCTGATCTCTCTCCTCTGTACTGTCACCTTAAAAAATGAATAGGCCAGGAGGAATGTTACTGAAGAAGAAAGGCCTATTACAGACTTGCTGGCTTGAAATACCAGCCTGCTGCCCTAAAACCTCCAAGGGATTAACTTGCTCATTTCTATTCCTGAATATACCATATGATATTTATGATTTTTGTTTCATTTGTGTGCTTGTACGTCTTCAGCTTTACGCTCCAAGCTGAGTCTGGGGGCCTGACAGGTCATGTCTACTCCATGTCCTACATTACCCTTTAAATCAACTGGAGAACAAAAATTCTGTGAGTTCTCCCTAGCTTTTCTCCCCAAGCTCTTTTACGTTTTCTCCTGTGGGAGTTTAAACCCTCATTGACCACTTAGCGTAGTGACTGATGTAAGCTCCTTTGAAGGATTGAAGGGTTTAAAAACAAGTCTTCTACCTCTGAAGCCAGCCTATGGATGCTGAGTATCTCTACAGCTTTGCATTTCATGTTGAAATGTTGAAATGTTCTGTGTATCCCAGGGTCAACATTTTGGATAATTAAATTATTTCAAGCCTAGTTTTTAGCAAAATTCTCCCCAAACCACTTAAACCTGTGGGTTTACTTGAAATCACCTTGGATTTGATTACTGCCAGGGCTCCCTTTCAAGAGGTTGTATGGCTTCCTGTGGATTTTGGAAGACCTGCTGTGTTGTCCTTATGGAATTGCCTGGCTCATGGGCTCTTTCCTGGCTACTTCCAGCCCAAGTGTGAACTGCTGAGTGTGAGCAGTCCAGCCTGTGAAGCTGAGGGTTGCTCTGAGAGGCTAATTTTTGAAGTTGGTGGATTTGATACTGTTAGCATCAATCTTTCTGTAGCCTTTCCTGCCCTAGAAATAGTGTCAATCAGTTCAGGCAACTTTGTCCTCCAAAAGGTACCTAAAACAGTTTCCACAGAAGCATTTTTCTGAAAGTGTCCTCCCGGTATCTTTGCCTCAGCTTCACCACGAAAAACACTGAAGATTTTGTTTCAAGGCTTGTCTCTCTCGGGTTCCTCGAGGCAGCAGCGTCCTGAAAAGTCCTGAAACGTGGCTGTGCCTTGTTCTCCTTTCTAGTGTGACAGGCAGAGACACAATTCAGGAAATGGTGAAAGTAATTCGAGGTCTCCCTGGACTTTTCTGTTTACTTTTCTGCTACTTTTTCTTTTCTTCCTTCCCTGCTTCTCTCCTCCCTCTTCTTTGTTTGATTTATTGAACACAAATCAATTCCCTGATTCAGTTGACTGCTGCTGAATGAAGACTTGTGTTAAGGTAGATGGGGGTCCATGGGTGGCCGAGGTTTGTAAAGAGGGCAAGATCAATTTTTTTGACAGCAGTATTGGTTTATTCTGCCTTCAAATGAAGGTACAGACTGTAGGTACAGACAAAAAAGTACAGACTGTAGGTAATGTGAAGTGATGGTTTAAATTCTGCTTTTTACATTTTCTTGTAAGACTAGTATTGAATCTAGCTTGTTTAATTTGGTTTGGAGAAGAATTCCACCCAAAACCACCCCAGCATTGTTTAAAAAAGTGATTTTGAAATGCTGGTGTTTGGTGTTAAATACTGTATCTCTATCTGCCTTATGTATATTTCACCAGGCTTTTACAAGTTCTGATAAGATGATTTTGTGAGTGGTTTTCCTTTTGGCTTGAGTCATCCTCAGCTTGCTATTTACATATATACATATTTACGTATATATCCATTTACAACTTGCAAGTGGGGAATTCCCTCTGGAAGTGGGTTTTTAAAGGATAACTTACTTTCAGCAACTTCTGAACAGATGCGCTGTCCTAAGTATTTTCATACTTAGCTGTACTAGCAAATCTGAGAAACATCCTGATTATCACGTGTCGTGCCTGAATATGTGGTTAAGAAGCTACAAGTTTTCAACTCTATAGTAAGAAAAGATTGTGAGAGAATGCAGCTGCATATTGGGCTTCCATAAATTAAGAAGGCTTCTCAGGTTTGTGAATTAGAACAGACTAGGTAAGAAGGATAATGAAGTGAAAGGTACCTCTATTATTTTTAATTCTCTTCACACCTCTACAGCTATGTCAATAGCTGGTGTCCTTAAGAGCCTCACAGATTACTTTCTGCATTGGTAGCAATAAATAAATGCTCTGATCCTAATTTTGAACATGAAGTTAGAACAGTCTAAGTTTAACTTCTCTAGAGACCAAACAAGCGTGACTTCTGGCACATTGGATTAAATATTTCTCATTGAACAGATCCTATGGATATATCTATTGCAAATGAAAAGTATCAAGAGTATGACTGAAAGCAGCGGGTACCAAAGGCGTTAAGTGTCCTAGCAGCTTTTTTTGGTCAGCCTGCAGGACGTTTACTTGTTTGAAGGTAGCACCTTCTGACCTGGAGGCTGGAGCTGCTCTGTGTGTGGTGCCATTGGGCACCATGTGCTCCCCTCCATGCGGGCAGGTTCCAGCTTGGGGAGTCGCTGTGTTGCTCAGCGTCAGCAGGATCTTGCCTCCAAGTGTTTTTAATCCTCAAACTCTTTCATTCGTGAATGTAGGGGACTTGAAGAAGTAGTAACCTTAAGCTTGTAGGTCTTAACATTTTAGTAGGATTTCGTAGGATAAAGTATTGTGTTAAATTTGGGACCTTACTTGCTGTCATATTTAAATGCATGGGTCAAATAGATGCAATTGTAGTGAATACATATACTATTTCAAAAATAGTATATGTACATGGACTATTTCAAAAATAATGACGTGAAAGCATAGTTTGTGCTTGTTTTGCTTTTATGTTGGAGCAGAAAGCAACCTTCAGAGTCAGTGGAAATCAAAAAAGCTGTCCAAATATGCAAATATACTCTTTATATTCAAATATGCTTTTTATAAAGCAGTGTACTCTGAGTTAAATATTTTATATTCATAACCTCAATTGAAGTTAAGCGTCATTTAGCTTATACTTTGATGCTTATGTCCAAATTTACATGGACATTTTGAGGAAAAACAAGATTGCACATTGAGCCCTATCAGAGAAGGTTGCTGTACATAGTTTCACATTTAGAATAGGCGAAAACAGTAAAATTGAGTATTGAATGTAAGGAGATGGCAGTAAATTGGGGGGGCTTCAGCATTTAAAAAGTAGGTTCTACATATTCATGATTTACTTTTTAAGTATGGTTTCTATTTCTGATATCTGAAAGTGTTATACATAACTGTCTATTTTTGTTTATGAGGATGCAGTATCAGCTGTTGTCATAACTGAATTGTCACTCATGCTTTTATTCAATACTTTTACTTAGCAAAACACACCTGGAACACTAGCACCCTTTTAGATGCAGATCTATTGCAGTGTTTTTTTTGGTGGAACAAGGATTAGGAGGTGAGAACTTAAGTATGTAAGATAGAGTTAAAACAAATGAATAAAAGGTGGTTCTTCATAGAATTGTTGCTACAGGTTAGGGTGGATAGGTTTAAGTAGATTCAAGAAGAAATTGGATGAGTTCATGGAAAATAAACCCCTTGAGGATTGTGCAGAAATGATGTCTGACTCTCTTAAGTCCCTGAGTTGCAAATGCTTAGAAACTAGAAGTAGTCAGGAAAAATGTTGCATATTTCCTTTAAAAAAAAATAAATAAAAATTTGACAATGCGTTCACTTTTGACCACTGTGGGAGAGGGAAGGTTGGGCTTTAGTCTGAGCCAGTTTGTTGCTTTCATGATTTTACTGATGACTAGAAGTGTTGTTTTTCTTTTTTTTTTTTTTTTAACAATAATTCTAAATAACTTACTGTATGCATTATTTGTGTGCTTTGCCTTTGTTGGTTCTTTTTAATTTTTCCCCTGTTGATGCATTCACTTTTGACCACTGTGGGAGAGGGAAGGTTGGGCTTTAGTCTGAGCCAGTTTGTTGCTTTCATGATTTTACTGATGACTAGAAGTGTTGTTTTTCTTTTTTTTTTTTTTTTAACAATAATTCTAAATAACTTACTGTATGCATTATTTGTGTGCTTTGCCTTTGTTGGTTCTTTTTAATTTTTCCCCTGTTTTCTCGCAGTACCTTTCTTGTGGTCTCTGTGTAAGGATAGTATTTAATTTGCTAAGCCGAGTCATCTGCTTGTGTTACTAAAAACTAATTTAGTAACTTTTTGTCTTTTTTTTTTTTAATCAGGAATTATTTAGACATGATTTTAAAAAAAAAAAGGAGTGTTCAAGAGTCCATTCATGGTTGGAGGATGAATAAAGTATAAATTCATTCTTCAATTTGGTGTTAATTTTAGCTCAAGGAAAAAAAAATAAACTTCTCGACCTTCTCCACAGCATCTTGCTGGACTCCATAGTACTTAATCAGCATGCAGGAAGCAGAAGGTGGTCTCTGCTGAATGATTGCTGGAGGTGGCTCCAGCCATACAATACTGAAGGACTGTATTGCAAAATTAATACAAGGCAAAAATTCTACACAGAGAGAGTGGTGAAGCATTGGAACAGACCACTTAGGGAAGTGGTTGAGTCGCTGTCCCTGGCTGTGTTCAAGAAACGTATGGATAAGGCCCTTAGGGACATGGTTTAGCAGCCATGGTGGTGATGGGTTTGTGGTTGGACTTGATCTTGAGGATCTTTTCCAGCCATTATGATTCTATGAGCATAGCAAATCTTCATTTGAATAAGTGAATTTTCTATGAAAATGCAGCAACTTTCAGCCTAGTATGATCTGTGTAAAAAAAAAAAAATATATATATATATATATATATATAAACCCCAGAGTAAATGTATAAAGTCGTGTTTGATTTTAGCATAAGGTAGAGCAAAAGACCTCAGAATGAAGTCTGCCAAAAATTTTCTGTTGAAGCTTTGTGGTGCTTCTGTAAAGCCTTTTGGCTACCAAGAGGGCAGGGAAGATTCCTGGAGAGTTCTGCTCTTATCTTTTACCATGTGAGGTGTATTGCTTTACAATAGGCATCTGATCAATGTTTTCCTGCTTTACGGGAGAACATTTTTGCTAGGCTACGTGTTGCCTTTCTGAGAGTAACACTCTCCAGTCCATTTCTTGTGAATCTCATCTCAGAGTGTTATAGTGCAAATAAATATTATTTCATTTTTAGCCAATTTTAGCACATAAGCAGAGCTCATCTTTTAATGCAGATTTCCTTAATGTCAGGAACTTAACGCGCCTCACATACCTCTGTTGTTGTTATTGGCTTTATTTGTTTTAACTTCTATTAAGAAAAAATTAAGAAGGGTCTTTTAATCCTTCCTCCCACAAATGATAGGTGAATACAAGTTTTAGGGTGTTCAGTTTTGAATCCTTGGAGGCTTTAGAAATGCACACGAGGAGAGAATTCAATTGGAATCTAGCTTGGCATACCTTATTTTTTTTGTTTAAATGAGCATAATACAATTTTCAGAATGGAAACTGCATATAACTCATTTGAGGTTCATTTAACCTTCAAATCTGTACATTTCTCTACTTTGCATACTGTTATGCATAGTCCTGAATTAACAGGGACCGGAAGGAATATACTGTATTATGTGGGTGGGATTTGGCCAGTTTAAAAGCATTCTTGGACAGGCAACCTGGTGCAGTGGATACTTCTGGAGGCAAACAGAAAGGTAGAACCTCTTGGATGCTTCTGAACTTCTGTTGGTTCTGGCACAGCCTCAATAAATACGTATTTTGAGCCATGAAACGTGTACTAATAGCTTATACCCAAAACAGATTTTAAAAATGGAAACTGTAAACTAGCAATGTATTTTGTAAGTTCAAGCAATAAAGCACAATTAGCGTGTTACAGTTAGATCTTAAATGGAGAATCGGATCAACCAATGTTAGTTGAGACCACTTGATCTTTAGTGTAATAACAGATTACGTGTCTTTAGCTATTGCTGCCAACATAAACCAACAACAATGTTTTAATGAAATAGGCTATTTAAGAAGACTAATTAAACTATATGCCCATATTTATAAATTGAGTTAAGACATTTGGCTTTTGGCCATCGCATCTGGCTAATGAGATGATTTCAGCTCATGGGAGTTTGCTGTGTATATCTGTGCATGGGATTTTTATTGAGTTTCTTTGCTAATATTGAATTACCAGCCTTGGAGATTGGCATGTTCTGCTTGCGTCTAGGATGGATACATTAATGTAGGTTAATGTAACTATGTTAATACATATGTGACTGGTTTAGTTTCCTTTTTCTGTTTTGACAATGAGCACAGGGAATTGCTTCTACATCAGAAGTCTAGAACACCTTCTTACTTTTTCAAGGCTTTTCTGCTAGTATCGTCAAAAATAACAGCTGTGAATGATGATTTGAGGGTTTTAATACTAGACTGGACTTCTTTCATGTCTTCTGGATTTTCATGACTTCTAGGCTTTTCTTTCATGAAGAATACCAGATTGCACTAGATTGGTAACTCCAACTTTTGATTGCTCTGTAGCATCTAATGACCGACACTCTCCTTGTGCTTTAAGTTTTCTACACATATTCTTTTAATGGAATAATTTGTTTTGAGATTGTACATGTCCTCCCAGAAAAAATGTGTTATTAAACTCTCCGTGATGCCTGAAGGAATATTTTTTGCTTGGGGTAATCTGTTGCTTTATAGTCATAAACTTATCCTAGAATATCTCATTTTTGATGCTGCAGTCTTTGAAAATGTCATACAGTTACTTAGTAAATCTCTTCAGTGTAGTGAATAAGGGGCCTGAACATCTTTGAAATTTCTTACAGTGCTTTTTATTCTCTCAGATACTACTTTACATATGCAGAATTTTTCTTACTATATTTTTAGTGTCTTATACTGCATTTCTGGTTTTGATAAGATGAAAGAGGAACTTGTGAACATTTGTGAAGTAATATGCTGTTGTTCTTTTTGTGATGAGAATATACATGGTTTGTTTCCAGTGTTTGTGCCATAGAAACACACCATCTAATCACTGCATTCTTTTGTGTTTTTTTGTCTTGCAACCTATGGCTTCAATGGCTCTATTACCCGATCCTAAATGACTCATTATTTCAAAGTGTAGCCATCAGTTTAAAATAACAAACTATCTTTAAACTCTTTTTTTTTCCCAGAGTATATTTACAAGGTTATGACAGCGCTTACTTACACCCACTTTTATTTTTTGTCAGACTCAATGGTCTTTTTAGTTGTTCTCTCTACTGGTCATGGTGCTAGGTCTGATCTTGCCTCCAGAGGCTGGGCATGTGATTCTTGCTGAACTTTTGTTGTTCTACTCTTACAGTTTGAGGTGTGTATCCTTGTATGTTCTGCTCACAAGATATTATTCTGATTACCCTTAAATATCAAAGTTACAGTAAGAAAATAAGCATTGAAAATGAATAGAAAGATTTTTTGAATGCAGCAATGTTCAGAAGCATTCAGTTTGAGGAGATGAATGAGAAGGTCAAAATAGTTGTTCTGAAAAATGATCGGTTTAGGTAAAATAACCTTTTCCTTAATATAAGAACAAAGAATTGTTGATTTTAAAGGGCAACCGATTTTACATAAATTATATTTTTACATAGCATGTTATTAACCAATGTCACTTGCCAGTTTAAAGCAAAAGATAGAGGCTAAACAATATTTATATATGTATCTAATTTTATAATGATTGTTTTCATTTATAGATAGGAGCTATGATGATTTTGAGTCTCATGCTTTATCATAGCACTAGCAGTACGTGTTAAAGTTGCTCTTCTGTAGGCTAGTTAATTGCTGTGTTACAGCCCACATTAGATTTTATAATGTGTCTCCTACCTGTTAAATCACTGTTAAATGCCAGGTGCTGATTAAGGCAGCTTGCCTGACCAGCTGTCTCATCTGTTGAAACTGCTTCTCTATCCCATACTTTATGTATTAACCTAATGCCTTATGAAGTTAATAGTGTTGTTTATTACTATTTATTTACTGAGCCATTCTTGAAATAATAAAATTTTAAGCTAGATTGAAGTTTGCTTTTGTTTCCTCATGCTGATATTTCCTTTTTCTTTTTTTTTCTGCTATAGGAAACCAAAATGAAAGATGTTAGTGTAGTGCCATGCTCTTGTTACAGACATGTGACCATTTTAACTTCATCTTGGTCTTGTTATGGAGAAAGCTGCAGCCATTGATTTTATAGGCATTGCCGTAGAAGTTGACAGTTCCGTGATTCGTTAAATAACAGATTTTCAAGGGTAATTTAGAGGCAGTGAAACTTATGTCATGTTATAAGGGTAGGGAATAGACTCAATTATCACTGGTGAGATCTGCTTTTAGAAGCAGACTTTGGTCTACAAAGGATTGACTCAACCCCTTGATAACTAACAGTCATATGTAAAAACAGCCTGTGAACTGAACAGGGGCTGTTTGAAATAGGAGAATAGAAAATTGAAGAGAGGAGGAAGCGGCAAGTGAGGGAAACAGCATGTGATATGTCCAGTTCAATGAGAAGTGCTGGAGGCTTTCTTGGTACTTGATATAATAAATACAGGACTGATTTATTTTCCAACAGAGAAATAAGTGGTAGTGAATTCACAGTATTTTCATTGGCCATGGACAGTGAGAGAAAGGAAGCAGGCAGCGTGCTTGGATCAGCTTCTGAATTGTTCCAGGTCGTAGCTAGAGTCTGGCTGGGTTGCTCTGCTTAGGGCTTTTGTTGAGCTTATTATTTCTTGATTACATTATACTTAGGTTACGTTAATGTAGCTTTTGGTGGAGATTTGCAGGAAACTCTTAGCTTGTGCAGTATGCAGC
The DNA here is from genome assembly GCA_013389825.1 of Crypturellus undulatus. Classification (NCBI taxonomy): domain Eukaryota; kingdom Metazoa; phylum Chordata; class Aves; order Tinamiformes; family Tinamidae; genus Crypturellus; species Crypturellus undulatus. The sequence goes on from VWPW01021500.1 coordinate 244,386, forward strand.
TTTTGGTTGGCTCACTAACTAAAATAATTAAGAAACGTTAATGTGGATTTTTTTTTGGTGGTTATTATTTCTAGCTCTGGTATCTGCCTATTCTACAGTATATCAACTCTTAAAAGTGTTTTTCCTTTATATTATTACCTATGAGCACTGAAAACAGTTCCACTTTAACAGGACCTCTCTCTCATGCCTGTCTTGCTTCCCCTGTTCGTTCAGCTTCTCAAGAGTCAGTCTGCTCCTCGCATTGAACTGCATACCTGGCGGCAGAGCTTTTTCATTTCCACCTGTTAAATTATGGAACAGATCTCTGGAGACTTGCAGTCTTTTTCAGACTTCCTTTTATTTATTTATGTGTTTATTTTAGAGCATTTGTCATTGGAAAACAGACTTCTCTGTGCGGTTATGTTCAATTGTGTTAATTGTGCATAACATTCTGTAGACTTGTTGAGAATTACCCCGAGTACTGTGCCTGGTTAATCACTTTAAAGAAGGAACATGGATTTCTAATAGAAAAATAGTAGCTTACTGTATTCATTTGAAGGAAGTTGTACATACAGAGTGCTAACTTTTAAATTTCAGCCCAGTGTTTGGTGGTGGGTTTACTTTTATGATGTTGCACTAGCAATATCAAGTATTGCAATGTTATCCTCATTGCTTATTGCTGTGAATTGCTTGCTGCTAGCAGATACAGACAACTTTGAAGGAACTCTCACAGGGCAGCATTTACCAGGAAGCTGAACAAGTGATTTATGAGGCAAAACTATTTTCTTTTTCTTTATTTTTTTCCCAATTTCTTCAGCTGTTCTTCCTGCTTATTGCAGTAGCAAGCTTTAGTTAGTCGTAGGCTGAGCATTACAATAGTCACTGTTAATCACCTGTTTTTTCAGATGTAGAAGAAAACTCTGGCAGCTTCACTAGTTACCTCTTCATTGTGCTAGCTGTAATTCTCCATTTGCATTTATATGTCATCTCAAAGTGCAGTGGAGATGCTGCCCTCACACTGAAGCTACATGCAACTGCTTCTTTTACAACTTCTACCTTTGAGTGACTTTTCTTGAAAAAAGAAACTACATACTTCAGTATCTACAGAATTTTCCTCAAAAGATCAAAAATGTTAGTAACTCAAAAGTGTTACTGCTGGGCATGAACTGAGAAAGCCAGGGGTACAACTGGCTGAGAAAGGTGTATAATCCAGGGGTTCTGGCATTTGGCTATTCACTATCCATTTCAGCATGGTGAAATGGGAGTTTGGGGCCTGCTTTGAAGTGTACCCATATATGTTCCTTAGAACTCTGCTAATAAGAACATAGGTGCCCATAGGATTTTAGGTGCTGAAGGGCAAACTAGATGTTCAGGGATTATGCTTTTCTAAACTAGCATGACCTCCCTTGTAAGTGATTCTTTGAGCTCGGTCTTTGCTTCTGGCTTTGCAGTTCTGAGGAAACCCGCTATAAGGACTTGCCTTATCTGGGAAAGTGTTCCTGCTGTACAGGTGTTCCTGCTGGTGAACAGCAGGGTGGTTCAGGGGCCTCCTCTGCGTTCCTAGTGTGATGGTGATTTTTACCTTTTGTTCAGTTGTCAACTGAACTGAGACTGAGCTGAAGCCAGGCAGCTGAGCACTTGCTTCCTGGCTTCTGATAAAGAGCAATGAATAATAGCAGTGGTTTTGGTAACTAGTCTTCTTATACCTACATCACATGATGGGGACCACTCTAAATTTCATTTCCCTCTGGTAAACAAAATGTAATGTGTTCACTTGTTCATAGCTCCTCCATTCTACCTCTGTGTAAAATGATCTCAGAAGAAGTATCACGTCATGGCTTGTGGGCTTTCTGGGATGGTTCTTTTTTTCTTTCGTTTTTTTTCCCCCTTCAGCTGAAGCAGAGAGTGGACCTACACCTTTCCTTGATAGCTTCCCATCCCTAAGTTTTGACATAGATCAGGTGATACCTCTTCAGATCAGTAGTAACCTGCATCTCCCAATCTGAGCTGAAAGTTAAACAAACAAGCAAAACAAAACAACAGCCCACCCCACCCTGCTCCCCTCCCAGAGTACCCGTTTCAGGTCCTGTTTTCTACTAGTTTGTGACGTGATGCCTCAATCACTGCAGTGTTGTAAAACAAGTGGTGTTCCCAATTTAATAGAGACAATAAAAGGAAAAGCACACCCTCTATTTTGAGTTTCCTTTTAGTCTTCTTATTGGCCTTTTTATTGAGTTTAAATAAAGGATTTGTGAGAGAGGATTTAGTTTACTGACTATGTTAATTCCTGATCCGCTAACTCCTTTTTGTAAGTTTTGAACTTGTGCACCACTTTTAATAGGGATTTTGGAGCCAAAGGCAAATACAGTCAGCTTTGTCCCTGCTCAGAGGTCGTGGAAGGATCTCTGTGCTCTGTCAGACAATAATTATGAAGTAGCTGCTAATATTACGGCCCTGTCTTGCTTTGCCTCATTAAAGGGGGTAGTGTAGAACTTGCTGACCACCAGCTTTTTGCTGCAAGTTGAAGGTTTCTGGCTGATACCTGGTGCTCACAAGGAAAAAGCAAAGGCAGTGTAGAGATTGAAAAGCTGTGCAGGGGATTTTCCATCCATTTTAAATTAGCAGTTTTGTATAAACAAGAAATGTGCTTTAAGCTTCATATCTGCAACTATTAAATATTGAGAAAATTATAGAGTAGAAAATTGCTCTAAAGCTGTTAACAGTTAATACAGTGGATGTTCATCTGAACGTTCATTTACAAGGAAATCATTTTTGTGTAGTGATATGGATGAAGAAAAGCTTTTTTGGGTTTTATCAGTAAGGAATACTTCTTTCAGTTTGTTTTCCTACTGTCTTCTGTCCAGAGCTTTGGAAGAAAGAATTTCTTACTCTTGTTCATTTTCCTGTTTCCTTTTGTGTTCTCGTGAGTTCATGCCATAATTTGAAATTGATTTTTTGCAATTCTTCTGTGGGTAGTAAATTGGGGTAATAAATTGCATGTGCAAGATTAAGGGTAGTGTTTTGGCCTGTAGAATTTTTCTTTACTTTGTATAGTATGTAAGATGGAAAATACAGTCTTGTATGTCTTTCTTGATTTGGTGAGGTAAGTAAGCTTGGAGGAAAAAAATGTAACTTTACACTTCAGCTAAGCAAACTTCTTCATATTGCTGTATATAAATTCAGTATTATCTACTGAAGTATTCAGATGCATAATATTTCTTGAGGGGATGAGTCTTTATAAGAGAGAGTCAAGAATACTTTAAAGAGTACTTTTTAATATATCTTTACCATGGATTTTGCTAGCTGGATACATTTTCTATTTTTGTTACTTTCTGCATGTGAGAAAGAGGACCTCCTAAAGTAAACTATTACTACCTGCTATTAATTAAAATGAAAATGCAGCATGTAAAGAATCTGTGTTTTAAATAATTAGGATTTAACGTGTTTATTTGGTGTGGGATTAGGTATTTGTTTGATTTTTGTCTGTGTCGTGTTTTAAAGCTCTATCTTAAACCTGACAGGTCTCAAGCGTTCAGGAGGATGAACAAGTGATCCTTGTCAGAACAGATCAGACTGGAAGGGCATGGCCTGTGACAGCAGCAGCTGAACCACTGGAGCCAAAAGGAGGGAGAAGAAAACGGCAGATGGTAGGTTTTACAAATGTGAATGAATATAACTTCTATATGATTTTGTAGATTTACTTTTATGATGCAGTAATTAATTTGTCTTACAATAATGTCAGTAGGTTCCCTTCAGATGATGATTGTAGTCATCCATTCAGATGATGATTGTACTCTAATGTTAGAGTACATATTTTAGACAAATATGAAGTTTATTTTCAGACTCGTGTTTCCCTAGAGACCAATTTAGGGCTTATTTATGTATATTTTCAAAGAATATGAGTCATTTTAAATGATCATAGTCTCTTAGCCGAATAGTTTGTATCTGATAGAGCCTTTAAATCAAGAAGATTGAACAGAGCTGAATATTTACAAAATAAGAAGTTTTTTTGAGATAGTCAGATCTCAGAAATTGTTTCTTTTATTTTTCCTGATCAAAAATAATAATGATAGTGCTAAAAATTATTGCTTAATAACTGCAGCAGAGTGCTAAAGTGTTTTTCTCTGTGTGTTCTAGGAACAGGTCTGTGGTCACTACGTGAGGTGTTGGTTGGGTGTGTTTGCATGTGGCTTGCTGTCTTTAGCTCAGGCTTGTCATAAATAAGATTTTTATCTAATGCTTTTGAAAATCCTGTTTTTGGGGACAAAGACAAATCATGCTGGATGAGCATTTCATTGTTAGCATATTTGCTTGTCACAGAAAGTACAGAAACTAATACTTTGAACTTCTTGAATCTCATATTTCTAGTAAGTATGTTCTTGATTAGTAGGACAGATCACTTTGTAATACTGCCATAGGGACAAGCAGTAAAGCAATTCGTTTATCGTCCTCTTGTTGTTTCTATTTTGGAAAAATATTGTCCCTGTTATATTAACGACCACTTTCCATATGTTCCTTCAGCAGTGTTGTCCTGAAGGATAAACTCTTTTCTCTTGTGTACTATATCTAAGATGACAGGGCATCAACTTTATGAAGTTTTCATTATGTGTTTCACAAGTGTCTATTGTTACTTTTTTTTTTTCTGGCTTAGCTGTCATATGTGCTTTGGAAATTCAAAAATTTTGTAAATAAGGGATCTTTCTGGGGTGATCCATCCACATGAAGTGATTCATGGTTTCAGTGAATTGCTGAATTTCTTTCCTGTGTAGTAATATTGCAGTTCTTATAGCCTGAAGATATAAGGGATGTAGTAATTCTGGGAAAAGCTAATATCTTTATTGGAGGAAAAAATTCTTTTGGAGAAAGGGGAAGTACGCTTCTTTCCTTAGGTCAGATGAAGCAACAAAACCGGCTGCTCGGGACCTGTGCTTATCTTGCTGGTTCTTCAGTCTCAGACATGTTGAAACCATCAAGGTCTGAATTTCACACTTGATCTTTCTCAGATGATTACTGTTTACTCTCAATCTGTTCATTTCCAGGTCCCTACGCATGTAGATAAGGAAAGAGTCAGGTATTTTCAGGATGATGATCGTATGAGCCTGAAGGATTTAGTCAAAAATGAGAAGATGAGAACAGCAGAGGATCAAAATGCGCTATTTATGCGAATGACGTCGAAGGTAAGGTGTGATGTGGAGGGCTTTTTACGAAGCATTCTAACTAGAAATAGCAGGGAGGGACGTGGAATCTCAGAACAGTAGGTACTTTACTTTTTTGTTGAGAGTTCTGATCAAGTCTTGAATAAAATTAAGATGTTTCAGAGATTATCTCGATGTTCTCAAAGTGATGGAAACCTGCAAGTTGGGGCCAGACTCTTTTCAGAGGTGGCCAGTGATAGGAAAAGAAGCAATGGCCGCAAACTGAAGCATGGGAAATTCTGCCTGAATTGGAGGAAAAAATTCTTTCCTGTGAGGGTAACAGAGGGTAACGGTCTCCAGCAAGTCTCAAGGTCTGCTAAGTTGCTGCTCTGCTATTTTGTGCACCACTGATGAGGTTTTGAAGATGCTTGTAAGCTTGAAATAAGCTTCATCACATACATTTTTCTTCCACTTATCTAGAAGGCAGACAGCGTGCTGTAGAGTATCATAGAGGTGACTTTTTTTTTTTTTTTTAATTCTCCTTCAAACAGTGCCTGAAAAAATCAGGAAAACTGTAAGAGTGTCCAGTAGAAAGCACTTAACCTGAGGCTGTCTTCCTGACAGGAAGCTGTTAGGTCTTGTTCTGGAGACATTATTAGAACATGAGAGAGCAGTGTGGTTTATGCATCTTCTCACTGAGGTTCTTTGGGCAGAAGTTTTAATTTAATTTAATTATTCAAAAAGTATATTCCTTGGGATTAAGTGCTGCCAGAGTAACATTGTGACTGATGTCCTTCTCTATATTCTCCCTTCCAAAAAGGAAAATAAAAAGTTCCAAAGATCCCAATGCAGAATTTTGATTCCATTCCCATCTAGCAGTACAATTTCTTAGCTATAGTTACCTCACCTCTGTCTATAGTATGCAAACGTTTACAAGTGAATGAAAATGTAAGGATACAATACAACTTGTTGCTATCCTTATCATATGGTAATAAGCAGTAATATCTGATCAAGATATGAATAGGGTATTTAAGGAAGATAAGTGCATATCAAGTAAGAATGAATTATTTGCATTAATACTCAGTAGAATGAGTTCAGGGGTATTGTTATGCATGGGTTGTTATTTACAGGGAATAACTGATGAGATGTTTCAAATTAACAGTGTCAGTAGAATGAGTTTTACTCATTACAATAGAAAACTATTAAAATCAGTCCTTTTTAAAACAATCTTCAATTAAGGATGAATCATTAAAACCAAATTATCCTCACGTAGAGGTCCGAAAACCAGGTGACAGCTGTGTCATTCAGCTATGAACTGCTGAATGTAATTTATTTATCCTTGGTCCTGAGGAATGGAAGATGGCAAATGTTGGAAATCTTTCTTTTAAAAGAAACTGAGGAATGAATGGTCAGTTTTAATATAAAAGGAGTTTACAAGGAGTTCCCCAGGAATCTCTTCTGTTCAGTATATTCATGAACCAATCTGGAAGAAGGGCTATTTTCTGAGCTGATATTTTGCTATGGTTGCATAACTATTCAAGGTAGCCAGAGCTAGGGATGGCCGTAAAGAATTTTAGAACCTGGCATACAAAGCTTAGTACCAAGTTTAGTATATTTTATTCAAGCTATTCTTTAAGGATAAAATTGCTTTAATAAACTTTGGGTCACATGTTGTCTGCCGTGTTTCTTTTTTGCTACTAGACAGAAATTAGAATAGGTTTCATGGGAAAAATAGCTCATTCTTCATCATAATGGTCTTCCTCGTGAAGATGGTGATATATTTTTTTTTTTTTTTCCCCTTGTGTGATCCTTAAATTAAGGAACCCATGTCCTGGCTTCCTGGGTTTTCTGTAGAAAAGAGCAGAATTAGGTAGAATGTCTTCACAAAATTAAAGGATTAGTGCTAACTAACACTATGCAAGTGTATTCAGCACAGTATTTTTGTGTCTAGTAGGAATTTTAGCAGTCATATATCTCTTTTGCTAGTTTTAGTGTGCTAATATGGTACAAGGATTTGACATTCACTAATTACTTTCTCTTTGTGCCTTCATTTGAGAAATTAAAAGTTCTCAAAAGTATTCACAACAGTGACTCTGTTGAAGAGCAGTAGGAGGAAACTGCTGAAAGCTATAAATGATATCCTACCTAGGATGAGAAAAGAGCTTCTCAAATTCTCTGGAGTGATTTCATTCATCTTGTCAGTCTGAACCACTTTTGTTGAGTGGGTATCATTCCTTAGGTGTGGCTGTTAGCATAGAAGAAGTTATTCTTTGCAAACAAGACAAATGACATGAAAGAAAAAGACAAAAAACCTCTCCTATGAGGAGAGGCTGAGGGAGCTGGGCTTGTTCAGCCTGGAGAAGAGAAGGCTGAGAGGGGACCTGATCTGTGTCTATAAGTGCCTCAAGGGAGGCAATGAGGAGGATGGGCCTGGCCTCTTTTCACTGGTGGTCACTGACAGAACCAGAGGAAATGGCCACAAATTGAAGCATNAGTTATTCTTTGCAAACAAGACAAATGACATGAAAGAAAAAGACAAAAAACGAAATATAGGATGTTTTAATATGATAGCCTTCCTATAATGACACTTACTATGTGATTGCTTCTTCATTACAATATTTTTTGGTCTGATACCAACATAATTTTCAGAGAAATGGCTGGTTGTAGGTGGCTGCATCCTTAGTTATTTGGATGCTTCTGCATGGAAAACCAATGAAGATTAGTCTGAATTAACAGAAAGCACTTTGGTAATTTATGTTTTTTATCTTTATTAACCAGCTAAACTTAATAACTTAAGATTACTGTTTTTTTTTCAGTCAAGAAAGAGAAATTAGACCACAAACTATAACCTCTGCTACCATAATATAGACAAATATGTCTTTTTTTTTTGGTCTTTTAGTTAATAATCAGATTGTATTTTCCATGTTGTCTCTATCTTGCTTAGTCTACTGCATGTTCAGTGTTTGGCAGTCAGATGGCTGAACAACCCTTAAAGTTATTTGGCTACCCAGTGGTAGCCTTACTCCAGACCTTACTTCTACTGATGAGGGTTAAGGGACTGGAGCTCTCCTCGTCCCCATCACTGTTGTCTTGGGCAGCCCATCTGCTGATGGGTCGTGCTAGTTGTGCCACCAGTGTGGGTCCACTTTCAGTTGTGTCTAAGACTGTTCTTGGTTACTGCCAGGCATTTAGACCAGAATACAGCTGCTCTTCACCCCGTGCATTTTCCCAGTGTTTTCATCACTTTAGCAGCAAGGGTAGAGAAGATTTCAAGCACGTAGCTGATGTAGTGAAGAAGGAATGTTGCCCCCATAGTGTCTCTGGTGGGACCCGAGTGAGGGAGGACACACACGAGTTGTTTTGCTTTGCCACAGCTGAGTACTCAGCTTGAGAAAAACGTTTGCTCTCGCAGTGCTTAGTGACTTAATAGTATTGTGAATGACATGCTGGCTAATGATTGTGCATCTTTGAAGATAATGATATAATTGCAGCTTTGTGAATGGAGATGGGGATGTAGAAATATAATAGGGATGTTGAAATAGAATTGCCTTCTTAAATGGGGCTTGGAAGGAATGTGAGTACCTCGACCCCAATGTTCTGTCCATGGAACCTCCATCTAATCCCATGGGCAGCTGAAGGTCGGTATGTCCTTACCCCATGCCCCTACTCCTGGTCAGATACTCAGACTAATCATTTTGGGAGCAGTGTTCCTGCCAGAATGTCTGAGATGAGTTGCTGAAGTCATGCTTGTCCTCCTAAATCTTGTCCACATCGCTGAGGTTTCCTTTTTCAGGAACTGTGTGTGATCTGAGGGAGGAAGTGAAGTCTCCTACTTACTTGGTTTGTCACTTGAGGGCATGTTTTAAAATTAGGTCAAAGTGATCTCAAATTTATCAGTTTTCATTTGCCCTTTCCTCCTTCCTATGTGTGGTTCTAGTACAATCCTGCTGTGTTTGAGGGATTTCTGTCCTGTTGCTTTTTGACTTTTTGTTCACAACAAGCTGATGCGGACTCCGGTTATTTTAAGTAGATCAAAATAAAGCCTCTACAGCGGCTTTCCTGTGAATGCTGCCCATTTTGTCAAATTTCGGAATATCTTGAAAAGCCCTTCGTTTTGAGTGGTAAGGGCCGGGGGGGGGAAGCTTCTTAAAAACCAAAAATGGACTTCAATCTTCCACAAGATGGAAAGAACAGGCCTAGAAATATCTGATTCTTCCATATATTTTTTTTTTCTTTTTCTGTTTGAAATAACACTTCTACTTTTAGCTTTCTTCTACTTGGAAAGCTGATTGAATTTTCACTGCTAGAGAAGCCTGACTACAGAACTTCATAGAAAAGAAAATATCCACAGAATATTTGAAAGCTGATTTTTTTTTTTTGACTGAACTTATAGTATAAAGCATATGTGAGGGTTTACATTTCCACTGCTGTTTCAAATAACTTGGCTTTAGTTCCTTCTGCCTTTTACTTTTAGGAGAATCTGACTTCCCCAAATTCACGCTGGTAGAATTTATGTAATTCTTTCATTTATATCAATAGATGCTGGTGGTGTATTTAAGAAACCAACTACCTCTTCAGAAATCAACTTATTTGTATGCATGAATTCTGTTACGAAAATTTTGTTTAGGAAAAGGAAAGGCTTTAGTATTAATGTTGACCTTCATTTATGGATTTAGTAAGGACATATGCTAGTATTATAGATTTTGCCTCAAAAAACAGTATTTGTGTGTTCTCTTTCCTTGGTTTGAAAGTCTGTTAATCAGGAAAATGCTTCCAGCCTTACCATTTTTTACTTGCTGTGCAAACTTGCCTGCTGCACATTTTTGTATTTCCATCACCATAAAACAAAATCATAGTCTACAAGCACTTTAAAAGCTAGATTACAAAACCAGAGAACCTGCTGCTGCTACTCTTACTACATAAACCTATTTCTTTGCTCACATGCTGAAGCCCTAGTGGCGCAATATTTAATAGACATGATAAAACTCTTAGAAAGCTCTCGTGTGCTCTTGCTTTTTACATTCTTTCCAAGTAAGTTAGTCTTGAGCATGTTAGAAAAAAAAATCAAACACTTTGCTTTAGGGTTCAATGCAATAAACTGTTTCCTAGGTATGTTGGATGGAAACAAAGCATAAAATCTGATCTTATATGTGGAAACAAATTAACAGCAGTAGAAGCTATGTTAGAGAACAAAATGGGGAGCTGCGAGGATGCAGCCTGCGTTGTGCCTGACTGCATGAGCCTCTGACGTTGTTTATGAATTATGTTGAAATTGCAACGTACGTTGTAAATGAAGACTTGGGGAGAACTGCCTTTTTTATGCATTAAAGTCATGGTCAGAGATAACTGTAATGTTAGATGCTAATTGTTTCCTCTTCTAAAAGCAGATTTTTATGGTTAAAAGATATTTTGTGGTTGGTTTATATTCCGTTTCATTGACTTGCATATAAAATGATATCTGTCTTATTAACTAATGATAGCAGAACATACAGGTTTTGTTTAAAATTACTAAAACAACAACGAGTCGTAGCACCTATATTGAACAAGACTGTTCTGGGTTATTTTTGCTTGGCCTGTACTGCTCTAAGTTAGTCCTGCACAACTTTCCTCATAGACATTATTTCTAATGTTTTCCTATTGGTGACATTGACAGGTTTTAATAGTGCTCTGTGCTGCTGCTGTTAAAATCCTTTAGTACTGTAATGGTATGCTTGGTGTGTTATTGATTTCACTGGAAGATATATTTGGAAAATGCTACCTGTGTGTTGAATTCAACATTCAACTGTACAAGTCTCTGGTTTTACAGAGATTGGACTTGTAATAACAACATTAGCATAAAATTTTGTCAATAATATGACTTTGAAGAGGAGTTTTTCTGTTCTCAAATAGCATTTGCCTAAGTGATTTTTGTCTTGAATAATAGGTGCTAAATGCCCGCTAAATTTAACTGTGATGAGATGTACTCATATGTCACTCAGGTTTATATTCTAAAATAATAATTTATTCATCTTTTATGCAACTTCTCAAAATATGAGTACAGCATTCCACAAATATTAACTCTGTCAGTAAAAATTGAAGACGTCAGTGTTGCCATGACAATTCAAAGTCAAGCTGATATGTTTTATACAACCTATATATACAGCCTTTTCTCACAAATTTGCCAAACACATGCACTTTTATTAAGCTGTATGGAAGTAACTTTAAATACGATTGTGTTAGGACAATAGGAAAAGCAAAAGTTCAATAATTGCATATAAAATAGAGAAAAAAAAAATTTTTAAATGTATACAAAAAACCCAACACGCTATAAAAATGTAAGTACGTTTTGTTCCCTTTGCATTTTTTTTAAATTGTATTTAATGGGATTTTCTGTTTTCTCTCTAAATGTTCAGAGAGAATTTAAAGAAAAAATGTCCCTTCAAGATGCATTAGGTAAGAATAATCTACTGTGGATGGTGCGTGTCGTCTCTTGAGGTTTAGTGCCAGTGTAAGAGTGACATGAAATTCCCAAGCAGGGCTTGCTTGCAGCAGCCCAGGAGCCTGTTCATGTCAGCAGAGGGGGAGAGGAGAGACACGGCGCAGAGCGGTTCACACTGAATGTGTCAGCTGGTGGCAGTGTGTGCGGCTTTAAGGGTTCTCCTGCAGCATAAAAAATGTATGGTCAGTGTAAGATTAAAGTGTGATATCGAGCTGTGGTGACGTGAGCAGCCAGATAAGGCTCTCTGATGTGCCTGGCGAAGAGCTGGGATGGAGAGTCACAGGCCGATGACTTGGGGAAGGTGTGGGATGAAGCAGGGCCACAGCTCTGCAAGCAGAGGACTATTTTGGAGGCCCCAGATCAGGAAANAGGAGAGACGCGGCGCAGAGCGGTTCACAGTGAATGTGTCAGCTGGTGGCAGCGTGTGTGGCTTTAAGGGTTCTCCTGCAGCAATAAAAAATGTATGGTCAGTGTAAGATTAAAGTGTGATATCGAGCTGTGGTGACGTGAGCAGCCAGATAAGGCTCTCTGATGTGCCTGGCGAAGAGCTGGGATGGAGAGTCACAGACCGATGACTTGGGGAAGGTGTGGGATGAAGCAGGGCCACAGCTCTGCAAGCAGAGGACTGTTTTGGAGGCCCCAGATCAGGAAAGAAGCTTTGCTTCCATTTTGCATGAAATCATTCATGAATGGTATGTTATGTGGTTACTCATGTAATATGTTCATATTATTCATGTTAAGTACCATGTCAAGGATTTTATCAGTAAATGGGACGTGATAGCTTTTTCTTCTCTCATATTCCCTTCTGCATATGGCCAGGTGCTGATCTTTGAATCTCCATGCTGGATGCGTAGAGATCTCTCTTCTTTTCTTGAGGTTTCTACCATGCTTATAGTGTATCAGAACTGACCTAATGAGAGTCCAAAAAACAATTTCTGTTCCTGAGAGCATTTTGGATGCCTCCTCTGACCATTGTGTAAGTGACTGAGTATCCTCTGTGGCAAGAGGAAGCCAAACTGTGCTGCTGTGCCCGTTGTCAATGTGAGTTATGGAAAATTCCTCAATAAATGTGTGGGAGAAAGTTCCTGGTTGCACAATCATGCCACAGGGTGTAGGAGGCTAAGTCATTTTGCCTGGTGCTCAGAGCACTGGGGCTGCCTCTGCATTTGCTGGTAAATCCATAACTGCAAAAAGAGAAAGACAAGTTGGAAAACAGATGGTGTAGGTGAAGAATGAACATGGCAGATAAACTCAGACCAAAAAAATGAAGTGGGAAAGAGAAGACAAAGACTGTGAGCATGATCCATCTTCAAGGGAGTCAGTTTAGGTCAGCTCTTGTTTTTGGTCAGTGTCTGGGACTTTAGGTGCCTGATTTTTACTGGTGCTTGGATTTCTTATATTAACTTTGTTGATAAAGAAAATGCAGGTAACCTTATTACCTAAATTCAGGTAACTTTTTGAGAACATCCTAAAATAAAATTGATAAATGAAAGTGCCTTATTTCCCTGTGCAGCCCCTGAAATATGGGTGCAGAATGAAGCAGCAGTGAGAGTGCAAAGTTCACACATTCAGGAATGCCCTGACTCTCCCGTTTGGCAGGTGTGATGCTGTAGCTGATGCTGCACAGCAGTGTTACAGCAACTCTTAATATATGGAACATATATATTTTTTTCCTTTTCAACCTGTACTAGTTCTGACTATTTTTTGTGTAAAATCTTTTTTTTTTATATATGATTGATTGCTTTCTCTTTTGGCAAACGCTTTACTGTTGTTCTTTCAATTAGCATGTAACTTGTTCCAAGGAACTTCATTACAGCCAAATAATGCAGTTGACATAACACACACTGAACTACTTATTTTGTAAAAGCAAGAATATAAATATTTGGAAAGGGAATTCCCATTTTGTTCCAGAAAGAGTTATCAAAAGACCAATATTTAGAACATTAGTGAATGAAAAGTACTACCTAAACTGCTAGCAGCTGTGGCTTAATGCATTTCTGTGCTAACACATTGCTTTGTGGCATTTGTAACGTTCAGGGGAAAATCATATTTAAGAATTTATGCTCTTAATAAGGATGTTTTATTTTCACTGCTACAGGCAAAGAATGTGTTAATGATGTTCATTGCTAGTCTTCCAATATTGCAGACTGTCTTTGTTTTTTTTTATAAAAGGCTGCAAAAATGATGATGAATGAATTAGCCAGTTTTTACACTTTTTAATTATAGTAGAATAGACTTTTTTGCTGGATGACATTTTTATTTCTAAAGTTCTGGACTTATTAAATTATTTTGAGGCCTGCAGAAGGGACATCGGGGCCAAAGGGGAGTTGCAAAGAAATTCTTGATCCTTCTGTTGACAATTGCTTTTAGAAGTGAAGGTAAATCCCATTTTAATACTCCTTTGAAGTCATCTGGAGAAATACTGAGCATATTCCTAAGAAACTATTGGTCCTTGTTAGAGTATTGCAGCATTTGCGGAAAATAAGAACTGTTTGTGGGAGAGAATTGCTTATCTACCCTGCGGAAAGAAATCTTTCTTTTTTTATCATACTATCTAAAAAAAAAACTATCCTGTTTCTGGGATGCTGAAAGGATTTTCTTCTATTTGAAGACTTCGTTTCAATAACGAAAGATAACAGTTGTATTAAATACTACTGTTATCTGAATGGCTCGCTCTGAATATGTCAGGAAGGGAGACCATTCCAAAACACATATATACTTTAAATTTACAGGAAAGTGAATGAAACAACCCTGTGCTGTGGAATAAGTCATGTTTATAAATATGCCCCTAAGCAAAGTCGCTGAGAATTTTCATATTGGAAAAGAAACCTCTCTGATCAGATTTCAGCAAGTAACAATTCCATCTTGACACCTTTGACATTAAAGCTCTGATTATTTTCTATGTTTTTCTTTTTCTATATTTAGGAGCCCTATGTATTCAGAGGCAAAGCAGACAGTTAGCAAATTGACTGGAAAATGATTTTGTTCTTATGTTCTAGTACTAATATTTTATTTCCTAGTGTTAAATTTAAAGAATGTAAGTTGTAAGAAGTGTTCATCCTGGAAGGAAATACAACCTTGTTGTCTTTGTGGGCAGAAGGCCAGCTTGAGCTGAAGTAACTGGTGGTGATATTTCATGAATGATATCATGAAATGCTATCGCTTGCTAAGTGCTGAGATAGGCAGGTTTTAGGCAAGATGAGTTTTAGACTCCATGACCATCAGGAAAGATTGAGACTAATGCTATACTAAAACAAACGAACAAACACTGAATGGTGAAGCTTAGTGAAGTTTTTGTTTGTTTGCTTTTCTTTCTCCCGATCCCATCACCCATGTATTCTCCTCTTCTTTCTTTCCAGTCACTTTTTCTCTCTACAGCTACCATCATTTCACATTCTTATCACCTTTCTTATGACTTCCCTCTTACCTTTAGTATCTCCAGATTTCCTGCCTATGGACTCCAACCTGCTTAAATACTGTCTACGTGAAAAATATCCAGTTTATGCTGGTTCCTTAGGCAACTTTCCACACTAACTTGCAGACATGCAAAATTCTCTAAAAATTCTGCGTTGTTGCTGACTATGTGTACAGAAATGTATGTGTTGCGTGTGTATGTTAGTAGCTGGGTTGATTATCTATTGAATAGTTGCATTCAAGGAAGAATAAATATTGAAAATGACTATACTTTTGCCCCAAATGAACTTAGTGCTATTCGTTTGGAAGGAACAGTTGCAGGCATGTGTTCGCAGAATATGAACGTGAGGTGCAGCGTCACGGTCTAGTTATTTCACAGCAGATGATTTTTATGGACACTGATAGACATAGTAGGAAAGGAGGAGGGGAGAAAACACTAAAATAAAATGTATGATGAACCATTAATGAGAATGTTTTCTTAGTCAGCGTTAAAATGCATCTATTTAAAGCTGAAGCTAGTGTTGAAATACACTGTCCTGGAAGGAGCCTTACTTCAGGTGGAATGTTCACTGTCACTGTTCACTACTGTCACACATCTATGCTTTTAATACCTGTGCTAAGTTTTTAGATTACTGCTGTCAAGATTTGTACCTCATAATTAAGACATCTTGCAGGTGGCTTGTGGCAAGAAGGGATGATACTGCAACACTCTCTACTCTTTCATCAGGGAAGAATATCGGAAAGAGCTTAGTAGTTCTTCATGCCTATATTTTTGTATAAATATATGTGCAATTTTACTCTGTATCTTTTCAGCTTATGGAAAAAACTGACAGAGAGTATTACACCCTGGATGACATGTTTGTTTCCAAAGCAGCGAAAGGAGAGCGTAGTGGGGAAGAGGAAGAAAGGCAAAGAAGAAAAGCAATTCACGAGCACCAGCGGCTTGCTGCAGCCATGGAAAAGTGCCCGTATTGTTTTGATAGCAATGAGCTTTCTAAACATCTTATTATTGCACTTGGCACCAAGGTAAGGAAATGGCAGTTCAGCACAGAAGTAAAAATAAAAAGAAATCAAGGAAGGCAATGTTAAAATGTGTCGCACCTTGTGAAGACATGGACTCAGTCTGGGATGCAGAGTGAGACAACTTTATTCTCAAACCAACTTCTTTTTATACTGTCTTAACACAAGTGTTGCTAAAATTACAATCAGTCAGAATCTTGCCAGCCATGCAGTTGTGGTTATCTTCTTCTCCTTGCTGGTTACCTTCTTTTCCCTGCTTTGTTCCTTATCTGCTGACAAGATATTCCACATGTGGTTGTATTCCTCCTTCTTTTCGTGCTTTGCTCCTTGCTGATTAGACATTCATCTCTGCAGTTAATTGCTTACTACCAAGGCATCTGGTACTACTGTCTCTGAAGCGGGCTCCTACAAAAATGGAAGTACCCAGGATTATGAATAGAATTATTTATTTGAAATTATGGCAAATGTAAGGCAAATAGGATGCAGTCAGTTAATTTCAGCAGCTCCTTAAGGGAAAGAGAGAAAAACATATGAATCTGTTAGGAGCAAAAAAGTTTAACTTTGTTATTAGAACTTTGGATTTGTGGAAGGCAGAGAAGCAGTAATGAAACATCTGAGTGCAGGGATTAGTGTGTAGGTGGATTTGTGGAAAATCAAATCATGCGGCACAGGAGGAAGTTTAACCTGGATAAGAAATGTGCCTCAGTGATACCAAAAGAAACTTCAGCAGAGAATTCAGTTTTTAAGCCTGAAGCTCTTTGGACGGGCAGTGTTTTGTACAGGGAACCTGCTTGTCTCTGTTGATACTTTTAAATGTTTTTTAACTTGATTTAAAAGTAGTTTATAAGCTAAGGAATTAAATACGTGACTGTAAGTTTATTTTAATGCAAGCTTATTGTAATGGACTAAACGGTGATTGTTTTGTAATGGTTAGGTTACTAGTTGGTCTAAAATCCTTGCTGCTACCTTGTCAGTGGATCTGCTGTGTGGATACTACTACTACATTGAAGCCACTGATGGATAGATAATGCAAATGTCCACCCAGAGTGCTTAGGATTTTCCAGGCTCAGTGCTACCATTCAAGCTAAGATTGCTCATGGTTTTTGCTGGATGTGTTTTAGTAGTTGCTCTGTTTAGGGTCTTACATTTCTAATGTTCTTCAACAATCAAAGTGTCCAGGCAAAGAACAAAAAGTTAAATAGCTTAAAAGTCTTATTTAAAAATGGTAAGATTACTATTACCTTGCTGTAAGGAGAGGATGAAGGCTTTAGTTTGAATGTTACCAAAATAATATATTTCTTAGAAATCTTTCCATTGGTAAGGCTTGACTCTAGAAAAAAAGGGCACTCAGTTTGTGTCTCCTCTTTGCAGGTTTACTTGTCTCTACCAAGTGGTCAATCCCTTGCTGAAGGCCACTGCCTGATAGCCCCTTTACAGCACCATACTGCAGCCACTCTTCTGGATGAAGACATCTGGGAAGAAATCCAGGTCAGCAGAACACTTCCCACAGCCAAGAAACACTTTCATGTTCTAAACAATTAAATACACACACACACACACACACACACTTTGGTGCTATACTTCTCAGAAATAATTTTCAACTCTTCTGCGATTCCACCACGGGGCAAGAACATTTCTCACTTTACTGGTAAAAAATTGAGGCGGGGGGAGGAAATAAAAAGAGAGGGGGAGTTTAGGGTAAACACTGAAAAATTTCCCATTATAAGAACTACATGAAATTGTCTAGGAACATTGCAGAACCCCTCTACAGCACTGCAGACCCTTTTTTTTTTCTTCTCTGAATCTAATTTTGGGTCCAATGTCATGGGAAAGGAGAGGAGTATTAGGACTATTTCATTTGAGCTAAGTGAGGGCTTATTTAGAACACAGGGCACAATTTCCCACCTTTAAAAAGAATTGAACTGAAATATATGAATTCAGACATACTCTTCAGTGCAATGCCACTACCCCATAAAGAGGGACTTTTAACCGTACGTTGAGGCCAGATGCTTAGCAGTATTGCATTTTATTAGCTCCTGTATAGAGATGTTACTCACACCTATGGCTTTCTTTAAGGCAACATTAATACATGCTTTAAAGGTCAAGCATGTGGGATGGAAATGTCATTTTTTGATAAATTGTGTAATTGGAAGGAACAGAGGAAGGATAGCGGTATTTAGAGTCAATACAAGCCCAGACATTAACTTCTCAGAAAGTGTAAGCTTGTGGCACACTGCTAAAGCTCTGTAGTTTTATGGAACATCCCAGTTATGAAGTTCAACATAGGTTTCATTTCATTTGTAGAAATGATTTGGTATTTATTTAAACTGAGTTTGTACAGCTAACTGTGCTGTGTATTTCACAGTAGTTCTCTAGACTTCCTGTGTTTATACAGGAGGGAAAATATTATTCACACTGAACTTTTATAATACAGAATGTTTCTAGTGCTAATATATATGTTCTAGTTCTAATATATATGTTTCTAGTGTGAATGTTGTTATTTTGTAATGATTTTTATAATGAATATAGTATAAAACAAGTCTGAATGCTTTCAAAAGTGAATTCAAATTATATATATATATATATATTCTTCGAATAGATGTTCAGAAAGGCTTTGGTGAAGATGTTCGAAGCTATGGAACTGGACTGTGTCTTCCTAGAAACAAACATGAGTATGAAGAAACGGTATCACATGGTATATGAATGCATTCCTCTTCCCAGAGAAGTAGGAGATATGGCTCCAATCTATTTTAAGGTATATGAAAATGTTTTTATCTTAATATTTGCCTTTATCATGATCCATCTGTTTTCTGGAAAGATTTTTAATATTCAGGTAATAATTTTGGTTAAAAAAAAATCCTTTTTTTTTTCTCCGTGAAGAAATATTTCACTGATCTTAAAACAATTCCTATGATGAGGTCATTCTGTTTTTTTGAAGTAGTCAGTGGAAGAGCTGTATGTCACTGTGCAGCTGTCTTGAGTCTGACTGCATTTAGAAAAACTCTTAAGAAGCACGATTCTCACTTACTCACTTCTCCCTTAGGTCCTTCAGCATAAACTTAAAACCCCCTACGTGGGCTTTAGCAAACATGCAATTAGGAAATAGTGTCAGCTGTTCTAACAAAAGCCACCAATATGTTAGGTTGGAAAAATGCTGCTTGCTTCTGTATAGTCAAACCAACATACAAGTCCTGTAGCACTGGACATTCAGGCTGGGCAGGAGCTATCCCAATATTGCTTTATTTCTTGCCCTACTGTTGCAGCTGAGCTGCGCTGTTTCATTGCCGTATGCCTCGGTATGCCCAAACACTGCTTGGGTATTGGGTCTCTGACTAACATTAAACAGCATGATAGATCTCAATAATATTTCTATTCTCTTTCCACTAATCCTATAAGGAAAGACTCATTGATTCTTCTGTACATAACTGAGAAACTGCAAAAAGTACCTACAGCCATTAAATTTTTCAGAGGTTGGTTCATGATTGGATCATAATTTGCTTTTTAATGATGTTAGGATTGGGAGCGGGGGGAAACTTTGGAATGTATACTAATTTTGTACATATACTAATATTTATAATTAACTTATTTCTACCTTAAACTCATTTTTGCTTCCTGGAAATGAATCATTTTGATTTGTTTTGATTAAGTGCAACAGTCAGTCTGCCAAACAGCAATGCAGTAACTTTTACCACATTTTAAATTGTTCCAGTCGATTGGTTTAATTCGTTGTTGACTGTGCTTCAGGTGCTAATAAATCTTATGTTTTCCATAAAAGAAAGATGAAGTTCAAAATTTAATGTAATGCAGTTTGCATAAACTTTCATTCAGAAATTTCCACTGTTCAGGTACACACCAAATGAAATTTGAAGGGTTCCTGCACTGTATCTCACTGTACCTACTTTCATATTATGGAGGATATAGAGATAGCTTGAGAACTGTTTGAGCATGATCAGCTCTCTGGATTTTCATCTTAGTTTAAAAAAAAAAAAAAAAGGCAAGGGAGCTAATATAGTGCAATGAATTAATAAGGGGTTCTGTGTGACCTTATTAAAAAGAAAATGTGACTTTCGGGCTCTTAATTTTAAAGCTCTTTCTTGGGGATAATTTGTGCCAGACTGAAGTTAAATTTCAGAAAAGAAAAACAAAATTAAGTTTTTAATATGATGCCTCCATAACGTAGGCAGCTTGGAAATAAAATTACTTTTAAAGTTAATTGGTATTTGCAGTGCAAAGTATTTCTTATAACTCATTACATCAAAAAGTTAGTTCACTTTATTTGCTGTGTGAAGCACTGTTTTCACATTTAAATAAAATTATTTTACAGAAAGCTATAATGGAATCTGATGAAGAGTGGTCCATGAACAAGAAGTTAATTGATCTTTCTTCAAAAGATGTTCGGAAATCTGTAAGTAGTAAAATGTATATTGAACACTGAATTTCTCTGCAAATTACTCTCATCTTTCTCAGTTATTAACTGTTTCAAAGAGAAGAAAGGGAACAATTAGATTAGCAGAGCAGGAGATGGCATAGGCATGATAAGAATTAAGAGTCTGAGTGAGCTCCTAATAGATATCAGTGAAAAGATTCCCAGGCGTTTCAACAACAGATGGGCTGAGCTGCAAGCATTGGTTGAGAACAAAGCTGGCATTTTGAGGACATGTACCAGCATAATTTCCTTGATTAATTTTAAGAATTAAGATAGATCAAAGGTTTGTAAATTACTTTGCTGAAAAAGTATCATGTAACTTCTGCATTGACCTAGAGTAGTCTTCTGTGTGGCTAGGTTTATGAAGAGAAGATATGAATAATAATGTAATCTATTTTTCTGAAACAAGGGAGCAGTACTCTGTCTCCTGGATACTAAACTGAAACATCTTTGTATATAGAGCTGTTAAAAGAACAATGCTGGAGTTTTTAGGCTGAAAGATTGTTCCATAGTTTTAATGTTAAAGTAAAATGTGTGGTATATAGACTTTGTTGTGTGTATTTTACTACTAGATAGTACTTATTAAAAGACATTTTCATAAATTAAATATATTTGCAATAAAAATACTGATTTAGGAGAGAGAGAAGGAGATGTGTTTTGATAGTAAGTGAAGAATGATGTGGAAAAGAGGGAGAAATTAAATGTAAAGAAATAAAGGGGTTGGTGAAGAAAAGGGATTGGATAGTAGGAAAGGTTTGGTATATTGTAATGACTCACAGTAAATGAGCGATGGTGCTGTAGTTATAAAAAAAAAAAAAAAAAAAGGCGGGGGGGGGGGGTAAGTTATTCTGCCATATAAGCAGGAATGTCATATAATGTAGTGGGAGTCAGCTATAGGCCACCCTGTCCATATTAGTCGGTCCTCAGCTGGAATGTTTCAGGTCCATTTTTGTGTACATTACATAGGTACCGAAGAGGAGACACAGATTAGAAATGGGTTTAGGGCTTGTGCAGCCTAGGAAGAAAAAGACTCTAAAGGGATGTGATGATAATTTGCATATTTAAAAGATTGCTTTAAAGAAGATATGGCTCAGTTCTTTGCTAGGTACAGGCAAGGTTCAGTTAATTTGCAGCAAGGTCTTAGGGCAAGGCTTTAAGGTGTACGTAAGCAGAAATAGCCTGGATATATTTTGGATTTCTTCTGCTCATCAGTGTTTCAGAGCAGAGAAAAACAACAGTGTTCATGGATGAATGAAGTATACTTGGCCTTGTCTCATGGCAAGGCATCAGAATATTCAGTTTCTTTAAGCTTTTTTCTGAGCTGTACATTTCTGTGATTGTATTGTATACCTATTTGAAGGCACGTCAGTTTTCAGACTAAGTGAAAATACTACTTCAAATTAATTAAGTGTATTTAAAATAACACAACTGTGTAAAAATTTGCCCTTAATATTATTTCCATTTCTGGAAAGTGTTGTATGTGTATCTGTTTTTGTTCCATAGGGTACTTCACTTTTTTTGGTTAGCTTTACTGTTCTTAACTTAATGAGTCCATCCAAGAGTATATTTTACAGATGCCTTTCCTCTAGTCAAAAGTTATTGTTGATTCTGTGTTTGTTTTGTCCCATGATCTGTGGGAAGGTGATGAAGGATCTGATCCTGGATACCATTTGCAGACATGTGAAGGACGTGAGGATGGTCACACACGGTCATCATGGTTTTCTGAGGGGAAATCATGCCTAACCAACATGAAAATATTCTGTGAAAACATTCTGTGATGAGACTGCTGGTTTAGTGGGGGGAGGGAAATGTTGTCTTGATGTCAGTAAGTCTTTTGACACTGTTTCGACAAGCCAGTGAAGGCTAGAGAAGTGGACAGAGAGTTAGATTGAAGAGTGTCTAAATGACCAGACTGAGAAGGTTATAATCAGTGGTGTGA
Organism: Crypturellus undulatus; assembly: GCA_013389825.1. Lineage (NCBI taxonomy): Eukaryota > Metazoa > Chordata > Aves > Tinamiformes > Tinamidae > Crypturellus > Crypturellus undulatus. The sequence goes on from VWPW01021500.1 coordinate 266,777, forward strand.
GGTGTGGGTGGAGGCCAGTCACTTGTGGTGACTTCCTGGGCTTGGTATGCGGGTCAGTACTGTTTAATATCTTCATTAATCACCTGGTACATATTTAGTTAAATGTTTTTGCAAAGTTACCTATCTCATGTTGCTGGGATAGCATCAGATGTCCCTCAAAAATATGCTTCAAACAGACCATTTAAGATTGTGCATTGTAGAAGGGAAGCTCCTTCCACATAGTTTGTGATGGAGGCTTCTGACTAGTGACCTTCCTGACACATCTTCCTGCAAGGTCTCTTGTAGTTCATGGATTTAGTTTTTGGTGGGTATTTTTTTTCGACTCTTGAGCGGTTCTTCATCTTGATCATTGACATCATGTGTTATTTTGGAGATCTGGTGCTTTAGAAAACTGTTTTTGACTGTGTACAATATAAGAAAGATTCTACAGTGGTATTTTAACTTCGCTCAGCCTGTGTTTGTGCAGATGATCTGCTGGGCAGTCTATTTTNTTCCTGCAAGGTCTCTTGTAGTTCATGGATTTAGTTTTTGGTGGGTATTTTTTTTCGACTCTTGAGCGGTTCTTCATCTTGATCATTGACATCATGTGTTATTTTGGAGATCTGGTGCTTTAGAAAACTGTTTTTGACTGTGTACAATATAAGAAAGATTCTACAGTGGTATTTTAACTTCGCTCAGCCTGTGTTTGTGCAGATGATCTGCTGGGCAGTCTATTTTTCTCGCTTGATTTAGTCAACCTGGGTCTATGTCTGCATACCTTGTGCATCTGATCACAGGGCAAAGCAAGCTCTGCTCTTAAGTGACGTCCTGGCACTAGTAGAGCCAGTGGCTAAATTCCTCTTGGGATCTGGTGGGCTTGGGATTGTCCAGACTGTTTTGTACAATGCAAGGCAAAATCCATAAATCAACAGAGCAGTGGAAACATTTTGATGCTTTATTATTGACAACTCAAGTGAAACTTGCTAAAAAATCTTATGTTTATTTTAGCCAAAAATAAGCAGCAAGACTACAGAGAAGCAGGAGATGTGTATGCCCTTGAGCAGATTGTAAAAGATGAATTAGGGAAAAATAGGGGCAATGTGCAAGATACACACTCCTTGTCCTAAGGTGTGAAATGTTAAAATGAATGCTTACCTAGCATTATGTAATTTGAATTACTTTTTCTTGGATTACTTTAAAGTCCAGTGAAACTCAGTATGAAAGCCGATAAACTGCTGACTTGGGATTTTTGGCATCCTTGCTGACATGGGTTTAGTGTTCCCAGGAGTTCCTGGGGTGTTTCTTTTGTTTGTTTTTATCTTAATGTAAGAGACACACAAATAAAAGTTACCTGCAATGTCTGACAATGTTCTTGTCAGATCTCTTGCAAATCTGAACGAATTGTCTTTAAATACAAATAAAGTTTTGGGGTTCAGTTTTAGCTTAATCTGTTTTGTCCGTACTTTCTCTGAAGCAGAGTGTCAAGAGTCCCTCAGCATTTCTGTTTTTCTGCAACTGTGTAGTATACGACACAGTTGGNATGTTCTTGTCAGATCTCTTAGAAATCTGAATGAATTGTCTTTAAATACAGTTTTGGGGTTTAGTTTTAGCTTAATCTGTTTTGTCCATGCTTTCTCTGAAGCAGAGTGTCAAGAGTCCCTCAGCATTTCTGTTTTTCTGCAACTGTGTAGTATACGACACAGTTGGTGTGAGAGATGCCTTGAAAGAAAATGTCATGCTATTGCCTATAAAACCCCTTTCAAATTCAGTGAATTGTGGAAAAGTTGCTTAAGTATCTCCAGTCTGACAGATACCTAAAAACACTTTTTTTGTGTGTGCATATAGGTTCCTAAAGGATTACCGTACTTTGCAGTGGACTTTGGCCTTCAGGGAGGATTTGCTCATATCATTGAAGATCAAAACAAGTTCCCTCATTATTTTGGAAAGGTATTGCAGTGTAAAAGATTGATTTACCACTTCCAGTTATTTCCATATTGTAAAGTTCAAGCAGTTAACCCAGGTGCTACCAGAGTGGAGTGATGTTGTGCCTTATCACAATGTATCCAATGGCTTTTCTTAAGGAGTCAGTATAACAACTTGTGAATGCGGGAACAGTTGCTTGTTCTTTGTTGTTTTTTTTTTTTTTTTTTCTTCTTGCTTGAGGTGATACTCAGAATATGCTCCTAGGGTGTTTAACATATACGGTCTGATAGATAAGAAACACTATAGGCATTCTTACTGCTGATTGTATATATTAGGATGAACATAGATGCGGACTCCCAAACAACTCCTAGTGCAATGTGTGCTTGGTTAAATCCTTATATTGTATACAGGATGCCTATATAAAGGATGAGCTGCATTAAAATCCCAATTTCTTTATTATGTCATGGCAATAATTTATTGAAAGAATATAGAAGAAAAAGATGGGTAGGATTGGGTACTTCAGGAAGTTTTATGGAATCAACTATCTAACAAGATGTGTTCTTTCTTTAGTTCTCATTTTTACTATATTTTTCAAAACTTCCAATATTAATGACTACCATTTAAGACAGTAAGAAAACAATCCCAAATTGAAAGTATATGTTCCTATATTTTTATGGAAAAATAACATTAAATAATATAGTGATCTGGTATTTATCATCATTCATTTTTGTTCTACCTGCAAAGGAAGTCATTGGTGGCATGCTGGACTTGGAACCACGGCTCTGGAGAAGAGGAATCAGGCAGAACTTTGAGGATCAGAGGAAGAAAGTGTTGCAGTTTGCACAGTGGTGGAAACCATATGACTTTACCAAAAGTAAAGAATGAATACATCCAGTATTGGACTGGGTGAGGACCAGCTATCAAGGACTCTATAAGCCATACATTATTTTAAAGGATATTTCCTATGTTAAGTATAACACCAGTGTGTTATGTATTGCTAATAAGTATTTTTAAAACCAGGAATATTCTTTATTTGCTCATTGTTTTTGGTTTCTGCAAATCAGATGTCTACGACTTTTATATTTTATTTTCACCTGAGCCAAAAGATCAGGGTCAATTTGGCTAGTGGAAATCTTTGAAATACTATTGTGCTTTTGGATTTTTTATAATCTTTGAAACAAATGAGCTTTTTCTTTTGTTTAGCATAGAGTCAGAACTTGTTACTGCAATGACATTTTGTAGAAAATGGTGTAAATTTTATGAACATTTTAATGTATTGTTGCAGAAGGAAGCTTTTATAGAAAATCACTTTCTGCTTTTGAGTCCTTGTGTTTTTGTTTTTATGTTGAAGTCATTGTAGTAATATAAAACTTCAAATATGACACTTGATAAGTGGTTGATATGGTTGATGAATCTGCTGGCCCCCTGCACAAGATTTGATGTTGTTTTCTATACTTTTTTCTACAAAGTTGTATTCTCAGAGTTGTTGTACAAAGGATGATGAAAGTCTCATGTGCACAATTTTTTTCATTAAGTCTGTATTTAATGACAAGCATCAGCTTTAACAGTGAGCATTACTTTTGGTAAAAATAACAATAATTAAAAAATAAGGAATAAAGGGCAAGGTGGGGCGGGGGGGGCAGGGCAGGGGAAACTTAAAGGAAAAACAGCCCCTAGTGTCCATCCAGGAAGAGAATCATCACAAGGGGCTCCCTAGATGAGTGTTCTCTCCTGGGTGTCCTTTCCACTGCAGGAGGTAGTGCCCCATAATACTTTTTCGATAGTAAATATATAGTTTTGGTCGGAACCTCATGGTTGCTCNCATTTCCAGCCTAGCTGGTAAGCTTGGTGCAGGGGTGTCCCTGGGACATGCTTGTCACCTGCTCGATTGACTGTTACCTACCATGTTTTTCGCTAGGTCTTGTTCTTNGTGCTTTTGGATTTTTTATAATCTTTGAAACAAATGAGCTTTTTCTTTTGTTTAGCATAGAGTCAGAACTTGTTACTGCAATGACATTTTGTAGAAAATGGTGTAAATTTTATGAACATTTTAATGTATTGTTGCAGAAGGAAGCTTTTATAGAAAATCACTTTCTGCTTTTGAGTCCTTGTGTTTTTGTTTTTATGTTGAAGTCATTGTAGTAATATAAAACTTCAAATATGACATGGTTGATGAATCTGCTGGCCCCCTGCACAAGATTTGATGTTGTTTTCTATACTTTTTTATACAAAGTTGTATTCTCAGAGTTGTTGTACAAAGGATGATGAAAGTCTCATGTGCACAATTTTTTTCATTAAGTCTGTATTTAATGACAAGCATCAGCTTTAACAGTGAGCATTACTTTTGGTAAAAATAACAATAATTAAAAAATAAGGAATAAAGGGCAAGGTGGGGCGGGGGGGGCAGGGCAGGGGAAACTTAAAGGAAAAACAGCCCCTAGTGTCCATCCAGGAAGAGAATCATCACAAGGGGCTCCCTAGATGAGTGTTCTCTCCTGGGTGTCCTTTCCACTGCAGGAGGTAGTGCCCGATAATACTTTTTCGATAGTAAATATATAGTTTTGGTCGGAACCTCATGGTTGCTCTTGCTTATGGTACCAACAGTGCTGCCTGGAACACACTTTGAGCAGATGTTTCCAGCCTAGTTGGTAAGCTCAGTGCAGGGGTGTCTCTGGGACATGCTTGTCATCTGCTTGAGTGGCTGTTACCTACCATGTTTTTCGCTAGGTCTTGTTCTTCCTCTTGTGAAGAAGCTACGAAACAGGGACTCTTGTGCCAGAGGCAGCCGCTTCCCTCAGGAACTGTGACCCAGCAGCGTCTCGTGCTTTGCAGGTGCAAGACTGGGAGAGCGGGACCAGACCATGAATGAGGGCCCAAATGTATCCGGAGTGTCTTCCTGCTGCATTGGGGAAGGACTCCAAGCTTTTAGGCAAAAGAGTGTTATAAGGAGAGGCTTCAGAAGGGCACCTGGGAGGCCCTTAGATTTTACAAAGGTTAAAGCACTGTACAACAGTGTCACAGTGAGCTTCAGTTCTCCTACTGCTGAACTGACTGTACAGTTGTGCCAATTGTGAACTCAGATTAAAAAATGAATCAATAAATATACAGTTTAAAAAAAGCGTTTGTTTCTGCAACTTCCTTGAAGAGCTAGACCATTTTTGTCATACCTGAGGCTTTTTTTTTTTTTCCCCTGTTCCCTTCTGCCCAGCAAGTCTAGTATGTTGTGGTTTATTTTCTATTGGATCCTTCTAAATCTGTCTCACTGCTAGGGAAATATCTTAAAATTAAGCTGTCGTGATCATTTTAGTGACTTTAACACCTGATATCTATACAAGGCACAGATAAAAGGACCAGTTCCCCTGTTGTCCAGTTGATTTCGATCTTCCTCAAGCTACTGAGATTACAGAGCAAATAGGAAATGACATAGTTGCATTGCTTAGACTGTGATAAAACACAAGCAAAATTTCAGTCACGTACAACCTTTGTTGCTATAAAGCATGAATAAAGATTGCATTTTCTCTGACAGCCTGTGTTGCTGGTGGTCTCAAGCACTCCTGTGAAGGATGGCAGAGGTGATTGTCTTTAAGGCCATGGAAAATCTTTCTCTTATGCTGTGCTAGAAATACATTTTTCCTAAGTAATGTCACTTCTGCCCTAAACCTGCCTTTCTGAAAGGAAGGTGTGTGCTTCACAAAGCATAACTAACCTTTACCTAGAGCATGTTCCTTCTTGGCTCATGGACTTAGCATTTTTTATAACTCCAGTTTCAACAAAACTACTAATCTTCTTTGGGCAAGAAAAGGCTCTTAAATATCTGCTTGAAGAGTCTTAAGCTAATAGTTTTCAGAATAGGTAACAGTGTGCTAACCATATGCACGTAGTGCATTCATATCACATTCATATCTTCAAGTTAAGCTTTTCTTCTTTATAAATAGCTGTAAGTTATTCATGAGGCCATGAGGGTGAGCAAAGCTTAGGGCACTTATGTGGCAGACATGGGACAACTAGAGTTCAGTTCAATATTAAAATATTTTAAATAGACCTTTTTCATCAAAAAGGATGCCCAATAGCTGGACAGTTTGGGTAGTAAGATATGGAATATATAAATTCTGGTCTCTTTAGGGAGAACAGGGATCTGAACCTGGATTTCTTACATTAGCTATAAATGTGTTCCTATTTATTCTTAGGTGCAACTGGGTAAAAGACCAAGCGCTTCAGTCCCAACAACACCATGCAGCGCTACAGGCTTGGGGCAGTGTGGCTGGAGACCTGTGTGGCAGAAAAGGATGGCAGGGTTTGGTCAACAACCCAAGAGCCAGCAGTGCCCAGGTTGGCCAAGAAGGGCCACGGCCTCCTGGCTTGTGTTGGGAAGAGTGTAGCCAGCAGGACCAGGAAAGTGATCGTCCCCCTGTACTTGGCACTGGTGAGGATTCCTTGAATCCTGTGTTTGGTCTTGGGTCCCTCACTACAAGAAGGACATTGAGGTGCTGGAGTGAGTCCAAAGAAGGCAACGAAGCTGGTGAAGGGGCTGGAGCAGAGACCTTATGAGGAGTGGCTGAGGGAGCTGGGGTTATTCAGTCTGGAGGAGACTCAGGGGAGACCTTATTGCTCTCTACAGCTACCTGAAAGGAGGTTGTAGTGAGGTGGGAGTCGATCTCTTCTCCAGAATAACTACAGATAGAGCAAGAGGAAATGACCTCAAGTTGCACCAGGTTCAGGTTAGATATTAGGAACACTAGGTCATGGAATGTTTACATGTCCTGCCTTGTAAGCCAGGCAGTGATGCACCCTGCTCCTTTTCTGCTCAGTGCCTGATGTGAAATACAGTGTGTGCTTGCTATTGTGTCCTTTTTTCCCAGTAAAATGATTCCCTGTATTCATATTTTCATGTTATGCAGAAGAGTTTGCATTCTCTCACCTGCATTGCATTTTTGTTTTCAGCAGCTTGAAGAAGGAGAGAGCTGCACTGACACAGCACCATAACCACTGCTTGATCGAGCACTGGGTGAGGTCTTAGCTAGGGTTTGAACACCAGCACTTTGAGCTCAGTTTGTTACTAAGTCCTCTACAGAAAATAGGATGATTCATCTGGCTCCCACTTTTTGTCTGTAGAATGAGGCAGTTACCTTCAGACTAAGGCCCCACTTTTTGAGTTTACTCAGTTTGCTCAAGCTGAAGGTAAAAAAAAGAAAAAAAAATGATTTTTTACTGCAAACAAAATTCGCAAACAAACCATTAGTTGAGAATGTGGAGCTCAAAAGCTACCTTGGTATCACTGTGCCTTCTGCATAACCATAATGGTTGGTCGATGATAGGATGATTACCTGAAGTCATCCAATGATAGAAACTGTGGGTAAATGCAGTGAAAAAAGAAAGCAATTTATTTTTGCATAGTCATCAGTGTTCTTCCAAATAGGTAGTTCTCAAGTATGTTCATATTTCGCTTTTCTATCCCTTGTTTTTTCTGTTGAATTGCATTTAATGTAGTTTTGGTGTAACAGTGGCAGTTTCTTTGTACTTATTAAAATACCTGAAAGGGTACAAAGTGGAGTTTTATTGCTTTGTGAGGAAATGAATATAGCAACATTCAATAGTAAGTCTCTTTGGACTGATTTTTTTTTCTTTTCGTTTATGAATCCAAAGAATGAGTTACACCAAGAAATACTCAAAAGCAATTTAGTAATACATTGAGTTCAATCTGCTTGTTCTAAGTTTAATACAAATCTTTATTGGAAAATGGCATGTTAAAATTAATGGTACCTCTCAGGGCAAGAGATAAAAATCACATACCTCCTTCTCTGTAGACACTGTTTTTTAAATGATTTATAAATGTACAAGTCTTATTTTTGCTTCTGTGTAAAAATTCCATATGAAACTTGTGGGACTGCAACCTGTGTAAGACCAAACAGATATGATTAGCAGAGATCCGTATAGGCTGCAGTAATTGCAACATCAGAGAAAATGAGCACAAGTAAATAAGTGTATTCATTTTTTTTTTCTTGTTGCCTGCAGTAGCGGGAACTGGTGTGCTGTATGGGAACAGTGTGAGACTCATGGTACTGGGGCAAGAAATTTTGCAAGAGTTAGCAATGAATGTGGGGCGAGAAAGTCGGCACCCACCTGGCTTTTTTGTCACTTACTTGTAGACACAGAACCTCCCACCTCTCCCTGTAGCTGCACTCTGTTTCACAACAAATTGAAGAAATAATCCAGGAATCAGTTCTACGTCAAGGAAAACGCAACATTTCTCCCTGACAGCTGGACAGTGGAAGGTCTGAGGTTGGAGGATTTCATTCAGTACAGTAGAAATACGGTATAGCTGTCATGAACTGCAGCTGGCAAAGCCAAATTCAGTGGTGATTACTTTGGGGAAAAAAAATGTCTTGCAAATCTAGTGATTAATTTTAACTGAACAAACTAGTTCGAGGTTCCCCCACGTTAAGGATCATTCTATTAACAGAGTATTTTGTGAATATCAATACAGTATTCCTTAGTAGTCGAAAGAAATGTTAGTTTCTTACTGCTCATGTAGTTTTATTTGCTTTTGTATTCCCACGTTTCTTCAGTGACGAACCATGTTGTCCTTCTACCTGTTCTGTAGTGTCTTGCACATCGAGTTACATTAAGACAATAAAATTCTGCTGTATATATACAATATATATAAATTATTTAAATAAATATGTATTTAAATTGGCCTATATGTATTACTTGACTGTTCACCCGGTCACCTTTGTCCAACTTCTCGTAAGTGCATCTTTGACCCATTGAATGTCTCTAGGTAGGTCATTTTCCCTGTGCCTTTTCCAGGGAGGTGTGTTGACCCTGGGGTGTTTGTTGGTTCGAGGCTGTCAGCAGGGCAGCTTGTCTGTTCCCGAGTTCCTCTCTGTTCGGCACACTGGCCCTGGCTGCTGCAGGATGGCTCCTGGAGACACGTGCTTTTTCCCCCGCTAAGTGGCGGTTCAGCTGGGGGCTGTGTGTGTCTGATGGACGCTGTGTGCGACGGTTTGTTACGCTGGTTTTAAAGGATGAGCATCACGCAAGGGGATGGATCTTGGGAAGTAACCAAGATGTAATCGCTCCTACCTTTGCAGGGAGTGTGTTCTCCATCTGGATCAGCTTATTAAAGATATTTGCTAACAAGGGCAAAGCAGTTTCATGACAAAGCAGCCAATTATTTTTTGCAGTGAGCTCCTGCTTGGTTTATTGCAGACAGCAGGACCTTTTAAAACCGCAGGTCTGACAACCTTGTGTTACATCTGTCATTTCAGCTTGGTCTTTAATAGCAAGTCTAAACCCCAACCCAAATCCTCCAATGTATTACAAACCAATTACTTAGGTTGCTGAGTCACTCTATCAGTTTGACAGCAGGCCGGGCAGAAAACTTTGGTTGCTTTCAATTCTTTGATTAAAGAAAAAATCAGTTTTATTTCATTAGAGATGGCAAGATCTGACTCTCCCTTGATTCCCAGGGGTTATATGTAGGGGTTATATGCGCAGTCCCTGGTGATTCGTTCTCTCCCCAGTCTCTGAGGAGCTGGAGAGACCTCTCCTGCACTAAAGGTAGCGGCCGTTTCTCTTCTGGGCAAAGCCCTCCCTTCTGCTGTGGTTGGGTTCAGACCTCTGCTCTCCTCGGAGTGGCAGATTTACTTGGAAACTTCTGAAACATAAAAATACATCATTCTGTGATGTAGAATTCACAGATATTACCTTGTTCTTGGCACCTTGCAAAGAAACTTGTGCTAGCTGCTACTTAATCACATAGCTAGACCTCCCATGTCATAGAGTTCAAGATCCATCCCAAAGGCTCAAAGACCAGGGGAAAAGTCTTACTTTTCGCTCCAGTTTTGCTAATGGGGAAGAACACACAAATATTCAAGTTTATGTGTGTTGCTACTTAACACAGTGCAGTCCATCCCACAGATATGGTTAGCACAGTACAGCATCTAATGGGATGGACTTTAATCCACTTCCAATTTATAGGAAGAAGAAAAATGATTAGGAGTCTATGTACTGCAAAAGCAGGAACATGTAGGGATAGCCTCCTAAGTGGGTCATAGCTAGTAAGAGTCAGAAAAGATAATTAGAAAGGTTGCTACATATACACTGAAAGGAAGACCAAAGAAAGCATGAGGTCATTACTGAGAGGAGGAGGACAGGAAATAACTGCTGGTGCAAAAGAAAGTTGAAGTAATTTTTTTCTTCTAATCAGTCGTAATAATAATAAAAGTTTTGCACAGATGCTTAATACAGTTAAGTTTATCAAAGAGAGAGTAGCAGGTTGGGAAGAGGGGGAAAAAAGGAAAAAAGATGTTAGATAACTTGCATGAAGCCAAACAGCCAATTCCAGAAACATCAGTAAGAAAATACCTGGACGGAATGGAGTGTTTTGGGGAGCAAAGACAAGTATTTACATGTTCAAGACATGTTCAAGTACATTGTAGTGTTACAGTACAGGTGGAGTTGCCTGGGCCTATAACCCATGAGTTTGTTCTGCTTGTTGAAGACCATTTTTCTAAAATAATCCCTTTTTTTTCCCCCCAAAAAAGTATTGCCTGATTGCCTGTTTTTTAATATCTCTTCATGCTGCTTCCTCCTCAGGCTTCTTTTAAGAGCTGCCTTTCCCTTGGAACAAAGCTTGCAACATTTCTACTGCAAGTTTTCTTTTATTCTGCACTCCAAATAAAATTAATCTGTGAAAGATCTCTTTCAGATAGTGTATTACTTCCAAAGAAAGAGAACATAATTATCACTGTCCTTTGATGATTTGTGCAGCACAAAGGTTGCTCTGTGTGCTGGGTTATTTTGCACCCTCTTGTGGCCATGATGCTCTCTCTTCAGTCCCAAATTCCCTGAAGTGAATTAACTCATCACAGAAAGAAGCAAAATGTTCAGGTCACCTGTGCGACCTCCTCTTTATAATCAAATAACCCACAATGTCAAAAAGGATACATTAAAAAACTTCTGCATTCTTAGGAAATCCTTTTCCCTTTCTTCATGGTCCTTTAATACCGCAGAAAAGATTTAAAAAATAAAGTAAAATAAAATAAAATAAAAGCTCATGTGGCAGTTAGTTTATGTTTAAGAGCTACTGTAGGCAGACAGGAGTCCTACAGTACTTTTTCATCACTTTTGACAAGCTTTTGAGCATCATAGGAAAAAATGCCCCTTGAGAATGAGAAAAAACAAACTACTATTCTGACTGCATCTTCAAGCAATTTTGTTGTTGGGATAAGTCCTCTCAGAGGACAGAATATTTTGATACTGAAACAATTTACATGTTCTTTCCAGATCAGGCATTAATGAGATGTGGTGAATATTTGAATACCCTGGTACTTGTCTGTGTTTCTTGCAAACCAAATCACAGAACAACTTGAATTTTTGTATGTTTACTGTACAAACATGGAGAGAAGCTTCTTTTCAAATATCCATCAGCATCTGCTGTCAGCAATTTTTTTTTGTGCAAATACGGATTGCAGAAGCATTCCAGCCAATCCCCATTATGCCCATTTTGTCTCTCAAATCCTGTATTGGCATTGGGCAACTTACCTTTCCTCTTTCAGGGAGTCACCAGAGACAGTGTTACCCTTGTTGGCAAGTAACACAGACAGGTTTTGTTTCCTCCGTAGCCTTCAGAATTCACTTAAAAAGGAATTCTGCATTTTCATAGGGAAATGTAGAAAATGTCTAAGACTTTCACTGCAAAATGATCAAATGTAAGGAGAAGAAAATATCTTAAATTTAGAATTGTTATTCAGATTTATCACGTAGAAGGTGTCTAAACTCCTGGTGCAATCGTCTCCTGCAGAGATAGTCAATCCAGTAAGTGGTCAAGGGGATGATTCAGCTGACCAAGGATGTTTGTCATCTCTGGGATGAGCCAGTGAACTCCAAGCAACATCCTGACCATGGACTGCAATGGGAATTTGGATTCCTGGCTCCAAGCAGACACCTGTAGAAACTCAAAATCCTACCTATGTTCATATGCAGTAAATGGTCTTTGTGAACTTTTTTCTCCTATGTAGAGCTTCTCCTATAGCATATAACTTTTCTAGTGTGAAGTGCAGCAGCCTTTAGAAGAGTGTTAAACTTGCTTGCTCTAAGATACTAGCTGAATTGTATCTTATTAAGGATAGGAAATGTTCAGTATGTTTCACATGAAATATTTAACATTTGTTAATATACTTTTGATTTTTAATAAGTGCTGAGGACTGTGGGGAGAACCAAGCGCGCCTCTTCGCAACAGCACAAGCACTAAACTGAGGCCTGCCCCAGAAAATTGCGTAAATTGATAAATGTTCATATAAACTGGTGTTTATACTTCAGAAGTCGTGGGAGTTGGGCAACATCCCAGAGGACTTGTAGAAGAAAAACATTTTTTCAAAAAGCAGATTTTGGGACTTACACTCTACTAACCCCTAGTTTGGAACTGAAAAGTGTAAACATCTAGGGGATGATACGCAGATAAGGAAATAAAAAAAGCACCATGGATTTAGAAAGTTTAACAAATTTATTTTTCTTTTTTGAGGGGCCTACAGTGAAAGCAGTAGATGTGATATGTAAACGATTTTTTAATGATTCTGTAACTCTTTCATGACATTTCCATAAGCAACCCATGGGGATACTGAAACGCTGGAAATTTTGGTACATCCCACCATTCAGTCCATCTCACTGGCCTCATTTGACCTAGGACCTAGCTGATTCCTATGACTCCTTTAAATGTTGTCTGGATATTAGGTTTAGGATATGTGATTTGTGAAGCCTTATCACAACCTTAAAATTGTGAAGAACCACAAGGAGGTAATTTTGGTTGATTAAAGAACTTAGCAGGATTGTAAACGCAGAAAATGAAAGAGTGGAAGGTGTAAGGACTCTTTATTGAATTTCAAACTGAAATTTTTGAGTTAAACTACAGTTTAACTCAAAAAAAGGGAGGGAAAGGGAAGAATGTGATAAAATAACCTAGTGCAACAATAGCAATGTATGTAATTTGGTGTTGGGCATATTCTCTATATAATGTCAAATCACAGACAGCTGTTCAAATACAGGCAGCTCTTGTCATGTATAGTCTATGCAAGATTATCTTGCAAGATTCTGACTAAAGTGCAATGAGCTTCTAAAGAGAACACATAGGCAAAGGTGGGGAAACTTCAGGGGTCTCAACAGAAAGCCCTCCCCTTGCATTAAAAGGCTGACTCTCCAAGACGCAATGTTTTCTTCTGCAGAGCCTATGTTTCCCAGGAATGGAGTGAGGAGATATGTTGCCCAAATAAGTGCTGGGATTCTCCTTTCTGAGGGTATGTATTTTCCTTCCAGCTCGAAGGCAAATTTAGGGATTTTTAAGTACTGGATTTGGCACTTCTGGTAGCATCCTTAACAGAGGGATTCGGTCCATCCTGAGAGCTACCAGGATTAGCTGGAGAAATTGCNCTTCAGGGGCTCTCAACAGAAAGCCCTCCCCTTGCAATAAAAGGCTGACTCTCCAACCCAGGAATGGAGTGAGGGTTGGCCAAATAAGTGGGCCAAATGTTGCCCAAATAAGTGCTGGGATTCTCCTTTCTGAGGGTATGTATTTTCCTTCCAGCTCGAAGGCAAATTTAGGGATTTTTAAGTACTGGATTTGGCACTTCTGGTAGCATCCTTAACAGAGGGATTCGGTCCATCCTGAGAGCTACCAGGATTAGCTGGAGAAATTGCCCGGAGCCTCTCTTCTTTGACTGCAGGGTGCCCTGATGACTAGATGGCTAAACTTAGGTCGGATGAATCATATGAGACTTTTGATGCAGAGAAGAGCAGAGACTAAATCTCCAGTCTTTTTTCTGGCTCCCCTGGAATTTTCTCCAGATTGTTCAAGCCAATGAGCCAAGCAGGGTCAGTCTTTTTTTTTTTTTTTTCTGATGACCACTTGTTAAGTGAAAGATCATAACAAGGTATACTGAACATGTTTAATAAAGCTGAGCTAATCTGGGAATTTTATGTATATCTGAGATATCTGCAGACTACTTCATAGTTGATTGGTGTTCTTGAAAGCTCTGAGTATGTGGTATCAAAGACATGGACCTAATTAAATGACTGTCTTAAAACATTGTCCACGTGGTATCCTGCTTTCCTTGACTGCAGCAACATCTGCTAGTAATAAAAGAAATCTAGTCATGTCAAAGGCCAATCTTTATTCTCATGAGTTACAGAAAATATTTTTTTCCTAAAATTCCCACAGAGCTGAATGTAATGACTCATTGCCTCTACTTATCCCTTAATTATAAACCTCCTGTGTGACTGTCTTAAATTTTGATAATTGATCTTGCTGGCATCACTTTCATAGTGACTCTGCTCCATGGTGTGTTTAGGTCCAGGCATGAGATTAGGCTGTGGGTGAAATGTCCCTTGGGGTTTCCAGTAGTGGAGATCTTACAGCTCCAGCAGCTGCTGACTCATAACAAAGGAAAAGATGGGTGGAATAATCAGAGAAAACTACTAGACATGACAAGCAAGAGAAAAAGTTACATTACAAAACTTAAAATTTTAAGGTAGTGTAGGTAATATATGTTATTGTACAGGTAGAGCTACATAACACAAAAGCTCGCTTTCAGGTATATATTCCACGACTGTGAGCTTCTCACAGTACTTCTGAAAATTCAGCTTCTTGAAAATTATGTTATTTTACTCTGAATAAGTTGCAAGCAATTGTTAACAGCATCCATTCTAGTGGGGCCCAGGCTTCAGGTGAAAATTGCTAATGCAATAATTTTTCTGATTACAGTCTAATGTGCTCCTACCTGGTGGCAAAACCATTATTAAAGTGTTTGGTCATGATACTGATTCTCTGATGTAAGATATTGCCAACGAGAAAAGAAGTTAATCCCAGCGATATCCTGAAGAGAGTCATGGCACAAGAGATGTTGCACTGCTCTGGCAGCAGTGCTGGTCAAGCTGCTGGGAAGGGGTGATGGAGCAGCTCCGACAGCCTAGGAACTACACAGGATGACCTGTGAGGCTGGTCAGATAAAGAGCAAATGCTCTCTGAGGATGAGAAGAAGAGGGGCAAGTTGGAAGAACAGTTGAGAAAAGAGGCTGAGAGGTTGAGTTACCTTGTCTTATGTGGAGGTGAGTTATGTTTCTGCAGTCTTCCCTACCACGTTCATTCAGGGTATCTGTCTGGGTCCTAGAGATTATTCTGCCTGATGAAGGTGGCTTTTGGCTTCGCAGAGGGAATTACAACTGCGTTAGTCTATTGCTGCCTTAGTAGAGCCAACAGGAAATATTGTGTTTGAGGTAGCTGATGAGTCTTTGAATGTCGACTTTTGATGATCTTAATTCAAAGGGGCCAGATCTTACCATTGACTAATTAAGGTTTCGTCCTAATTAATTTGGACCTACAGATCATAGTGACTCTGAAATACTTTTACTTGGTTAATTAGTGTTTTAAACAGTCTGGTTCTCTTTCTCTCTCCCTCTCTCTCTTTTTTTTTTTTTGTGTGAAATAGAATTGACCAAGAAGTTACCTTGAACACTAAAGTAGAGATTGCAGATCGAAGTCTGTGACTCCTGTGTGTTTCACCCTGGTGACTGGAGACTTCTTTTTTTCTACCAGTCTTTTTATCAAGGCATAAGTTGCCTGACTCAGAGGCTGCGTTCTAGAACTAAGGATTTCCTAGCAAGTCAATAGACATCTCGTGCGTCCTCAGATTGCTTTTTCTGTGCTGTTCAGGGCAGTCACCTTACAAGCACTTCTGTCCTTGATAGATTTATCAATTATACTTTTACATTAAGAACCTTTAGCACATTTTTATCCCTAACATAATTTATCCTTCCTGTGCAAAGGAAGGGTTGAAGGTTATTTTCACTTCTTAGAAAACATTATTGCTCACTTTTAGTGAAAAAGATTGCTGGAAGCTTACAATTTCATAACAACCACTCTCTTTTTAGCCATTTTTTGATCCCATTTTCTAGATATTTCTATCTCACTGAAAATGTTGATGTTGATTAGAAAAAATACCCAGGAATTAAAAAAAAGACCTCAATTTTACATAGTTTATAGCTTTAGTCAAAGATGAGCTTCTTTGACACATCTTGTCAGAGCATTTGGGGTTTACTTGAAGATGCCTTCCCCAACAGCTGTGCTTTCTGGAAAAATTGTGCAGAGGAGAGCAAGTGCAGAAACCCCACAGTTGGATGTCTTTTAGATTCTTGTTAAGACCTCTCCTCCTACATTAGACCCACTATACACATAATAACATTATACCTTACGTAAACTGCTTACAATCCCAAAAAAAAGGAGGCATGGAGAAATGAAAAAGAAAGGAAAAAGTGAGTGCTCTGTCCAACTGCAGAGTTTTTTGTGATTACCCAGTGCACTTTTAGGTATTATATCTCTTTGCCATCATTCTGCTATTATACAAACAGTGAATCGATGGTCACAAATGCCCTTAGTATAGGTGATACTAGGAGTTTTAAGCAGGAAGTATAGCATAGTATGATATAACAATGCATAGCATTTTGGACAGCAAAAACAATGCATATTCTGGTTCTTTTAGTATGTATATGAATGTAAAACTGTCATAAGTAAATCAAAGACCATTTACACAGGCAACATACCCTAGCAGTTCGATGTCAGCTGAGATAGCAGGTAAGCATACTTAAAAATCTTGCAAAAATCTTCCCAGGATCAAAAATCTTGCATTTTGGTAAGAAGATTTCTAGGTAAGAAAAAGGAAGTGACCCCAGATATATCATACTCATACACATAAGACCAGGGCAGTGCTGGAGGAAGGACACCCAGAGAGATATGGCAGCATGGGGCAGCTGAGAGAAGACCCTGGCTAGCTGGTTACTCCCTGCTAGACCTGTACAAGACACCTTTCCTGCCTTGCTCAGGGCATTGGGTTGCATTAATAGCAGAGATATTGGTAATTTGTCCTGCCTTTCTTTCAGACCATGATTTTTTTTTCTATTATTATTGCTTAGCTTTGGAATGCAAGCTTTAATGAGTGTGTAATGAGAACAGAGCTGCTTCTCTCAGCAACTGCTCAAGAAATTGTGTAGTTTACTGACAATCTACCCTGGAAACCAGACCCTACCAAACTGCAGCATGTGGAATATCTATAGATTGCTTAATTAAAACAGGAAATGCGAAGACAGATTAAACTGAAATAGTAAACCTGAAATCTATACAAAATATTTTTCCAGCCCAAGAAAATAACACAATATCAGGGCTGTTTTGCTTCTCCCCCTTGCAGTTCCTTGGAGCAGATATCTGAGTTCTACAAATAGCAAAAAGAAAAAGAAGAGAAAAATAAAGACATCGATTTAGGTTTAAAGCATCTTCTACACCTAAGTGGAAGACACAAGATGACACTAGGTAATTTTCAGGCCTATTACATTATTACAAATGACAGAGGTACATTTAGTCAGATCTATAGAAGCAGACAAGCAATATTAAGAGAAGGAGAATCAGGTGCTTAGAGAGGAGTTGTTTCCTGACAGGCCTTTGAGGTGAATCACAAAAAGTATCTGCATAATGAACCTCTGGAATACGTCCCACAACTGCAATCAAGACATAGATTTTCCCATAACATTAAAATTGTGGCATCTTCTTGGAATCCTGTTTTTTTAAAACAAGATGACAGTCCTACAAATCTGAGGCTTGGAAGCATTGTGAGGAACAGGGTATAGTTTACACAGCACATAGCAGTTTTCTTGCTAGATTTCCCCACACCAACACATCAAAATCATATCAGACAGAAAAAAAAAGTGAGGTTTAGTTTTTTTTTTTTTTTTCCCTAGGTCTCTTCTGCAGCAGTATCACCAATGTAGCTGTAAAGGGTTAAACAACAAAAAAAGGAAAAAAAATCAAACCAAAAGTAATGAGAGATGAGACTGATTTGCATCAACAGAGAGTACAGCCCCCCGTTCTTTTTCTTTTAAACTAATGGACTTTCCTGAGGTAAGAAATTACTGCAATTCATCTTAAATGACACTTGACAAGGTTCAAAGTATCTATTATAATCTCATTTAATAAACCGTTCAGCCCACTTAAATATGCCTTCTGTCTGCTCTGCCCACTGGAGACATGCATTTTAGCAATTTGTTAACCTCCTTTCTAATTGTGTGGACATAGGCAGCACTCTGCTGTGACCCTGCAGAACCACAACACAAGAAATTGTGTTCTGTTCCTCAAAATGCTGTCTCGGTTCTGGAAAGGGGCTCAGAAAGGTCAAAGGGATGTAGCTATTTGTACCCTCCTTTAGATTTACTGGAAAAATTATTTGGTTGTTCTGAATAAGCCATTACTTCAGTATGAATTTTATTACAGGTCACAGGCACACTTGTGAAAGTAAAACCAAATCTTTTACTAAAATAAAAAATATCAGATATCAGATAAGATCAGATGAAGAATTTCTTCTTCAGAGAAAATATAAATAAATGCCTCATTAAAGATGTTCTCAGAGGAAACAAGCTGGATTAGAAGAACTCTAAACTTTGGTGGCATTTGCTCAGTGGAGAGCTGAATTCAGACTTTGCAGCTCTGCAGATGTATTTTATTTATTTTTCCTAAAGGAAATGAGATCAGATCGAAAGATGAGAATGGTAACGGTAAGAGTGCTTTTAGATGGCAATGTCGCCCAAACTGGTACCAATGCAGTTTATTTTCTTGTTCAGGTTAGATTTCAACACTTGCTGGTTTTAAGTAAGAAAGAAGAAACTTTCTATTGCAGTCATGAAGCTACTTTGCTTGACATGCTCGATGCTTAGAGGCAAGTTTGTGTGGGCCATGAATACTTCAAGAAACTTTGATTGGAGCTGTTCTCCAGTCTTAATATTTGTAATTTCAGCTTACATTATTGTACTTACCTCTGCAGTCTGTAGGCAGGTTTAAATCTACCTTTTATTTTTTAGAAGTTTGTGCCCTATGTGACTGTGGCTGGTTGTATCCCGTGACAACAATTCCCAGAAGCTATTTATGCCTGAGGGACTGATGTCTCTGCTTGTACCAGCTTGTGATCGAAAACAGAGAAGATCAAATGGTTCTGTATCTTCCTTCTGTACTCCCCAGAAAAAAACACTAGAAAAGTTTCCCAAGTTCCTTCCACTCTACTCTGTTTTTATTACTTGTACTTAAACACTGGGAAAACTGTTCTTCGTGTTGCAGCAGAAGCAGAATAGGCCCAGGATTTCTCCAAAATGAACTGTCTCCTTAGGTAGAATAAGGAGGGTTCATGTGCAAATGTGAGTGTTCAAATTACACCAAGTCAGAGCATGAGGCATTAGCTCTGTTACATCAATCAGGAGGTTTTCCTCTGATCGGAGAGGCTGTATGCCCGTGAATTACAGATGTTCTTTGAAGTGTCACTGTATGAATAGGCAGAAAGTGAACAGCTGACATACATAAGTATTGTTACTTTGTGATGGACCATAGCAAGCCCTGGGAGTCACGGTTACAGAGTAGTGACATCATACACAAAATCTTGTGTTAATCAAATACTAAATCTGAAGCACAAATAGATAAGGTTTTTCTTTCAGCATTTCGCTCTTCGATCTTCTCACCTAGAAATGTGTTATTCTGGAGGACCTTCTGTTGAATTTGTATTCACATCAGCCAAGGTTTTTCCTAATTAGTGGGAAAGGCCAAGAATTGAGTAGGAAGATCAAATGAAGTCTCCAATAACTAATACTCTTGCAGAAGACTGTGTAGGCATGGTGTCTTTTATGTTTAATGTCATATAAAGGAATATGCTGTGTACAGTAACTCTCTTAACTGAATGAGTAACATTAAAATGAAATAATCATACAAAAATAATATAAAAGCCTTCTGAGATATTCATGATGAGCATATCATCATTTTTATTTCAATATATTTCAGACTGCTTGAGGGAGCCTTCTTCCAAGTGAGATGATGAGGTGTGAATTTTCCTCGAATGTCTAACTGTACATTCATAATCTCATAAAACAGAACTACTGGAAGAAGGCCTTTATCTCTTAAGATTGGGCATCATACCTATTAGGATATGTGACATGGTTACCAGTTCATGTGCACAGCGGCATGTACTACAGTTGTACTCTGCACAGCAATGGCTCTCTAGAGCTTAAAAATATAGTTACGGAGCAAGGTAAGTGACTGAATGCATAATAAAAATATCTCTTGGATCTGCAAAACCCTGTTCTTCGAGGCCAAGTGGAAAGGGTTAAATATACTTGCAAACAGTGTTAGTGTGAGGCTTCTCTTAGCTCCACACAAAGTGGCAGACAGTCCATTTGGATGTATAAAAGCAAATGTTGACACTATTAATGCTTTGGAAACCACTGGAAAGTCTGCGTTCCCAGCAGTGATTAAACAAACATAACACGGAGCTAGCCATGATTGTATGCTCAGATATTCATTATGTACATAGAAATTAGTGCTCATAAGTAATACTAAGGACTATTCAGAATCCTCCTATGGAGGAATTTCTTTCAAAGAGAATACTAAAGCAAGCAAATTTCAAATATGTGAGTGCATAAAGTAGCAATGGACTTTACAAAGCTAATGAAGCTCTCCTTCACTTCTACATCTTCCTGAGTTTTCTGCCTTCTCTCTATTCCCTTAATACTGAGGAAAGAGTTTATGTTGAAATATTTGCAATTCACTTAGGGATTTGCCTCAGCCTTCTAGTTTCTTCCTTCCTACATTGAGTTCTCGTTGTGCTTGTAGACCTCTGGCAGGCACAGACTGTACCTATAGATTCTGACTTCTCTGCAAATTAAATTGTGGAACTCAGGAAACAAAAATTTTCAAGAATTTTGGTGATTCCTTTGGACAAGGCAAGGAGGTGATGTTGAGAAGCTGGGCCGAACAGGCTGGAGGTGAAGCACACAGTGGGGGCCAGGAGCTGGATAGCGGTTATGGACCTATTTGTGATTGTATCCTGGCCAACCTTCCACATCCTAAACAGTACAATAGAGAAAGGATGAAGAGATACCCTTCTCCTTGCTTGAAAACAAGAGTTTTACCCCTAATAAAATCCATGGTTTCTGCCAGGGCAGATAAGCCCTCTTCTCTTCCTCCTCCTCTGCTCAGCCCTTACAGTACTGCTTCCTGCCTTAGCTAGAGTTATGGAGGTCGTCTGTGCTCATTACCAAGAATTTGTTAGGTTACAAATTTGTTATAAAGTCTAAGCAAAATAGCCACAAACACCCAGCAGCGGGACAATGTCCCCGTGATCTTACCTGTGCCAGTGGAGCCCCTAGTCACCAGAGGTGACTGATCAGCCGTGGCACTAGGGGAAACCAACCAGAAGAGCCAACAGGTCAACCTCCCCCTCGACGCACTAAGGGCACTGAGGGTCCACAAAGGTGCAGGACTCACCATGGGCTGCAGGGGAAAGAGCTCACGGCAAAATGTTTTAAGAGGATGGTGGGAATGATCCCACAATCATGGAAATGGGGGATCATTCTCACAAGGACTGATCATAGGATGTTTAGTGTATAGACCAAAGGCAGAGAAAGGAAGGGATCAAGGTGGACTGAGCAAGAACAAGTATTAGAAAATAAAGGGAAAGGGGGATAAAAAGGGTTGGTTGTGGGTAAACAGCTGACTGGTCTTGCAGGTCAGACAGGTCTTGTCTGTCCAGCCCCTGCACTTGACCACCTCAGCCTGTGCTATTATGCTTACTAAATATTCTCAGTTAATAACCAAAACTGTTTAATTCTACTAATAATAGCAACAACATTCTTTCTAGCTATCTTCTGAGTGGGTGCACTGTGGTCTGAGCCTGTGTGGAGGAGAACTAGCAGATTTCATGCCAGACTTGTCAGTGACCAGGAGAAGAGAGACAAGTGCCATTTACTGCAGTAAATGAACCTCAAATGCCAGAGATGACCATGAATCTCAACTGCTCAAGGATCCAGACACCAGCACATGGGGACACTGGGGACTGAGGCCAGCTACTGAATAGGCTGGGTGGCTGAGGCCAGCTACTGGGGAGGCCAATTCTGTGAAAGTGAGTACATATTTCACTAGCGCACATCAATCCGGACCATCTGGAGAGGAACAGTATCAGGCCATCTGTGCTGCTCATGTGTGTGGGTATTGCTACACAGGTGCTGCTAAAGGCACTGTGCTATCTGTGACTGCAGGGATTTTGTTCATGTGTGTGCACATGCTTATGTTCACTTACTGGAACATGGTAAGCCTCAATATTGAGAGAACTGGGACCAAGAAGCAGCATCACAATCATCAGGCTGGTGCAGGAGGAAACCCATTAGATCCAGGAGCTGCTGTACACAGCTATCCCTAACAGAATTTGATTGAAAAAAAAGCACACCGCCACTTGTGTAAGGACAAATTCAAGCTTTAATGGTGGATCACCTTGTAAATACTGAGGTAGAGGGCTTGGACTTAGCCACAGCAGTATAATTTCACACTGTTGAGAGCTGTGTCATCCCCCTTTCCCTTGGGTTTATCTACCTTCGTCTGGAGCCCACAGACAGCTGTAGATTTGCAGCTTTCACTCCATGGGCCATACTGACCCCCTGAAAGTCCATGGCCCTCCAGCTGTGTTCCATCAGAGCAGAGGAATATCACGTTGTTGGCCGCTGTGTCATCAAGCAGATACTGCTGTGGTTCCACACGCAGCGAGAAGGAAATTATCTTGTTACTGGTGCAGAGCTGTGCCTTCGTCCAGGTTCCCCACCTGCCAGAGAGAAGAAACAACTTCCCAATATGTATTCAGCCTCTGCTCGTCTGAAAGCAACCCTGCACCTTCGTTGGAACCTTGATGGTCCTTGGGCAGTTCTCGTTTAGAGAACAGTAAATTTCACAGAGGTTTTCTTTCAGTCTACTTCCACTGAGCGTTTTTGTCTTTCCCCCTTTGTACCCAGCTATCAACAGGCCTGGGCTGCCCTGTTGCTATAGGGCTCCTTGGGGAGTTCAACTGCTTCCTTTGTCCCTATTATTTAACATCAATGTCTTTCTCCAAGTAAGCATTTGAGGAAAAGGAGAAGGAAAAGGCTCATGACTATATATTTGCAGTTCCCTTTCCTGACTTCAAGATCTTTTCAAAATCTATTCCCTTCTCTGGGAAAAGATATTACCTTAAGATATTCACACTTTGTGGCTAAAGGGTACAAGTGGTGCAGAAGAACCACCTTCACAAGAGTTTGGGATGGTTACAGAAAAAAAAAAAATTGCACTGCTTTTCCTTTTTTACCCAAAGCTGCTGTCCTGAAGGAAGAATGATAAAGCAAAGGCTACTCACCGCCCCACTGAGGACTCAATGGTTGTGCCATCTGTGCAGAGCAGGCGGATGCCATTCAGAGCTGTGTCATCACCAAATAGCCATAATCCCTGCTTGGACTCCACCTTAGAAGAGTGGGCAAACGAGTGAGTGTCACTGTCACCAGTGAATGGCAAACTAGAAAGGAGAGCAAAGATGAGCCTTGGGAGAGGAGTTAGGAGACTCAGAGATGCAACCAGACACATCTTAGTGCTGCTAACCAAAGAGTTTATAAGGCAGCTCTACAGCCTTTTCTAGTGAGCCATTTTTGCTGTTGCCTACCTCTGTTCTTATCCAAACGGCAGAGCAGAACTTCTGGACACAGAGGAACACTTGGTGTCTGCTGCCCTTAGGACATGCCCACGCTCTGGGTGTGTGCGCTGACCCCAAGCACTAGAATCCTGAGAGGTGGAAGTTGTCCCAGGCCTTTGGGAACAAACTATAAAGGACAGATCTCTGGTCTGTGCATATCCCATGGACTCCCCTGGTGAGAAATCACTCATTGGCAGGGAGTCTGAAGAGCTAATGTGCAGCAGAGATTTCTTGCTGATAAGCCTGCATGAACAGTAAAGTTACAATGCAAACACTGCTGAAATGGGACTAAGTGTTGTTGACAGCCCTACTGAGACCTGAATGAGAGAAACTAATTTCATAAGGAGTTGTTTTTTTCCCCAGCCTTGTAAAAGGAGTGAAACCTTACCTTCAGTTCAAATCCCTTAGCGTAGCCTTTGGGGCAAAAATGTGGCTTCCCCCAAGTGCCCCAGAGTCCTCCATTGGGCACAGTGAGGATGGACTCGTATTGCCGTGCCTCTGTGCTTCGAAGGCAGCAGGAGCCCAGCAGGAAGAGCAAGGCAGAGATGAGAGGATGCATAGTGGGGATCTGCTCTGCGTCTTGCTGCAAAGAGGTGATGCACAGAGTCACTGGGATGGAGGCAATATATCAGGCAGGGAAGTGGGTGGGAGTCCTTGGGAGAAGTGTCAACAAACCCCGAGGGCACCGCTGGTTGTTGCTATGTGCTGCTCCTGTTAACTGCCTGTCACTCAGGTTTGGGGCCACCCTTGCCAAGCAGAAGGGATAGCACTGGTGACCTGATGAAGCTTGCAGGGCTCATGGAAAAAAATAATTCTTGTGAGGGAAGAGAGGCAGAGCTGACATACAGACCCTGAGTGGGTGCTGTGGCTTTGAGGATAGTCCTGGAAATGTAGTGAGGAGGGTGTGAGAGGAGTGTGGGACTGACCTGAAAGGAAATCTCTAACAGGGCCAAGGTGAAATGGAGCTGGATGGGTCTTAGTGGTCTTTGTTCTGAGATAGTTCTCACTTGCTTTCCATATCTTTTTCTCCTCTCTGTCTTACTGGTGTTAAGGAAAGTGACTGCGCTGGGAAACGCTGCATTTTGCTTTGAGATATGCATAAATGTAGGTGACTAAGCAAAGATGGAAACATCTCCTCACAGGGCAAGTGCTCCCGTCTCGTGGCCCTTCAGTGGCCCTTCGCTGAGCTTGCTACCATTCACTGATATCATCTTGTGCTGAGGGACCCAAACCCATACGAAATAGTCCATATGTAGTCTAACAAGTGCAAAGTAAAACAGAACACTCACTTCCCTGGATCTGTGATTCCCCTCCTTTTCACACAGCTGCTGCTGGCCTTTGCTGTCAGGACATGCTGCTGGCTCATATCCGGCACGCTGCACATCAGGATGCCCCAAGGCCTTTTCCTCAGAGCTGCTTCCCAGGCCCATGTTGTTGCAGGGCTGCCTCTTCCCCCAAGGACAAGGCTTGTTGGATTCCACAAGGCTCCTGCTGACTGATTCATCAGCCAGGTCGTGGCCCTTCTGGATGGCTGCCCTGTCTTTGTGTGTATCAAAAGGTATCCCCAGTTTAACATAACCCAGATACCTGATAGTGCACTCCACTGCTTCCTCCATGTCACTGATACAGATACATGATATTGCTCAGAACAGACCCTGAGGAACTCTGTGTGGATCTGCTCTCCAGATAAAGGACCCGTCAGGTCTCTGACCTCCCACAATTCTAAGAGTTTAGTTGGATTTTCAAGGCCATCTAATCAGGGCTATCATGAAGAAAAAGCTCAAACATGTCTGAATTATGGCCTGACCCTCCTTCCCTTGGGACCTTTTTCTAAGCTAAGACTTTCACTTCTTCACTTTCCTCCTCTCTTGTACTGCTGTCTCCTATTTCTCTTTCAGTTTGGGGTTTCCATAACTGGCCTTTTAAAGAAGAAACACACAGTTCTCCTTATGCAGATACAGTTTCCAGCTGCTCTGGTTTGTATTCCAGAGCTGCCAACATATAGATCAGATGATGAGAGTTTTCAGGATTTTCAGTCCAAGCAGACCTACAATTGTTCCACTCTCAGATAAGTAAGCCTTGTTTGTCTAGATGGATTAGACAGAGAAGAGACCTCTGTGGATAGCAACACTCATAGGCCTTTCACAGGACAGTTTTAGAATGAGAGGGCAAGAAACGAGTTTACTGGATCTCCTCATAAGACTGTCAGTAATCACGGTGAAAGCAATGGGTACTATGTTCACAAATGACCTGTGATGCAGTGATGTGATCAGCCTTTACATTAGCTAGGAAAGGGACATGGTGGGGTTTTCAGGATATGTGGAAATTCACTGCTTCCGGGTGAAGTGGTACTGGAAGAGTTAGAACGGAGAAAATGATCTTAAGGAGAAACAAAGAGGACCTCAGTGGGAGAGGAATTGAAATGGCCAAAACTGAAAAGGGAAAATTGTTCTACAGTTTGCATCATATCCCTAGAACTGAATCTTGCTCCTTTCAAGTCTATCTTATTGACAGGGACAGTTTTCTTTGTCCTCAGCTCTGTCAACTTCCCCTCTGTCAGTGCCTGTGCTGGTCCTGCCACCTCAGGTAGGAGCCGCGTGGTCATGCTGGAGAGAAGACCCTGCTCAGTAGCTTTGCTGATTTATTATTACTCCCTTTTGTGTGCCTCCTTTCCAGAAATAAGCTAGTGACTCTGGTTCAGTGATTCTGTGATATTCCAACAGGAAGAAGTGAACTATGGTACTAATCACACTAGTAACTAACTTTGGCTATTGAAGGAAGCTTTTATTACTATTTTTAACTCCAGGGAACTAGAAAACAAACAAAGAACTAACCCAGCTTTATGCTTCCTTTCCTTGCTGCTTATTAGTTTTTAACCCTCTCAGAGCGGTGAGCCTCCTTCTTAAGGCAAATCTGCTCTATACTGGAAACTCTCTTTGCTATGTGGATATGTCATGGGCTGGAGTGGAGACTGACAAAGGCAAATGCTCATAAGAGGTGGGGTCACTAGAAGCATTTTGTGAGCTCTGTGACCTGAAATCCTGAGGAAGATAGGAGGTCACTGCAGCTCCTCTTTGGCAACAAGAAAGAAAGCCCCAGTTATGCCCTCCTAGAGGCATCAGCAGATGGTAAGTTCTGAACTGTTTGGTAATGGGACTTATCTGGGAGGAAAGCTACCCTCCTGCTCATGGTACATTATTGCTATGGATATTCCCTGGGGAAAGGAGACACTGGGTTCAGGTGACAGGACAAGATGGCCCTTCAGTGGAGTGGAAATCTCAGGGCTAGTTCAGATACTAATGTCTTCAATGACCTTCTCAATTTATTGCCTGCTCCAAGAAGAGCTGGTACTCCACTGTTAGACTGGGTTTCAGAAGCAGGAGTCCTGCCTTGCCTTCTATCCTGCATGCAGCTGGTTTTATCATGGAGTCATGTTGCTGATGGATCCACTTTTGGAAACTGCTCATCTGGCAAACTCCACCTGTGGAAGTAGCAGAGGCTGAGGCATGTGCCCTTTACATGGAAGTGAAGGCAGGGAGGAAGCTGCTCATTTCAAATCAACACTGGGTGCAGGAGGACAGTTTCACGTAGTTATTTGAATAATTCTGCTCATATAGTGATCTTCCTGGGTATCCAGGGATGTTCTCCCTGCTTATGAATATTTTCTCAGCAGGGCAGACTCTTTCTGCCCTTTCTCAAGGTAACCTGCTTCCTTTTCTTTTCTGACAATCCTCATTGTCCCACTGAGGTAGGGAAAATACTAAGTTACAAACCAATGATAAGGGGATTATTCATTAAGTTAACTTGGAAAGCTGGAGTCTGAAGTCTGTCATCCTCCTACTCTCTCCCTCATACGTTTCTTCATAATGTCAATATTGTTCAAATGTCTTTGAAGCACATAGCATTCCTGGTGCCAGAGTGCTCAAAAACCATTAGCAGAGGATCAAAACTTACTTCCGAAACTAATAACTGTGTTCCTTAAGAGTTGGGAAAAAGGCATTGGCTAGCGTTACTAGTACACCCAGATCAGATTCCAGGCTCATTCCAGCTGCATGAGAGATGCCCCCTTCTTGCCTGCAACATAACAGTGATGAGGTGCGATTTCTATGGCTGTCTCCATGAGAAAGATGGTGTTTCCCTGTGAGCTCACTCCCAAATAACAAAAAAGTCATTAAACTGAGACAGAGACTATGGCCTCTTGCTGCTTTCAGTGCAAAACAGCTAATATTGAGAAATAGTTTTCTCTGAGACAAAAACAGCTTTCTTCTTAATAGTCTTTCTCATTTCTGCAACATCTTGCAGAAAGTTGCAGAAAGCAAGGAGAAGGACGGGTCAGCACCTTCAACAGGGATTTGCTGCCTCTGGCCAACTGTTTTTTGTCTGATCAAAGACTAGAAATGCTGGCTGCAGCTGGGAGGGGAGTGAGGAGCCAGAGCTGCTCCCAGTCCCCATGGAGAACCTCTGGGTGGGTTTCCCAGGGAAAGAGCTTTAAGGAGAGCGGCAAGAGCCAGGAGGCACAAGAATGGGTTGAGAACTAAGGACTTCTGCTTGTGCGTGAAACCTTCTGCTTAGAAAACCCCCACGTGGTGAGCTCTTGGCACTAGCAGAGTTTTGCTGGTATTTCATACTAAGCAAAGTCTTTTCTATCCTGTGATAATGTTCACTTCGAAGAGGATGGGGCCAAACTCTTCTCCGTGGTGGCAAGCGACAGAACAAGGGAGAATGGGTACAAATTAAGACACAAGAATTTCCATCTCCATGAGAGGAAGAACCTCTTGACTGTGAGGGTGCCAGGGCCCTGGCACAGGCTGCCCAGAGAGGCTGTGGAGTCTCCTTCTCTAGAGATCTTCCAAACCCGCCTGGATGCCACCCTGTGCCCCGTGCTCTGGGTGTCCCTGCTGGAGCAGGGGATTGGACTAGATGATCTGTAGAGGTCCCTTCCAACCTCAGCCATTCTGTGATTCTGTGAAGAATGAAAATAAATGAATTTAGCACAAGAACTTTTCCTGAGAAAAAAAGCAAGCAAACAAACAAACAAAAAAAAACTTGGATGTACTAATAACTTGCCCCAAGCTACTTGGTCTTGATCTTACTTTGAAGTTGGCCCTGCTTTGAGCAGCGGGTTGGACCAAATGACATCTAGAGGCCCCTCTAAGATGAATTGTTCTCTAATCCTCTAAAACAGCTGCAACTACTGAAATGTTGTCTGGAAATGAATTGATATAAAACTAGACATCTCACAGTGTCACTGAAATAATTATGAAGGCAAAACTCTTGGAAGTTTTAAAGTTTTTCTGATTTAGTTAAATGAGTTTTTCTGATTTAATCTCTTCCTTACATACTGAGTCTCTTCTTTTCCTTTTCATCAATTTACAGGCTTTCACAGATGCTATCTCATTCCCTCCCTGTACCATCACTTTCCTAAGAAAAAAGATTTAACCTTTTGTGCACCTCCTTTGCATCTTCTTCTCGTATTGTCTGTGTTTCCTGGGACATTGGACATTTGAAAAGCTAATTCTCTGTAAATAGTGACTGCAAAGACTTTACTGTATATAAAAATACATCTTCATCCTCAAATCCAAATTTCAGGTGTTCTTTAAGCTAATAAATACCCTTGGCCTGTTTGCTGATTGCTACCCAAGGGGAAGAAAGAAAGAAAACAATGAAAAAAAACTCTCCAAATCCTTGACTACAAAGAACTTTTACTTGTGAGACCTGGCAGGCAAAGTACAAGGGTAGAAAGATCATGGAAAAGAAAAGCTTTTTGCAGTGTCCTTGCTATATCCTCAGGAAGAAAATGTGATTCCTTTGCAATCCTGAGAGCCTCTACAGAGCAGAGCAGGACAGAGCTGAGCTCTGCCATTTGAACACTCTGGGAGAGGAGCAGGCAATAGAGCTACATGAGGAGCATATGTCCTGTGCCCGTGGAAAGAGAAGTTGCAGAGTAACTCTCAGCCTCAGGAAATGGTGCGAATTTAAACTCCAGCAACACAGCATGATCCAGAGTTTATAACCACAGTGGTTGTCTCTTCCTGTGTCCTTTGAGAGTAGCTGTCAGGGTGTGGGGAGTGCTCAGTTCAGTAGGCAGGAAAGTTCAGAGGTAGAAAATCAGACTATATTTCCTGAGAACGAGCTTGGACAGTCGGACAACTGCTGAAGATTCAGGAAATGAGAACTAGGTTTTAGCTTCAGTACAAAATAGATTCTCAGCTGACCAAAGCAAAGGCACAGCCACAGAGCTCATAGAATCATAGAATCATTCAAGATCATCAAGTCCAACCGTAAAAGTGATCACAACCATGGCTGCTAAACCATGTCCCTAAAAGTGCCTCATCTACATGTTTCTTGAAAGCTGCCAGGGACAGTGACTCCACCACTTCCTTAGGCAGCCTGTTCCAATGCTTCACCACTCTTTCTGTGTAAAAATCACTTCTTACATTCCCATTTGCAGGGCTGATAACTCTTTCTGATTGACTGTTGAGATTTTACCCTCTCATTTGGGCACTCCAACCTTCCTGACAGTCAGTGCCCCAGCTGCGGGGAGTGCCTCCACCAAACTGTATATCACCATACACAGACCTCTTCCTTCTTTCAACTCTTTTTCCGTGATTTGGCCATATGGAAGGTGATCTTGATTCAGGCTATATGACATGTCCAAGGGATAAGGATGCATGCTTCTAATTTGCCACTGGCTAGGTCCTCTAAGACAAAGATAACACACGTTATGTATTATTTTTTGTTCTCAGATGGGAAACTGGTAATAAGAAGCTAAGATGAGCTTTTTTTTCCCTCATATATCTTGCTTTGTCTTGATTCTTACTACACCTTTTATATCATGTTCTCATCAAGAATGCTTTTGCATTGGTTTTGCTTTTGCATTGACTGAATCCAATTTCCATGAAAAGCTTCATCCAGTTTCATGAAAAGCTTCATGAAGAATGAACAAGGTGGCTTCTGAAGAGACAGTCAGTAAGGGGGAAATGTTGGTTCAGGTCATTATTAATGGTTGTCTATAAAATAAATAATAAGCCTATTAAGTTTGCAGACCACAGCAAGCTAGAAGAGACTGCGAATGCTTTGGAGGACACAGCTTGAGCTTGACAAATCGTCTTGTCAAATTGGAGAAATAGTTTGAGAAAAATAGGATGCAGTTCTACAGGGACAAGTGCAAGCTCCCACCCTGCACGGAAATAAACAGCAGCATGAGGAAAAATGCCTGTGTTAGCGTCACACTACAGAGAAGGATCTAGGGGTCATAATGATTCAAAGGCTAATCACGATTCAGCATTGTCATACTATCTCCATAGTGAGATATATGAACCAAATTATAGCCTGTAAGAAAAATTGAGTGATTTTTCTTTTCAGCCTGTGTAAGTCTCCCTGTGTAAACAGCTCTGCTCAGTTTAGGGCATTGAACTTCCAGAAGGATATGGCCCAGTTAGATGGAATCCAATGGAAAACAGCAAAAAAATGACAATGACCTGCAGACCATGACCTGTGAGGAATTAGTGTGAGACCTGGGACTATATAGTTGAGGCTGGTGATGACTGGCAAAAGGGAGTCTTGGGAACAGCAATTCATTGAGGGACTGCTGTTGCCATGGGTGGATGTGGAAGGGCAATATAGAGAGCACCATAGGGGGAAAACTTATTCCAGGTTTTCCTGTCATCGAGCTGCCTACCAGCTACATAGAGCACAGCTGAGTGGTAGCTATAGGCGACCATGGAGGGCCTGGTGGCTATACGGAAACAGCAGTTCAAGCTGAGATCTAGCCTTGGGAAGGTATTGTTTCAGGAAATAAAAAACAAGGTGTGATAGGGGTTTGCAAGGAATGAGAGGACACCAAGCCCCCATGGGCATTACTGAAGTGCTCACTGCCCCTGTGGGAGGCAGCAGGATTAGAGCTCCAACTGTACAAACCACTGCTGCAAAGAAGAAGGGAATTACCTGATCTCTATGGTGGCTGAGACAGAAATTAACTACCTGGCATTACAGCAGGTAGGCTGGGACTGGACATTAGGATACACTTTACAAGAGTAGTTAAGCCTAGGGAGGTTGGGACATCTCCATTGCTGGAGGATTTTAAACACAGTTTGAACAGGTACGAGTCAGGAGAAGTTTGTGTGCAATGACTGCCTTCGGGCAGGATTGGGCTAGCAGAGCTCCTGAGCATCTTTCCAAAACACACAGCATTTGCTCTGCCTGATTCTCTATGCAAGTCAAGTGGCTAGAAATGAAGAGATGACCCTGACTTTAAGCTGGTGAGGAAGGACAGGGTGGCAAAGAGCTACTTTATCCTCTGGAGATCTGTGAGGAACACAGCCGAGCTTGTCATCGGTAGGGACTGTGTTGGGAACAGCATGAGGCAGCAGCCCTCAGTGGACAGTGCAGTTACCATGATCATGGCTCTGCTCCTGGCCCCTGTCTACAGCCAGTCCTCACTTCTAAGGCCTTTGGGACAAGATGCGGGTTTGTATTGAAAGGCTCCTACCTGAAACTGCAGTGAATGACCTGAACTGAGAGGGGGATATCACTTCTCCCCCTTGGTCCCTGCAATGATGCTGCATTTCTCTGGTCGCTGGTTCAGGGGACAATGTCTCTGAGCAGCTTCTGCCTTGGGCCCTGCTTGAGCACCTGCCTGGACCCTGTCATGGTTTCCTCCAAGAGAGCAAAGCCTCCATCAGGTGCGGGAGTGTGAAATGCTGTGTGACTGTTGTTTATTCGAGTGTCACACCAACTATTCAGAGGGCTGCTGCCAAAAGCAGCATTATAAAGTGATTATTTTCTTTGTATTTACAGGGTAATATTAGGAAAAAAAAACAGTGAGAATGTAATCAAGGCCAGCCGGGCAAGTTGAGGTCTCACTTTTTTACACAAATCGTTGATAGAAAATGTAAGTAAATAGGATCATACACAATGCACACATTGCAGCATATGTTGCATTTATTAATTATATTGAAAATATTTTTAGCTCACGTATTATTACATGGATTATGATTTGTTTTACTGTGATCATAAGGCTGTACTGAACTTACCAGCTCCTCTACAACTGGTAAACAGCATAAAGTACTGAATAACTT
The DNA here is from genome assembly GCA_013389825.1 of Crypturellus undulatus. Lineage (NCBI taxonomy): Eukaryota > Metazoa > Chordata > Aves > Tinamiformes > Tinamidae > Crypturellus > Crypturellus undulatus. Next base: position 299,319 of record VWPW01021500.1, read on the forward strand.
TGAACCTTTGTTAACACAAAGTTAATTGGAGTTGCATGTAAGAATCTAATGGGCATTAAGCTTCTGTTGCTTGTGGAACCTCTTCCGTACCAATAACATGAGCCTAGAAAGGGGACAAATATTTGCTAAGCATCAGTGAGGAAAGCAAACAAGAGAATAAATCCTGCCTAGCATTCACATCCAAGAAATATCATAGAGTCAACTTTCTAGGGTTACCCCACACTTCCTCTACCTACCTAAAATATTCTTCATTGAGCTGAGTAAGCCACATGAGCCTGTCAATGTTGGCTTGGGCTGGAATTAGGAAACACCCTTTCAGACTGGCATTCATCCCTTTCTATGGTAGGGATGGGAGGGGAAAGGGCACTTTGGGTGAAACAGCTCAGGAAAGTGAGTAGAAATAGTGCTTTACTCAGCCTGAGTTTCCCTGCTGCTCTAAGGCCTGGAGTAATTCTCCCAGTGTCGGAGCAGGTCTCCTGCTGCTTGTGTGTCGAGGAAATTGTTCACTCTTGTGTAGCACTCGTGTGGGATGGAAAGGTGCCCTCTTCCCCTGCAGCTAGATGGTGCAGCGAAAAGTCAATGTGAGAGCATGGCAATGGATGAACTGCCTCTTCTTCTTTAACCAGGCAGCTATAGTCCGCTTCATTCACGAGACTAGCAGAGCCTGGAAAACAGAAAAGTTGTGTTATTTCTGATGCATTAGTTAGCATCTAGTATCAGTGGCTGGCCACTGTTCTGCTCTAGAGATTGTGTATTTTCAGGTTAGGCTTGTGTGAGACAAGTGCTAAGTAATAATGAGCCTCCTGCAGCTTCTCAAACCCTTCCTCTGTCACTGACTGCAAAGGTTTCTTGTATGTTTTGTGAGGTGGCTCCAGACTCACAGAGCTGCAGGAGGAAAGCTTCTTCAGGCCTCAAAGGGGAGAACAAGGGATCTGTCAGTTACTCTGGATTCTTGTAGGATATTTGGACATCTGCAGATGCCTACACTGGAATTGTACTGTATTGGTTTCCCAAAGCCAAGTACTCTAACATATCAGAGCAAATCTCATAGCATATGGAATTTGTTTGTGGGCATCCTTCCTTCTCCTCTCCTCTCCTCTCCTCTCCTCTCCTCTCCTCTCCTCTCCTCTCCTCTCCTCTCCTCTCCTCTCCTCTCCTC